>JAMXBB010000005.1:71764686-72031606 GCA_024138015.1 Lumnitzera littorea | reverse complement strand
CTGTTATCCCTTTAGTGGTAAGGGTGGTCTTTCTTGTGCACCAAAGAGCTCGAATGCTCCAAAGCTTGGCTACTTTGTTAGCCACCATCATACCGAGGTTAAGGAAGTCTAATGAGACAGCTTCTAATGATGGTTTGGAGATCATGTCTTCAATGAGTCCATTGGCTAGGACGTATCCGGTGTAGAGGTTGAAGTCGATTAGAGGGATCGCCTTGAAGTCTTCACACCCTCTTATCATTTCCTTGGTTGCAAACCACCTGGGTGTCAACAACAACTCTTCCGCTTTCATACTTTGAAAGTATTGGACCCAATAGCGGCTGGCTATATTTTCTGGTAGCTCAACTCTTTCTTCAAAAGATTTGATGAGATCATATTGTTGAGTAAACTCAGCCTGATTGAAATCAAGTTGGTAACTTCTCATGTGGCTAACGAACCAGACCACCAATAGGACCATATTAGTCTTCAGGTCTCTTCGTTTCTTTTTCTCGAGATGGTTTAGTGACTGGATCTGCTCGGTCAGAAGGGCCGGGACATATGATTTCCCTTCAAGGAATTGGGTTATGAGTTCCGCAATTCTAAAGTGGACTCGATGTCTATCATCAGGGAACAAGATAGTATTAAAAACCACCAATATAAAAGTGTTGACCCGGTACTAGTGCCATGCTTCTAAATTTGCACAAAAAACCTCGCGTTTTTCTCTATGCTTCGATTCAGTAGAAAACCAATCCATGACATGCTTTAATTGAATGGTCTTTTCTTGATTTAGAACCCGGTTTATTTTGGTTTTTCTGATTCCCAATAACTTGTTGAAGATTTTTTGTACTGCAGCTTCCAAGTCTAGGACATAGATATCATCAGTGATTATAGGAGCCTACAACAATTGGGAGTATTCTTCTAAAGTTGGGCTTAGTTGATGTAGGCCCATACAGAAATTAGTGGATTCGGGCTCCCATAGGTAGACTAAGGCCTACACTAGAGTGATGTTCATAGGGATCTTCTGCAAAGAGAGGATGGGCCCAATCCTATTCTTGATAAATTCCTGCTTATTTAGGCTGAAGAGTTGAAACCACGTTTAAAGCAGTTTTTGTGGCTAATGCGGTAGGTAGACACGAATGTCTTCAAAAGGCTCTTGACTTGATCTAGCCATGACTGATAAAAATCAAAATCAACATTACAGTTACAACGTATTCTAAACTTTACATAAAATTATTACAAATTATTTACAAGGAAATATTACAACTGCAACTTTACAATTACCCTTATCCATTTAGGTCTGCCACATCATAGGTTCTTGCGATTTTTTGAAAGAAAGGTTTTTGTGTAATGCAAAAGGGTGGGTTTTAAAGGATCTCAAGTTCTGCAACTGCTATGTTTTTTAAAGCAACGATTCTGTGGTTGTATTTGAACTTGAGTGAGGTAGCCAGATCGGCCCCGGAAGGTGGTTACCCCATAACATCTGAAGCTTACACAATGGCTCCTCTCCTAAGGTCCTAAGATGGCCTGGTTCTGACCATATTTATCATGCATTTATGATGCAGAAAAACATAAATAAAAATAAAGTAAAACCCCTAAAGTTACCTTTCGTAAATAAACTGCAAGAAAAAAAAATGTTAGTAAAAAATAAATAAATAAAATAAAATAATATACCTAAGTTCTTTTTTTATTATTTTTATCATTTCATCTTTTATTTTTTTATTATTTATTTTTTTAAAAAAAATAATCTCATTTTCGACAACTTTTAGTGGCCAGCCCTTTAGGATCCTAGTAGAGTCGCTAAATTGTCGAGCCTGATTTTTTGGTTTTCAATTTAAAAGTAATTTTCCCATTTCCTAATTAATACTAAACCCTAACCCATTTAATATTAATCATTGACTAAAGAAATTGAGAAATTTTAGTTTTTTATTGAAAATAATTTTTGGAATCGCCACCCGACCAAAGTCGAGAAAAGAAAATAAAACTGTAACCAATTGGGTAGATTGATTATGATTTGGTTACCAATCTATGATTTCAATTTAAATAAAGAACCAAATGGTTCCGAGTTCGAGGGCTAACCTATTAAATCCTAACGGGTATCACTATCTATTTACCGAAATTAGGATTATTCTTCTAATTATAATATTTAAAATAAATAAATAAATAAAAATCAAAAGAAAAAGAACCTAAGTTTTTACATATTTTATCGTCACCCCGAAGGTATTTATGTACCCGCTAGCTGGGATCAGATGATCATAGTTCTTTTAAAAAATCTTTAATATGTTGATTTATTTTAATTTTGATAACTGCCCGAGTTTATGTTTTTAATCTATTTGATTTATTTTAAAAAGAAAATCTAAAGGGTTTTAACACTTGAGTGTCATTATTTTTTTAAAAAAATTCACTAAAAGTCCTAAAATTTTTAAAAGGATTTTTATTAATTTTTATTAAAAAAAACAACAACTTTCTATATGATAACTCCTTAAACAAGATCAAATCTTAAAAAAAAAAAGCAATCCTAATAATTCCTATAACTATCTATCAAAATAAAACAATTCCATATAATGCACCTATATAAGAAATAATACTAAAACTCTTAAACTAACACATTCATATATTATACATTATGTGAACTAATAGATAATAATAAGATAAAACTAATCTTAACAATCTCTTATCTAATATAATATATCTAATCTATATGATAGAGAAAACTAATGCTAAAAGCATATCTTATTATATACAAATATCTATATATACTATCTAATAATATAATATGATATATAAATAAATATATATATATATATATATAATTGGCAATAAACCGAACCTGATTGTTGTTCGGCAATGGTGATAGCTTGTCAGGATCGTGTGTGTTTGCTGTTGTGTAAACGATGGTGAAGTGCGATGGAATTCGTGTTTGTGTGAATTGTTTCATGCATGTTTGTGAAGTAGCGTGGGTGTGAATGCAAAGTGCAGTGGTTGGAATTCAGCGATGACTGTGCAACGTGCTGATATTGTGATGTGCAAGAGTAGACGGTGGATGGCGTGCTCGGTGCAGTTATGGATGGTCTTGGCATAGTGAAGCGGACGTACTTCTGTACAGATGGCCACTGTTACCTTGTTCGCTGGCCTGTACTGTTAGTTGAAGAGGATGGAGTTCGGATCGTATCGGTTTGTGGCAAGAGAGGAATTGAGTTGAGTGGTTACTGCTATAATCGAACTAGGTCGTACATATTCAGGTGCAATTAGCGTGTTCTGTTGTGCTGCTATCCACCTTGTTGCTGTCCGCCGTGCTGCTGTCCGCCTTGCTGTTGATGCTACCAGGACTAATTTTTGTTGGACGGACTGGGGGGATCTGATTCTTTTGGATGTTTTTGTATTTATAAAAGCTAAAATAAGATCATATCAAATTATATCTATTGTATCTCATTAGATTATTAAACTAGATCCAAATTAATTCAAATCTGATTTAATAAAATCAAACTAGATTCAAATGATTTTAATTAGATATGAATCCCGTTTATTTCTCTCGCTCTTGTAAAATATAGAAAAATAAAAGACATAAGTGCTTGGCGACACTCGAATCTAAGACCTCAAACTAAGTCCAATCCAATACTCTAATATTCTAATACTTTAATACTTATCCGTTAGGCCGTTGGTCTATGCTTTGACATTTAGTACAATTAAATTGTACTTAAACTACCTGATTTCCTAAAATAATTTTTTAAACTAAGCTAAACTAAAACGATTGACTCTAAAATAATTTTCTTCTTATAAAAATCTTTATATATTTTTTCTTTTTTCATTTTTTTGTATTTTCATCATTTTTTCAAATTTTTATTTTTTAAATTAGGACCCTTTTTGTAAAAATAAAAATTAGGACTATAGAAGGGCAAAAATTAGGTATTTACAGCTGCCCCTCTTTGTGGTGAAATTTGAGCAAAACTTTGCCACAAAGACAAAAGAGACACCGTTTTTGCCTTGGGTAACTTTATCCTAAGGAGTGTTAAGACACTTGACGACAATTAGTTTGAAACGAAGAATAGCAAGGATAGCACCCTTGTGGGCTAATAAGAATCCCTAAAAAGAATAATGAGAACTTAGTCGTGCCCTAATGAGCTGACTAACCAAGGCGGTCAAAGCGCTCTTTGAGCTGGCTAAGACCTAAAAATAAGGAAAACTTGGTCGTGACCTAATGAGTTGACTAACTAAGGCGGTCAAAGCACCCTTTGAGTTGGCTAAGACCTAAAAATAAGGAAAACTTAGTTGTGTCCTAATAAGCTGACAAACTAAGGTGGTCAAAGTGCTCTTTGAGCTGGTTAAGACCTAAAGACAAGGAAAACTTGTTCGTGCCCTAATGAGTTGACTAACTAAGGCAGTCAAAGCACCTTTTGAGCTGGTTAAGACCTAAAGATAAAGAAAACTTAGTCGTGCCCAAATGAGCTGACTAACCAAGGTGGTCAAAGTGCCCTTTGAGCTAGCTAAGACCCAAAAATGAGGAAAACTTGGTCGTGCCCTAATGAGTTGACTAACTAAGGTGGTTAAAGCACCCTTTAAGTTGGCTAAAACCTAAAAATAAGGAAAACTTGGCTGTGTCCTAATGAGCTGACTAACCAAGGCAGTTAAAGCGCCCTTTGAGCTGGCTAAGACCTAAAAATAAGGAAAACTTGGCCGTGTCCTAATGAGTTAATTAATCAAGGTGGTCAAAGCACCCTTTGAGCTGGCTAAAACCTAAAGACAAGGAAAACTTGGTCGTGCCCTAATGAGCTGACTAACCAAGGCGATCAAAGCACCCTTTAAGCTGGCTAAGACCTAAATAATGAAGGAAACTTGGTCGTACCCTAATGAGCTGAATAACCAAGGCGGTTAAAGCGCCCTTTAAGCTGGCTAAGACCTAAATAATGAAGAAAACTTGGTTGTGCCCTAATGAGCTGACTAACCAAGGCAATCAAAGTGCCCTTTGAGCTGGCTAAGACTTAAGGATAAAGAAACATGGTCGTGCCTTAATGAGTTGACTAACTAAGGCGGTCAAAGTGCTCTTTGAGCTAGCTAAGACCTAAAGATAAAGAAACTTGGACGTGCCCTAATGAGTTCACTAACAAGGCAGTCAAAGTGCCCTTTTGAGCTGGCTAGGACCTAAAACATGAGGAAACTTGGTTGTGCCCTAATTAGCTAACTAACCAAGGCGATCAAAGTGCCCTTTGAGTTGGCTAAGACCTAAAAACAAGGAAAACTTGGTCGTGCCCTAATGAGCTGACTAACCAATGCGATCAAAGCACCCATTGAGCTGGCTAAGACCTAAAAATAAAGAAAACTTGGTCGTGCCTAAATGAGTTGACTAACCAAGGCGGTCAAAGTGCCCTTTGAGCTGGTTAAGACCTAAAGACAAGGAAAACTTGGTCGTGCCCTAATGAGCTAACTGACCAAGGCGGTTAAAGCACCCTTTAAGCTGGCTAAGACCTAAAGAATAAAGAAAACTTGGTTGTACCCTAATGAGTTGACTAACCAAGGTGGTTAAAGCGCCCTTTGAGCTGGCTAAAACCTAAAGATAAAGAAACTTGGTCGTGCCTTAATGAGTTGACTAACCAAGGCGGTCAAAGCGCTCTTTTGAGTTGGTTAGGACCTAAAACATGAGGAAACTTGGTCGTGCCTTAATTAGTTAACTAACCAAGGCGGTCAAAGCACCCTTTGAGATGGCTAAGACCTAAAAACAAGGAAAACTTGGTCGTGCCCTAATGAGCTGACTAACCAAGGCGGTCAAAGCGCCCTTTAAGCTGGCTAAGACCTAAATAACGAAGAAAACTTGGTTGTGCCCTAATGAGTTGACTAACCAAGGCGGTCAAAGTGCCCTTTAAGCTGGCTAAGACCTAAATAATGAAGAAAACTTGGTTGTGCCCTAATGAGCTGACTAACCAAGGCAGTCAAAGCGCCCTTTGAGCTGGCTAAGACCTAATGATAAAGAAACTTGGTCGTGCCTTAATGAGTTGACTAACTAAGGCGGTCAAAGCGCCCTTTGAGCTGGCTAAGACCTAAAGATAAAGAAACATGGTCGTACCTTAATGAGTTGACTAACTAAGGCGGTCAAAGTACCCTTTGAACTGGCTAAGACCTAAAGATAAAGAAACTTGGTCATGCCCTAATGAGTTGACTAACAAGGCAGTTAAAGCACCCTTTTGAGCTGGCTAGGACCTAAAACACAAGGAAACTTGGTCGTGCCCTGATTAGCTAACTAACCAAGGCGATCAAAGCGCCCTTTGAGTTGGTTAAGACCTAAAAACAAGGAAAACTTGGTCGTGCCCTAATGAGCTGACTAACCAAGGCGATCAAAGTGGCCTTTGAGCTGGCTAAGACCTAAAAATAAAGAAAACTTGGTCGTGCCTAAATGAGTTGACTAACCAAGGCGGTCAAAGTGCCCTTTGAGCTGGTTAAGACCTAAAGACAAGGAAAACTTGGTCGTGCCCTAATGAGCTGAATAACCAAGGCGGTCAAAGCGCCCTTTAAGCTGGCTAAGACCTAAAGAATGAAGAAAACTTGGTTATACCCTAATGAGTTGACTAACCAAGGTGGTTAAAGTGCCCTTTGAGCTGGTTAAAACCTAAAGATAAAGAAACTTAGTCGTGCCTTAATGAGTTGACTAACCAAGGCGGTCAAAGTGCCCTTTTGAGTTGGTTAGGACCTAAAACATGAGGAAACTTGGCCGTGCCCTAATTAGTTAACTAACCAAGGTGGTCAAAGCACCCTTTGAGCTGGCTAAGACCTAAAAACAAGGAAAAATTGGTCGTGCCCTAATGAGCTGATTAACCAAGGTGGTCAAAGCGCCCTTTGAGCTGGCTATGACCTAAAATAAGGAAAACTTGATTGTGCCTTAATGAGCTGTCTAACTAAGGTGGTCAAAGTGCCCTTTGAGCTGGTTAAGACCTAAAAACAAGGAAAACTTGGTCGTGCCCTAATGAGCTGACTAACCAAGGCGGTGAAAGCGCCCTTTGAGTTGGCTAAAACCTAAAGATAAAGAAACTTGGTCTTATCCTAATGAGCTGTCTAACCAAGGCGGTCAAAGCGTTCTTTGAGCTGGCTAAGACCTAAAAATAAGGAAAACTTGGTCGTGCCATAATGAGTTGACTAACTAAGGCGGTCAAAGCACCCTTTGAACTGGCTAAGACCTAAAAATAAGGAAAACTTGGTCGTGTCCTAATGAGCTGACTAACTAAGGCGGTCAAAGTGCCCTTTGAGCTGGCTAAAAGATTAAAATAAGGAAAAGTTGGCCGTGTCCTAATGAGCTAACTAACCAAGGCGGTCAAAGCGCCCTTTGAGCTGGCTAAGAACTAAAAATAAGGAAAACTTGGCTGTGTCCTAATGAGCTGGCTAATCAAGGCGGTCAAAGCACCCTTTGAGCTGGCTAAAACCTAAAGACAAGGAAAACTTGGTCGTGCCCTAATGAGCTGACTAACCAAGGTGGTCAAAGTGCCCTTTAAGCTGGCTAAGACCTAAATAACGAAGAAAACTTGGTCGTGCCCTAATGAGTTGACTAACCAAGGTGTTCAAAGTGCCCTTTAAGCTGGCTAAAACCTAAATAATGAAGAAAACTTGGTTGTACCCTAATGAGCTGATTAACCAAGGTAGTCAAAGCACCCTTTGAGCTGGCTAAGACCTAAAGATAAAGAAACTTGGTCGTGCCTTAATGAGTTGACTAACTAAGGCGGTCAAAGCGCCCTTTAAGCTGGCTAAGACCTAAAGATAAAGAAATATGGTCGTGCTTTAATGAGTTGACTAACTAAGGTGGTCAAAGTGCCCTTTGAGCTGGCTAGGACCTAAAACATGAGGAAACTTGGTTGTACCCTAATTAGCTAACTAACCAAGGCGATCAAAGCGCCCTTTGAGTTGGCTAAGACCTAAAAACAAGGAAAACTTGGTCATGCCCTAATGAGCTGACTAACCAAGGCGATCAAAGCGCCCTTTGAGTTAGCTAAGACCTAAAAACAAGGAAAACTTGGTCGTGCCTTAATAAGCTGACTAACCAAGGCGATCAAAGCGCCCTTTGAGCTGGCTAAGACTTAAAAATAAAGAAAACTTGGTCGTGCCCTAATGAGTTGACTAACCAAGGTGGTTAAAGCGCCCTTTGAGCTGGTTAAGACCTAAAGACAAGGAAAACTTGGTCGTGCCCTAATGAGCTGACTAACTAAGGCGGTCAAAGCGCCCTTTGAGCTGGCTAAACCCTAAAGATAAAGAAACTTGGTCGTATCCTAATGAGCTGACTAACCAAGGCGGTCAAAGTGCCCTTTGAGCTGGCTAAGACCTAAAAATAAGGAAAACTTGGCCGTGTCCTAATGAGCTGACTAATCAAGGTGGTCAAAGCACCCTTTGAGTTGGCTAAAACCTAAAGACAAGGAAAACTTGGTCGTTCCTTAATGAGCTGACTAACCAAGGCAGTCAAAGCGCCCTTTAAGTTGGCTAAGACCTAAATAAAGAAGAAAACTTGGTCCTGTCCAAATGAGTTGACTAACCAAGGCGGTCAAAGCGCCTTTTAAGCTGGCTAACACCTAAATAATGAAGAAAACTTGGTTGTGCCCTAATGAGCAGACTAACCAAGGCAGTCAAAGCGCCCTTTGAGCTAGCTAAGACCTATAGATAAAGAAACTTGGTTGTGCATTAATGAGTTGACTAACTAAGGCGGTCAAAGTACCCTTTGAGCTGGCTAAGACCTAAAGATAAAGAAACATGGTCGTGCCTTAATGAGTTGACTAACTAAGGCGGTCAAAGTGCCCTTTGAGCTGGCTAAGACCTAAAGATAAAGAAACTTGGTCGTGACCTAATGAGTTGATTAACAAGGCAGTTAAAGCGCCCTTTTGAGTTGGTTAGGACCTAAAACATGAGGAAACTTGGTCGTACCCTAATTAGCTAACTAACCAAGGCGATCAAAGCGCCCTTTGAGTTGGCTAAGACCTAAAAACAAGGAAAACTTGGTCGTGCCCTAATGAGCTGACTAACCAAGGCAATCAAAGCGCCCTTTGAGCTGGCTAAGACCTAAAAATAAAGAAAACTTGGTCGTACCCTAATGAGCTGACTAACCAAGGCAGTTAAAGCGCCCTTTAAGCTGGCTAAGACCTAAAGAATGAAGAAAACTTGGTTGTACCCTAATGAGTTAACTAACCAAGGTGGTTAAAGCGCCCTTTAAGCTGGTTAAAACCTAAAGATAAAGAAACTTGGTCGTACCTTAATGAGTTGACTAACCAAGGCGGTTAAAGCGCCCTTTTGAGTTGGTTAGGACCTAAAACATGAGGAAACTTAGTCGTATCCTAATTAGTTGACTAACCAAGGCGGTCAAAGCACTCTTTGAGCTGGCTAAGACCTAAAAACAAGAAAAACTTGGTCGTGCCCTAATGAGCTGACTAACCAAGGCAGTCAAAGTGCCCTTTAAGCTGGCTATGACCTAAAATAAGGAGAACTTGGTTGTGCCTTAATGAGCTGTCTAATTAAGGTGGTTAAAGTTCCCTTTGAGCTAGCTAAGACCTAAAAACAAGGAAAACTTGGTCGTGCCCTAATGAGTTGACTAATTAAGGCGGTTAAAGCGCCCTTTGAGCTGACTAAAATCTAAAGATAAAGAAACTTGGTCGTATCCTAATGAGCCGACTAACCAAGGCGATCAAAGTGCCCTTTTGAGCTAGTTAGGACCTAAAACATGAGGAAACTTAGTCGTACCCTAATTAGCTGACTAACCAAGGCGGTTAAAGCGCCCTTTAAGCTGGCTAAGATCTAAAAACAAGGAAAACTTGGTTGTGCCCTAATGAGCTGTCTAATCAAGGTGGTCAAAGCGCCCTTTGAGTTGGCTAAGACCTAAAAACAAGGAAAACTTGGTCGTGCCCTAATGAGCTGACTAACCTAGGCAGTCAAAGCGCCGTTTGAGCTGGCTAAGACTTGAAGAGTAGGAACTTAGTCGTACCCTAATGAGCTGACTAACCAAGGTAGTCAAAGCGCCTTTTGAGTTGGCTAAGACCTAAAAATGGGAACTTGGTCGTGGCCTAATGAGTTGACTAACCAAGACGGTTAAAGCACCCTTTGAGTTGGCAAGGACCTAAAAACAAGGAAAACTTGGTTGTGTCCTAATGAGCTGACTAACCAAGGCGGTCAAAGCACCCTTTGAGCTGGCTAAGACTTAAAGATGGGAAAACTTTGAATTGGGATAGCACTCCATGAGCTTGCTAAATCCCTAAAAGATCATAATTTGGGTAAAATTTATTAGTTGGGCGATTAGGAGCCTATGAAACTCTGGATTAGGACTATACTCACGAGTTGGCTAGCTCCTTAAGAGATTATAAATTGGGACTGTGTTTTGGGAGCCAGCCAGAAGCTTAAGAAATTTTAGATTGGGACTGCATTCTATGAGCTGGCTAGATCCCTAAATGAAAATATGAATCTGGATAGTGCTCCATAAGCTGACTGAAGCATTAAAGAAGATATGGATAGGAACAGTGCTCTATGAGCTGGCTAGATCCCTAAATGAGCTCTAGTGCTCGCTCCACCAAATTTCGAGAAAGTTTTTGAGGTTGAATCTAACGTGTTTGGAGTCAGCATTGGTGTTGTCCTTATGCAAGAGCGCTAACCCATTGACTATTTTAGCGAAAAACTTAGAGGAGTTGCCTAGAATTACTCGGCATATGACAAGGAGTTCTATGCCTTGGTTCAAACATTGCAAAATTGGCAGTATTACTTGTTGCCGAGAGAATTCATCATCTACTCAGATCATGAATCTCTTAAACACCTTCGAAGGCAATAAAAACTTTCTCGGAGTCATGCCAAATGGATAGAGTTCTTGGAGTCCTTTTATTACATCATCCATTATGAGAAAGGCAACACCAACATTGTAGTTGATACCCTTTCTTGTCATCATACCTTCATTAGGATAATGTAAGCTGGGGTACTTGGATTTAGCACCTTGCCTGATGAGTATGAGCATGATTCGTATTTTGGGCCCTTAATGACCAAGTGCAATATTGGAGGGGTTGTAGATGGTTTCTACTTGAGTCAGGGGTTCCTGATGAAGGGTAAGTAGGTTTGTGTGCTGAGTGGTTTAACTTAGGAGCTACTCATCCAAGAGGCTCATGTTGGAGGCTTAGTCGACCATTTTGGAGAAAAGAGGATGGTTGAAATATTGAAAGAACATTTCTACTGGCTTGGGATAATGAAGGATGTTCACCGAGTTCTTGAGAGGTGCGAGGTGTGTAAACATGCAAGAGGAAGGAGAGAGTCGTATGGATAGTAAACACCCCTGCTGATACTTGAGTGGCTGTGGACCGACCTAAGCATGGGTTTTATGCTTGGCCTTCCCCGAATGTCGAGAACACATGATTGAATTATGGTGGTGGTGTTTGATTGGTTCATTAAGATGAGCCATTTTATTCCCTACTACAGAACTAATGATGTTATATTTGTTGTTAACTTGTTTTTACAAGAAATTCTGCGACTGCATGGAGTACCGAGAAGTATTGTGTCTGACCATGACTCAAAGTTCACGAGCTTCTTTTGGAGAACCTTGTGGAAGAAGCTCGACACTAAGCTCATGTTTAGTACTTCTTACCACTTATAGACAAACGGCTAGATCGAAATTATGAACAGGACAGTTAGTAACCTTCGATGAGCAGCTGTGGGGAAGAATTTACATAATTGGGATCTATGCCTACCGTCATTGAGTTTGCTTACACTTGCTTAGCTCACAACTCAATAGGAAGGTTACCATTTGAGGTTGTTTATGGATTAAACTCGAATTTACCTTTGGATCAGATTATTAGCTCGACCACTCAAGGGAAAAGCTAATCCAGCTTACAGCGTATTGAAGAGTTCTAGAGGTTGCATCAAAAGGTTACCGAACATCTAACCAAGACAATGGCTCAACAGAAGGAGTAAGGAAACCAAAGAAGGAGGTGAGTCATTTATACTCTTGGAGATCTTGTTTGGAAACACCTAAGTAAAGAATGTTTCCTTAGAAAGAGGATGAACAAACTATCCCCTAGAGTAGATGGACCTTACAAGATCCTTAGGTGTATCAATGACAACGCCTATGAGCTAGAGCTGCCTAAAGGTTATGGTATATCTGCCACTTTCAATGTCACCAACCTGATACCCTGTATGCTTGATGAAGAAGAAGGCTAAGATTTGAAGGAAAATTTTCAACAACCTCCGGAAGCTAATGGATTACTGACCTTTAGCCCCCTTACTTGTGCATACCGAAGAGGCCTCTAGTCCCTTACTAGAAGAATTCTCTCTCGTCAACTTACTAAGGACGAGAAATAGTACACAATAGAATGGGGGCTAAACTCCTTGAGAGCTCTGGATGGTTACACCCTACTCTGCTTTGACCCTTATATTGACACCCACTACTCTAGTGCTAAGAACTCTTTATCGAATGATGAGGGCCCAAGCCTTATACACCAAGTCCTGCTTGGACCTTCAATTGTCGAAAGCTTCTTATCGAATGCCAAGACATAGGCTCCTACTGGCTGAGTACTTTTCTTTTAGCGTACTACTAATACTTACAACATTCCTTACCCGTATTAGCAACCTAGTGCCGCCACGTCATGATCTAACTCAGCTTCTACGCCCAAAGATTCCTTAGTATGGGACCATTGACGAGTTACCACTTGTCCTTTTCTCTTAACTTTGTACTATTTTCCCTTTATGTCATTTGTCCTATTTACCCTTTTTGTATGTACTAGGAACTCCCTTTTTATGTACACCTTTTTGTAATTTTCCTTAATTGTAATGTTACCTTAGAGACTTACTATAAATAGTCTCTTCTCTTTGTAGCCGAAATATCGAACATTCCTTACAGATATTTGAATATATTGGTCCTTTGTGAGATATTCCTCTCCAAAGTCCAATTTCCCTACACTTTTATCTAGTCTTGTTGAGTAGCTCAAGATTAGTAGCGGGTGGACCTTGGCATTAGATTGTGCGTTATATTAAGTGAAGTGCCAAGTCGTGTTATGTTCGTAGGTGAGTCATATCCTCCGAGAAGCTTTACGTCAGCTACTACATTTAGTTTGCTTACCTTACTATTCTATTTTCTTTGATACCAACAAGGACCCATTTGGTTCTTATTTCCTACGGTAAGTCCTCGTGGTAACTAAGCTCTTAGGCACATTAAGAATCACCTCAAAGCCCTTGCATCTTTTAATCATCCAATCACTTGAATTCCACTTAGCTAACAAGAGTATTTCTTTAACCTGGATGTTTTGAAAATACTGAACCCAATGACGAGTGGCAATTTTTTCAGGTACATGGATTTGTTCCTCAAAAGATTTGACAAGATCGTACTCATGTGTGAACTTGGCCTGACTAAAGTCTAGTTGATGGCTTCTCATATGACTAATAAACCAAACCATAAGCAAGGCCATGTTAGTTTTTAGATCCCTAAACCCCTTACTCTTGAGATGATTTAGGGAACAAATTTGCTTAGCTAAGAGGGTAGGTATGTAGGATTTACCCTCTAAGATTTGAGATACCAATTCAGTTACCCTAAAATGAATATGGTATGACTCGTGGGAATAAATAGCATCAAATTCCACTAAGATATAAGCATTTACTAGATGCTAGTGCTAAGTTTCTAGATACGTACAAAAGATATCTTGTTTCTCTTGATACCTCATTTCGTTGGCCACAAAATGATGTCATCTATTCCGAGGCCTTTCCTCTAACCAAAACTTGGCTTATTTTTATTTTCCTTACTCCTAATAGCTTGCTAAAAATTTTTGGTGTAGTGATCTGAAGGTTTGATACGTAAATGTCATTAATGATGTCTGGAGCTTAAAGTAACTAAGAGTATTTTTCTATGGTTAGGCTCAGTTGGTTTGGGCCAAAATAGAAGGCGATGGCCTCAGGATCCCAAAAATGTACCAAGGCCTATATCAGAGTGATATTAGGTCTAATGCTCTTTAAGGATAGGATGTGCCTAATTTTGTTCTTGTTGAACTCTTGCTTGTTGAGGCTAAAGAGTCAAAACCAATTCTGTAGTGACTTTTGACACTTACAAGGCTGGTGGACATGGATCTCCTTAAAAGTATCTTGTGCAAAGCTAGCTATTTCTACAAGAGACAAATTTACATCAAAAACTTATCCTAAACATACAATCTTTACATGTGTATTTATAAAAATATTTACAAGAGAGTTTACAATAGACATTCGAAAGATGGAAAAACAAGAAGAATACAATGGCTCCATAGTTGCAACTAATTTTTTATTCTTTTGCCACATTATAGGTACTTGCCAATCTTTAAAAAGGGGTTTCATACATGCAATAGGGTAGGTTCTACAGGTCCTCAAGTTCTATGATCTCATGCATTCTTGAAGAAATGTTTCCTTGGTCACACCAAAACTTGAGTAAGGTAGCATGATCGGCCTTAGAAGGTGGTTGCCCTACAATATCCGAAGCCTACACAATGGCCTCCTTCCTAAGGTCTTAGGACAGTCTAGTTCTAACCATGTCTACCATACATATGATTCACAAAAAATAGAGTCCCTTAAAACAACTCCATCGGTGAACCGCAATAAAAGGGTTATGACAAGCATTATAACAAAAAGAAGAGAAAATTTACATGATCAATATACAACCCAAGTATTTTCTTGAAAAATATTACTAATTTCAAAAAATTTAGGTAGCTACCACTCTTTATATTCTTAGTAGAGTTGCTAAATTGTTGAGCTTCAATGATTTTCGATTCATTTTTTTTTCTTAATTTGATTTAAATCAAACCCTAAGCCCATTTGATTTAAATCCTCGACTAAAATTAATAAAAACTTAGTTTCTTGTTTTTGAAAATAAATGGAGTAGCTACTTAGTAGAACTGGGATAAAATGATCAAATTACAATCAATTACATGGATTGATTCTAATTATTGATTCTAATTTGGTCACTAGCCTACAATTTTGAAAACTTTTTTAAAAAGGTTTCAAGTAAACTGGATCACTAAGTATTGGAGGCTACTTTATTTAAACCTTAGTCGATTTTTACCTAAATCATTCTAAACTTAGTATTTATTTTTTAAAATATCCTATTTATGAAATGAAAATTGTACCTATTTACTAAAAAAGTAAGAAACTAAGATAATTTTACAAAAAAAAGGAAAAAATAAACTTTTCATTTTTTAAGTTGCCATAGGGATGTCTACATACCGTTAATTGGGATTAGACTTTTGTAGTTCATTTTTAGAAAAAATTTAGCGGGTTAGTTTGTTTTAATTCTAAAAAGAGGACACTTGGGTTCAAGTTATTTAGCTAATTTACTTTTATTTTAGAAAAGGTCTTAAAAAGGGTCCTAATTTTTTTGTTGTTCTTATTTTGGAAAATTTTAAAGCAGCCCTAAATTTGGAAAAAAAAAGGGTTAATTATTATTATTTATTTATTTGTAAAAAAAATTATTTAGGCTATAAAACTCATTTATTTACTATTTTTATTTTATTTTATTTATTTATTATTTTTTTTTCATTTTTTATTATTTACTTATATATCGAAGCAAAAAGAAAATTGATAAATAAATAAAAAAAGCGCTCCCCCACCAATTTCCCTTTTTTTCTTATTTTCTCTATTTTTTCTTCTTTTCTTTTTCTTTTTCCTTTTGTTTTTTCTTTTATTACAATTACATTTGAATAAGAATGAATTAAAGAAAAGAAAAAGAAAAAGAATTACATGAAGCATGAAACAGAAAAGAATAGGACCAAGAATGGGGTACGCGGGTCGGACTTTAGATTGGGCTTCCAGTTGAAGCTCTTAGATGGTCGGGTCACGTGTAAAGGATGAGTAGCAGCAATGCTAGGGAAGGGGGGTTCTTATGGCTTGATTTGAATGATGAAACAAGCAAGGAAGGGCTTTTTTTTTTTTTTTTTTCTATTTTGGATTAGAGTTAGGGGGTAGGACAAATGCCAAAGCTAATGGTATACATTTAGGGTGTTCATAAAAGATCGACCGATGTTGATAATGGGTAATGCTTATGCGGTAGTCGCTGGGAGTTGAAGGCTAGTCGGGTTAAGGGTTTTGAGTAGTGGTGAGTCGTGTGATGTGGTTGTTTTAGCTTAGCATAGTAAGGGAGCAAGGTTTAGTGGTAGTTAGGGTTTGGCATTCTTTGTATGGTGGTGAGGTTAGGGAGCATGGCAAAGAATGAGAGGGGTTGGGTTTGAACACCAGTGACCTAAGGTGCTCGGCCATAGTGTTAGTCTTGATTAAAACGGTTGAAGAGAGATAGAAAGGGTGCTGTATAGAGAGAGAAGACTTGAGAGAGTGTACTTTTGAGTGTAAGTCTCATGAATTCCATTTGAAACCGAGCTACTGGGAGTGTATTTATAATAAACCAAGCTTAAGCAAGCTTGGAAGGAGCCATTAATGGTCAAATTGAGCTCATCTATAAAAGCTCGTGTGATCTTCGTTTTTGAGGGAATCACGCAATTTTAGTTTGATTTTTGAGTTAAGTGGTGGTATTCTTACTCACATTATCGAATAAAAGTGTTGATTATTTCTTCCATAACTCAAATTCATCAGAATAATGAAAGAGCTAGAATCTCGTAGGAATTTTCTTTAATTTTCTAAGGCCGATTTGATCACCTAAATGATTGAATTTAGACGATCTTTTGATATCAATGCAAAATGGTCCATGCAATCTACACAATTTCACCATTAACTAGGTAAAATCATGTATAAAAATAGATCAAAAGAGGCCTTGAACTCAGTTGCTCATGAGGGAAAAGTGTGAGAAAAAATGGGGAGAAGGAAAGGGAAAGAAAGAGGTGCTAATGTAGTGCTACGTCAGCAAAGTTACTAAATGATGTTGCGCCACGTATCAGGACACATGGCACGACATGTATCAAAGGTGTTGAGGTAGTGCCACGTCAGCATATTGTTACAACCATTAGTGCCATGTGTCAAAGACGTAGTCTATGGCAGGTCGACACGTAGCAGGTGTTTTTTAGAGAAAATAAAAAAAAAAATGGTACTAAGTACTTGTTATAACATTCAAACCCAAGATCTCTAAGTTTTTCATAGTACAAGCCAGAGTATACTACTATTAGGCCGTTAGCTTGTACCTTATCTATATATGTAATCAAATTACATATATGGACTAGATGGCCTGGGTTTGATTAATTTCCAACCTTGGCCTAACACCCTTTTATGCAAGATTTTTGTTTAAGACCCAGCCTAAATGACATTTAAATACTTAAACTATTTAAATTATCTCATTCTTTTCTTTTTCTTTCCAATTTTCTATTTTTCTAATTTTTTTATTTTTTTTATTTTCCTAATTTTTTTTTATCTTTTTGTGCTTTTTTTAAATTAGGACCCTTTACCCTATTCTAAAATTTCTAAAATTACAAGGGGACAAAAATGCGGTATCTACACTTGAGAGAGAGAATTTGAATGGAAGTACATGTGTGTGATTTTAAGTGACCATCGATGCTTGTTGACGGTGGAATTGAGCTCCTTTTCCCCTTTTTATATTGATTTAAGCATAATACAAAGAAGGAAAACATTAAAAACATAGTAAATTGAAAAATCAAAGTTTAATGGGTCTAAATGAGTAATCAAACATAATTCATAATACTCGTTTTTGCCTAATATAGTGATTAGAAGCTTTGAATTTCAATGTAGTAGTTTGAATCATGGAAGTCATACTCGAATAAAAATGAATTTTTTTCAATTTTCAAGTGCCAATTTAACCTAATAAATGATTTTTTCTGGACAACTTTATTTGGGTTTAATCTGAAGTACTCCAAGTCTACTTCGTGATTTCACCATTAATTTTGTGAAACTGCAAAGAGAAAAGGAGAGAAAAAGAGCTTGAAAATGAGCTCTCCAGGTGGTTTCCATACGATAAAAGGATGGAAAGAACTGGGAAAGGGATGGAAAATTTGTGTTGGCCAATCAAGGCCAACATGTGTTTATGTAGGGAAAAGCAAGTGCTCATGCACCTAAACCATGATTTGAACCCAAGACTTCAAAGTTTGAATGTATATACTTTACCATTAGGCTATTGGCTTGTATTTTGTTATGTCTTGCAAACAAATTGCATAAAAGCTATGTAATAGCCTAGAATCAAATTAAAAAAACGACGAAACCAAACCTAATGACCCCAATCGGACTTTAATTTTTTATTTTTCTTAAAAACTATTGATAAAAAGTCTACTTTTCTTAAAAACTCTATTTTCCTAAATGAAATTCTATTTTTTATTTTTAAATATTTTTTGTGAAATTTTCTATTATCTCTTTTTATCTTCATTTTTCTAAAATTTCAATTTTTTTTTTTTGCATTTTTCTAAATTTTTTTATTTTTCTAAATTTTTTAATTTTTTTACTTGTCCAAATTTTCTACTTTTTTTTTTTTAATTTTCTAAGTTGGGACTCTTTTTCCCTATTCTAAAAAAATTTCTAAATCTAAATGGGGTAAAAATGGGGTATCTATAGTTGCTCCTTTTTGTGGTATAATTTTAGGAAGTTTGTATAAAACTTTACCATAAAGATAAAAGAGAGACACCATTTTTACCTTAGGGATGCAATTGCCTTAAAAAATGCTATAATTAGTTAGCTGTCCTATGCTTGGTCTACTAAGGTTTGGTGAAAGGTGAAAGATGAAAGAGAGAGAATGAATTCTAAGAGCTGATTAAGACATTAAAAGGGTTTAGTGCCCTAGGAGTTGGCTAAAAGAATTAGTTTGAAATCTTGTTGTACTCCTTTGAGCTAATTAACTTAGGTAGGAGTATCTTTAGGGGACTAGCAACCCTAAATGGGAAATCGATTTAAGAAAATCTAGAAGTTCTACTCTATGTTGACTAACTTAAGCGAGTGTCTTTAGGGGACTAGTAACTCTAAATGAGAATTGATTTAAGAAAACCTAGTTGTGCTCCTTTGAGCTCACTAACCTAGGCGAGAGTGTTTCTAAGGGACTAGTAAACCTAAATGAGAATTGATTTTACAAAACCCGATCATGCTCCTTTGAGCTTACTAACCTAGGCGAGAGTGTCTCTAGGGGGACTAGCAACCCTAAATGAGAATCGATTTAAGAAAACCCGGTCGTGCTCCTTTGAGCTTATTAACCTAAGCATTACTGTCTCTAAGGGTTTAGCAACCCTGAATGAGAATCGATTTGGGAAAACCTAATTATGCTCATTTAAGCTCATTAACCTAGGTAGAAGCGTCTTTAAGGGACTAACAACCTTAAATGAGAAATAATGAAGGGAAGCACCCTACGGGCTTGCTAAAACACTAAGAGAGATTGGTAAAGAGAAGTGCCTTATGGGCTCACTAAAAAGATGGACGAGTGATGGGGAGTGCCTTACGGGCTCACTAAAACCCTAAAGAGAGATTAGTAAAGGGAAGCATCTTATCGGCTTGCTAAAAATGATAGATTAACCAAAGGAGAAGTGTTTTATGGGCTTACTAAAACATTAAGAGAGATTGGTAATGGAAGTGCCCTATGGGATTGCTAAAAAGATTGGTGATGGGGAGCACCCTATAAGTTCTCCAAAACCTTAAAGAGAGATTGATGAACAAAAGCGTCTTATAGGCTTGCTAAACCTTAAGAGAAGTAGTGAATCGAGATAGTGCTCTATGAGCTGACTAGAATCCTAAAGGAGATTATGAGTCAAGACAGCACTTTAAGAGCTACCTAGAACCCTAAAGACTGGTCGAAAAGTGGGATAACGCTATAGGAGTTGGTTAGAGCCTTGAAGGAAATCTAAGTTAGGACAACATTGTATAAGTTGGCTAGAACCTTATGAGTTGGGACGACGCTCTATAAGTTGGCTAGGACCCTAAAGGAGAGTTGATGAAGGATTAAAGAAGCAAAGTGAGGAATGTAACCAGTTTGAAAAGCTTCATGACTTGAAAAATATTTACAAACAAAGAATTTGGTGAAAACCATTTATGATAAAAAAGGTATTAGGAATTAGGTCCCTTAATCTAAAAAAGAGTTAATAGACAAAAAACTACGTCGGTGAGAATGACTAGACTATTATGGTCAACTTTAAAAGGTGTGACCATATTGGAAAGAAGTAGGTGACATGAATTGAAGGCTTGGTCACTCGGGTTGACATGGACTTGAAAATAGATAAAAAACTTGTAACATGCCTTTACTTTCTCTCTCTTCTTTTTTTCCTCCTTTTTTCTTTTTCTTTTTGTCTCTTTTCTTCTTCTTCTTTTTTTTTTGAAATTTTGCTAATAGGTACAAATTCTTATTTAATGAGCAAATGTTATAACCATTCCCTTCCTTGGTAGCCATATGGGCATGTCGTATTCTTCTTAGTTTTTGAAGATGTCTCTTGACCCTAATGCTGGGCTTCCTTATAAGGCCTTGTCATTTTAAACATTTCTTTCATAAGGAAAAATGTAACCTATGATTAGTTTAGTAAAAGAGGGTTTCCTTACATTCTCTCAATCCAAATTACAGTCTTGACTACTATTTCAAAAATTATAATCCATTTTATAGGTGATATGCATTGATCAATCTATTAGTTCTTTTTTGATTTAATATTATAAATTAGGCTTTTGGACAAATGGTTTCAAAAGGACTGATGAGAAGGCCTATTTTGAAAGATTTATTTATTCAACCCAAGAGTATAAGTCAAGAACTTTTAGGAAAAAACTAAAAGTGTGCTTACCCTAGTTTCAAAAATAATTTTTATTAAAAATAAATTATCTTCTTAGATCAGAAGAGCTTTTATTGATTGTAGGAGATATTATGGGTAAGAAAGTTTTCTGTTTGTGATTTTGAAGTGTAACTCAAAGTATATATGGAGGTTTTATGTTTTTGGGCTTGGAATGTGATTTAGGGCCTTGTATCTTTAGGGCTATTTAGGCTTTGATTTTTGGCCTTTTGACTTAGTTTTATTGTCCTTGTTGGGATGTGATATATCTTTTAGGCTTTCGTCTTGCACTTAGGCCCAATTTTTCAACCTCTTTTCTTTCTTTCTTCTTCTCCTTCTCCTTTTTTTTTTTTTTGTTGCCCCATTTTTTCATTGTTTTTTTTTTACCTCTTTTTGCTTAAGTCTAAAAGTAACTGCATCCCCAAAGTGTTTAGATTGTATTTATAGGGTTCTTGTAAGCTCTTCTTCATTTCATAGAAAACAAATTGTCAGAAATAAAAATTATCCTTGAATTGATGCCACCTAAGTAAGTATAAACTGGTTTTTATCCTTTTCTCCTAGTCAATGACCCTAACCTCCGAATTGCCCCAAAATGGGGTGGTTCTTGACAGGGTTTAAATTTGAAAATAGTCTAAGTTTGTCTAATGGGGTTAACAAAAGATAATTGTGTTTTTAGATTTGAAAATGAATGCCTAATTTCATTTTAATCTACGTATTAAATTCAAAATTGACCTCCTTTAAGGAATGAGTCCTCACCATGATGTCACTCAACTCTCAAAGTATATGTATTTTAGGGTTGGTGTTTGGGATTTAGTTTGCCCCTATTCATTCTAAACTTTCAAAATAAGATACCAAAATGTGCGTTCATTTGCCCTAATATTAATCAAAGTGCAATCACTCAACTTAAAATGTAGCCAATAAGATAATGTTATTCCTGTTATTATAAAGCCATGCAAAACATTCTCTTATGAGTTTATTATAAACTCTATTGGAAAGAACTTGATTCTTCTTTGCCTTTGCTTTAACTGGCTCCATTCAAGCACTTAACTACTTAAGACGACATGTAAGCTTGTTAGAAGGTATTGGTAGACTCAAAAAAATTGGAGCTTTAAGTGATTCAATTGAAGTCCCCTCGTAGCTTCAAGAAGGACCAACTTCTTAAAGCTCTAGCTAAATAACCTTAGCATCAAATCAAGTCTTGAATCATGTTCTTTAACCTCTAGCATTTTTCAATGGAGTACCCCTTCTGTTTTGTATGATAGTCACATCGAGCTTCTAGGTCAAAGCTGTATGGTATGTAATTTGGATTAGGGGCTTTATAGGTTAGGATCTTTGCCTCCTTTAAATAATGAAAGATTTGGGTCATTGAGATCTTTAGTTGTGTGAGTTGTCCCCTCCTAGCCCCTTAGGCTTCTGTTTTCTTGCTCATCCTTATCTCTTTTCTATTTGGGCCACTTTTATTATTTGGACTTATTGACATTTGATTAGCATTGAACGTCGAGTGTTCTAAGTACAAGGCCCATTGCCATTTCTAAGTCTATAATGTCTTTTTATAGTGTTATTACTTTTTTTTCTAGATTTGAAAATCCTTTTTCCAGTCTTGAATCTTGAGACACTTGGAGACTGGTGATTATGAGAAATAAGATCTACAATTGCTGGGCTATTTGACATATCGTTTTTTCTAAAGAGGCGATTTTATCATTAGCCATTCGAACCTGATTGGAAGAATCCTTACCCGTTTGCAACCCTTCCTTTTTCTTCTTCCTTTTTTTTTTCGAAAGAGAAAAAGGACCAACTTAACTTCTTATGAGAAGAATTTTAACAAAAGTAAAGAAATCAAAAGAAAGTTTACAAATTATTTTACAAGGGACGACAAAAAAGAGAAGAAGATTTACACCAAATATATATAGGTAAGATGCATTTACATGAGAAAAACTTAGGTTTATAGACTTAATTGACAGACTCTTTAAAAAAAATCTTAGAGTGAGAAACATTTTAACAATTTATGATCAAATAAAGAAAAGTATTTACAACTTGCAAGTATTTAAAAGACTACTTATAGGAAGTGTAATTTAAAAGAAAAGAATTATTTTGTAAAGGAAAATTTTATAAGGCACATAATATTTACAAATAATTTCTAATTAGAAAGTCTAAATACTGAGAAGAGTGGGTGAATGAGAACTAATAACAAGAGTAATAAGAAAAATCTAGTGGAAAGGGAAAGGCTAGTAAGAGGATCTATTTTACAGTTGTAAGACTCTACACAGATGAATTTTTTTTTTTTTGAGATTTATGAATTTGATAAGGGGACTAAGGATTTACAGATTTAAAGGTTGAGAGAGTTTGTGAAAACCTATGACAATCTATAGAGTGGTGGATTTTTTTATTACAATATAAAATTTTACAAAAAGTTTCATGGATCAAGTCCAATTGTCTTTTAAAGCAAGGAAGACTATTTACAAGTTATGGGGTTTTTAATTATTATAAAGCCTAGCTAAAATAATCTATAATTATACTTTAAAATATTAGTTGTCTTATTGTAAAAAGGTAACTTAACTAGTGGTAAAGGAAAATTATTTTACAATATATAAGGAAACCTTTTAATTTGAAAAACAATGCAATAAAGATAATAAAGGTATTGAATAAGTTAATTTACAAACATGAATAAACAAGCACTAATATTTACTTATAAATGAAGACAAGAAAAGATGAAGGCACACAGATGCAAATGCAAATGCAAAGGGCTGATGACTAAATAGTAATGTGGTAATAAAAGGGTTTAAGATTAGGACTTTTACTGGAATTCCATTATTATAGTATAGGGAAAATATATTACAACATTTTTATGGTATAATGGAATTTCTATTGAGTTCCAACCTTTCGTTGGTTATATGCCCCATTACCATTTATTTGTCGGTCTAAAAGTTGTGCATGCAATTAGGGTAGGCTTTAAAAGTCCTTAAGCTTCATGACCTTACGCGCTTTTGAAGAAATGGTTTATTGGTCACATCGAAGTTTAAGTAGGGTAGCCTAATCAATCCTGAGTAATGGCTATACTACTATGCCCGGAGCATGTACAATGGCCCCCTATCCTAGGGTCCTAAGATAGCTTGGGTCTAATCGTATCTACTTTACATCTTTGATGCAATCATTCCCCCTAAAATCCTAAGTCTGATGCACACAAAAAGTGAATATAGCAATTTAAAACAAAATATATTTACATGAAACGAATTGTAAAAATAAAAAAATAACATGGATATTTTGAAAGGCAAATTTAATTTCGGAAAGTTTTTAAGTGGTTAGCCTTATTGACATTTCCTAGTGGAGTTGGGAAAAAATGAGTTAAGTTAAATCAATTGGGTGGATTGATTTAACCTAGCTATTGGTCTACTAAAAAAAAAAAACTAATTTCCTTTAAAATGGTTTTGAAAACCAGATATTTGAGTCTAATGGCTAACCTTTTAAACTCATAACGGGTGCCACTTTTAATCTTTTGAATTCAAATTTATTTTTCAATGTACTCTTATAATTTGAAATTACAATTTCTATTCTACAAGAATAATAAATCATGTCTATTTACAAAAAGGATAAATAGATAAATAAAAGAACTAATTATTTACAAAGGGGGAAAAAATAAAATTTTTCATATTTTAAGTCATCCCATAATTACGTATGTACCACTATTTGGGATGAAACTTCCATATTTTGTTTGTATAAAATTTTAATGGGTGAATTCATTTTAATTTTGAAAAATTGGTTGAGTTTAATTTTTGAGCAATTTGATTTGATTCTTATTTAAAGAAAAACTCCTAAAAGGACCCTAATTTTAGTAATTTATTCTTCTTGGAAAATTCTAAAAGAAGTCCTAGTTTTAAAAAGGATTGGTTAATTTTAATTATTATTTTGGAAAACAATTTTTTCTAGGTGATGAAAAATTTCTTTTATCTTTTTTTATCTCGTTATTATTTTTCTTTATTATATTTGGAACAAAAAACAAATAAATGAATAAAAGGCTTTCCTTTCTTCTTCTTCTTTTTTGTATCTTTCTCTTTTGTTTCTATTTTTCTTTTCTTCTTTTTTTACATACAGTAAAGTAAATAAATTTACAAAAAAAAAAAAAATACATAAAATAAAATAAAAAAAGAGAGGTCCAGACTTTGGATGCACGGGTTTTGTCAACTGTAGCACGTAGGTTAGACTTCAGAGCTTAGGTTGGCAATTTGGGTTGAAGGGGAGAAGGGGATGTAGTTGTTGACCAGTGGCATGGTTTTAGGCGGTTTTTGAAGTGGGAAAACACATTTCCATGTGTTTCCCATTGGGAATGGGGCGGGGGTGGGGTATGGTGGTGGTAGATGAAGTGCCATGGCTAGATGATGGGAGTTGGGTGGTTATTGACATTGGTGGCAATGGTAGTTATTGGATGGTTGTAGTGGTGGTCGACAGAGGTGAGTAGATGCTCAAGTTGGGGCTTTTAGGGGGCTACTAGTGTAGCTGTGGCATTACTTTAAGGAGAAAACCACTACTTCTTGGTGGTTTGAAGTAGGTATGATAGTTAGGGTTTTCGAAACACTTTGTGGTGGTTGGAGTTACTAGAGGCATGATAGGGAGTGCTTTTGATAGCAATTTAGAGATTAGGGGTTAAGGAAGGTCAAGATAGCAGTAGCTTAGTCTGAATCTCACTATATGAGAGTGAGGAACCAAAGATAGAAACAAAGTAGAATCTAGAGAGAGAAAATTCAAATGGAAGTGTGTGTAAGTGGTTTTGAGTGACCACCGATGCTTGTTGATAGTATAATTGAGTTCCTTCTCCCCTTTTAATACTGATTCAACTTAATATAGAGAAGGAAGATATTAAAAACGCATTGAATTGAAAAAACAAAGTTTAATGGGTCTTGAAATTTTTTTGATCCGATTTGCTTGATTTTAGACTAAATGAGTAGCTAAACATGATTTATAATACTTGTTTTTGCTTAATACACTAATTAGAAGCTTTGGATTTCAATGTTGTGGCTTGAATCATGGAAGTCACACTCGAATAAAAATGAATTTTTTTTCAATTTTCAAGCACCGATTTAACCTAATAAATGATTATATATGGATAAGTTTTTTGTTTAGTCCAAAGTACTCTAAGTCTACTTTATGATTTCACCATTAATTTGGTGAAATCATGATTAAAAAAAAGGGAGAAAAAGAGCTCGAGAATGAGCTCTCTTGGTGGTTTCCACATGACAAAAGGATGGAAAGAAACGAGAAAGGGATGGAAAATTCGTATTGACCAATCAAAGGCTAACATGTGTCCATGTGAGGAAAAAGAAAACAAAATGCGCTCATGTGCTTAAGCCATGATTCGAACCTTAGACTTCAAAGTTTGTATGCATGTACTTTACTATTAAGCCGTTAGCCAGTGTCTTATTATCTCTTGCAAACAAATTGCATAAAAGCTAGGTAATAGCCTATAATCAAATTAAAAGAATGACCAAACCAAACTTAATGACCCCAACCTGACTTTAATTCTTTATTTTTCTTAAAAACTATAGATAAAAGGTCTACTTTTCTTAAAAGAAATTCTATATATTTTTTTATTTTCTTTTGTTTGTATTTTTATGAAAATTTCTATTTTCTCCTTTTTTTTCATTTTTCTAAAATTTCAAAATTTTTGCATTTTCCTAAATTTTCCATCTTTTTGTACTGTTCTAATTTTTTTATTTCGTTGTACTTATCTAAATTTTCTATTTTTTTTTTGTAATTTTCTAGATTAGGACTCTTTTTCCCTATTCTAAGTTTTTTTTTTTAAAACTATAAGAGAACAAAAATGGGGTGTCTACAGTCATCATCTAGGCTTAGAAAGGGTGTCTAATCCAATGAGAGCTTAGGGTTGAATTTGTAGGCGGCTACAAATGGTGACATGCTCATGATACTATGGCTGTCCTATTGTAGGCAAACATAATTATGGGCTGGCGTAGATCCCAATTGGTCTTGTTCTAACCAACAACAACTCGAAGTAAAGTTCCCACATTTCTATTGATAAGTTTGGTTTATCTGTTTGTTTGTGGATGACAAGAGGTGTTGTACAATAGTTTTTGTCTCCATAATGTTCTCTAGAAGTGGCTCATAAACTTTAGGTCTTGGTTCAATACAATGGTTTAGGGCACTCCATGAAGTTTGATGACCTCCTACAAGAAATGAAAAGAGATAGCCAAAGTGTCATTAGTCTTAAAACAGGGCACAAAATGTGCCATCTTACTGAATCGGTCCATGACCACCATGATAGAGTCCTTCCCTTGGGACATTTTTGGCAACTTTATCATAAAGTCCATGCTTAACTTAGACCATGGTTTGGTTGGGATCGACAATGGTAAATAATGTCCTTGGTTAGCTTAGTTCTTTACCTTTCTACATGTGGCACACCTCTCCAGTATAGCTTAGATATCCCTCATCAGTTTTAGCCAAAAGAATCTCGAGGATAGTATCTCATGAGTTCAATGCTTGCTAAAGTGTCCAGATAACCTTCTACCATGCACTTTGTGCACTAGTAGCTCTCTTATAGAGCAGGTCAGGATATATAATCTCCTCTTCCTAAATAAGTATCCATCTTCCTTATGATAGTCATCAAGTGTTTAGCTTTCTTTGCATCGAGCATAGATTGTACTAAAATGTGGATCGTCAGCATACAAAGCCTTAATCATAGAAAATCCTAACAATTGGGTCTGTAATTCGGTTAAGAGGGAATGTCATCTCGATAGGACGTTAGCCATTACATTGTTCTTTTGCTCCTATACTTCATGACATAAGAAAATGCCTCCATTAACTCAACCTACTTGGCTTGTCTTCGAGACAACTTAGGTTGGCCCTTTAGATATCTCAAAGAATCATGATTAGTGTAGATCACAAATTCTTTGGGTATCAAATAGTGTTACCATACAATCAAGGCTAGGATCAAAGAGTAAAACTCCTTATCATAGATAGAATAATTAAGTGAGGCTTTTCGAAGTTTTTCGCTAAAGTAAGCAATAGGTCAGCTCTCTTGCATCAGCACAGCACCTATGCTTAGTCCATATACATTACACTCTACTTCAAATACTTTGTCAAAGCATGGCAGAGCTAAAACAAGAGCTGTAGTTAACCTCGCCTTTACTTCTTTAAAACTCCTTTATTTTTCTCTCCCCACTTAAATTCTACATTCTTCTTTGCCAACTCGGTGAGTAGGGCTACAATTATACTGAAATTCCTTATAAATCAGCAATAGAATGATGCCAAGCCATGGAAGCTTTGCATTTTAGTTGAATAAGTTGGTACAAGCCATTCAGTAATCGCTCTTATCTTCTCATCATCAACTCAGATGCCACCCTACTCACAACAAACCTTTAGAAGATCACTTCATATTAGTAGCAATCACATTTCTTCTAATTGGCATAGAGCTTTTCAACTTGAAGTTTCGAAAAGACTACTAAGAGATGCTCTTGGTGAGTCTCCAGATCAAGATTATAGACTAAGATGTCATCAAAATATACCACCACAAATTTCCTTATTAGATCTTGGAGCATATGGTTGATCAATCTCATGAATGTACCCAGTGCATTTGACAGTCCGAATGGCATCTCAAGCCATTCATAATATCTATAGCGGGTCTTCAATGTGGTCTTCCATTCATCTCCCTCTCCCATTTAGATATGATGGTATCTTGATTTGAGATCAATCTTAGAGAATACTCTTGCTCTATTCAACTCATCTAGCATATCATCAAGCCTTGGTATAGGATACCTGTACTTGATGGTAATGCAATTGATTGCTTGATTATCTACATACATCGTTTATGTCCCATCTTTCTTTGGTACCAATAGGATTAGCATGACATATGGGCTCAGGGACTCTCACACATACCCTTTCTTCAATAGCTCATCTACTTACCTTTGCAACTTGGCAGCCTGGTCAGGGTTCAGCCTATAGGCAAGCTTGTTCGGTAGCGTTGCCCTAAGCTATAAGTCAATAGCATGTTCAATACCTCGGAGGGAAGGTAGACCTTTAGGTAGTTCTCCTAGGAACATTTTGGCAAACTCATCTAATAAGGTTTTCACCTTAGCAAGTAGCAACTCACTTGATCCCCTCATCTTAAGTAACCTTCTAATCAGTAGATAGGTTGGCTCTTTAAGCTCTATCTCTCTCTTCAGCACAGCTCAGGTCATCACCAAAGCCTCTTTCTTTAAAACTCAGCTCAATTGAGTTTGTATGCTTTTAACTTGTTTGACAATCATAGGGCTCAACTTCACCTTCCTACCCTCATGTTCTAGGGAATATGTGCTCTTCCTTCCATCGTATATCACGCTTTAGTTAAACTTCCATAGTTGTCTAAGTAGAATATGGGATGCACTCATGGGAAATACATCACAAAGCACTTCATTTTGATAGTTTCCAATACTAATCGGTATAGACATGTGTTTATTTACTTGTAGGGCTCCTTTATTATTGAGCTAGTGTAGTTTATGAGGCTTGGGATGGGGCTTGGTCGACAACTTCAATTGCTAGATCAAGAAGGTAGATGTTGCATTGGCGTAGTTGCCATTATCAATAGTCATTGCACATAGTGACCCATTTACCTTGCATTTAATGTGGAGTAGATTTTCTCATCGTTTGTCCTCCAGTACAAGACTCATACTTATTGTTCTCCTCAATACCTAGGTAGTAGGCATAATGTTACCTTCCTCACTATAGACGACTTCCTCCTCCTTAGACAGTTTGGTTTGTTCGATCTCTTTTTACTCTTCTACTTCCTCATCAATACTATCTACCTTACCGATTGGTGCTTCTCCTTGAATTACCATGGTTCTTCTGTTTGGACACTGAGTAGCCATGTGTCCAAACCTTTGATAATTGAAACACTTTATCTCATTCATCTTTCTTCGTAGGCTTTGGCTTTTCTCGAACCTCTTCGGGATATCCTTCTCCTCTCCTTAGATAACTTGAGCAGGTCGGGTCTCAACAACTTTACTTGGTTCTGATCGCATAAGTTTACTCGGAATACGTTGGCTAATAGTCAATTGGCTTACAAGAGCTTAGAATCTTCCTACTTGGCACCTCTTGATTCTTTAGGCAGCTCAGATAGCTTCATTAAGTAAACCAATATCCATCATCTCGAGGATATCATTACTCTCGTACTTTAACCCACTAATGAATTGAGATACAGTTTAGTCTTTAAGCTCAACAACTTCACAATGGATCATCAACATTTGGAATTCCTTCACATACTCATCTACACTTGATCCACCTTACCTAAACTACAAATAATAGCTTGGGAGAAACCTTATTCTCATGAATCTTTCCATCTCATCCTAACTCCTAATTTCTCGATCAACTTCTCTTCAACAAGCAGCTTGTAGATTCTTCCATTATAGGATGGCACAGTAAGTAAACTCTAGCACAACAAATTTGACCTTAGCATTATTAGGTACCTTGTGGCATTCATACTACTTCTTAATCTTATCTACCAATCTAAGTAGTCCTTTACATCATCACTCCTAGAAAAATTAGAGATATGCATCCTTAACCCTTCTACTTTAGGAGCTCGGACATTCCTCTCCTCAGGCTCATAATACTCTTTCCCTTTGTCACTTACTTCTTCATCCTCCTCTTCAATCTCTCCCAAAGCTAGTCTACGTTTGGCAACTCTACCTACTTTACTAGCTCAATGTGGTTGAGCCTGGGCATTAGTTCGAGCATACTGGTCATTGCCTCTCTCAGGCTATTCATTGGCTTGTCCTTTATGGGGACCATTTTTGGTTTGTTGTCTATCTTCATTTATGGAAGTCACTAGACTAGCTTCTAAGTCAGTAAGTCTATCCAGTCGATCACTTGCAAACTAGGGTGTGAACCTTTCTTATTGACTTTGGCCATTTTGAGCACTACTCTCTTGGTTTTTTATGGTTCCTCAAACACTAGAATTGGACATTGTTGTATACTAACAACTAAAATACAATCCAAAATTCCTCTCTCTTCAAACAACAACAAAATAACACAACACTACAGCTATTACAACCAAACAAACAATGAACCAAGTGAAATGCATGCACTTTGTTTTGCTAGCAAGAAATAGGGAAAAATCGAGTAAAGAATTCCTCTAAATCTAAGTACTTTGAACACTCATAATAACAACAATAAACAAATTCTAAAACATTTGCAGTAGTAGTAAACCACTCAAAGTATAAGCAATAGGAACTAGCTTGAGCATAGCTAAGCTTTGATACCAAGATGATGCGGGTTACCATAGATGAACACATGATGTCCAGTATTATGCAAACTAAGGGGGTGAGTCCAAACAACGAGATGTTTTGAAAAGTAAATGATAGTCAAAGATTTGAGTAGGGGATTCTTGTACACCGATGGAGGATATGAAGCATCAACACCTCATACGAGCTCAAGTCGCACTTGATTTACGCACAAGTATGACTAGAGGGTAATCACCACTAATCTACGCTCATGATTGATTAGATAAGAGTAAATGAGAACAAGCAGAGAAAATACTTAGCTCATGTAAGAAGGGAATGTCTAGATATCAAAGTCATTGACTATTGTAGCTATTACAACTTACATGTATTTATATGACCTAATTAGGGTAAGTCTTAGGTTAGTGTAAATTATAAAAAGATTCCTACTAGAAAAGGAAAAGGAATAATTTATAGGGTAGAGTTGTAATCGAACAAAAAGAATATTCAATTACAAAAAAGATAGTATGAATGTTAGAAATAAGGCACGTATCAACTATAATTGATTTAGGAAATTAGATAATCATAGTATCGGGAGATATATGATTGTAATTTCGAGTTCACTGTTAATTGGAAGATGCGGAAGTTAACTAATTAATCAGGGATTTAAATCCTTAAGTTTTAAGGTATAATAATTTCACTTGAATGACCATATAACTATTAATCTATATAACATGATAATAATTTGATTTACATAATCTAGGGTGGATTTTGTTTTCCTACAATTCTCAATTGATTGCTTAATTTTAGATTTATCATAGTTATTTTCTTTTCAATAGTTTTAGAGTAATTATTAGATTAATTAATTAAATTTTGATTGCTTAAATATTGATAAGAATTAGTATAGGATTAGTAAAGTCCTCGAGGGATTGCTAACCTTACTTTCTCTATATTACTTAATTTCGACCCAGTATACTTGCTGGAGTATTCACGATTTATTTATATATATATAGTTGAAGCGAATCATGTTTGATAGTCCAAATGGCATCATAAGCCATTCATACAATCTATGGTGTGTTTTAAATGTAGTCATTTACTCATTAACCTGTTGCATTTAGATCTGATGGTATTCAGATTCGAGGTCAATCTTAGAGAAAACTTTTACTCCATTCAACTCATCCAACATATCATCAAGCCTAAGTACAGGATATCTGTACTTGATAGTAATGCGATTGATTGCTCGACTATCTAAACACATTCTCCATGACCTATCTTTCTTAGGTACCAATAAGGCTGGCATGGCATAGGGGCTTAGGGATTCTTGCACATATCCCTTCTTCATCGGCTTATCTACTTGTCTCTGCAGCTTGGCAACCTGTTCAGGGTTTAGCCTACAGTTAGGCTTGTTTGGTAGTGTGGCTTTTAATTGTAAGTCAATTGCATGTTTAACTCTTCAGATAGGAGCAGTCCTTCCAGTAGCTCACTTAGGATCAAGTTAGCAAACTCATCTAGTAAGGTTTTCATCTCAACAAGCAGCATCCCTTCCTTGGATCTCATCTCTAGTAACTTTCTGATGTATAGATAAGTTGGCTCTTTGAGCTCCATCTCTCTTTTCAGCTTAGCTCATGTCATCATTAGTGTGCCTAGGAGCTCAATTATCACTAGGGTTTATCGTAGTAAATCTGACTAAAATGGGTCTTTCGAAATATTGAAGAAAATGAGAGGAAAATGGTCCACAGACAAACAAGAGTAGCTGATGTGAAGTTGCTTAGAGAATGTCTCACCAATGAACCCAACACAACTTAACACCTCGGTTGATATTATGTATAAGTTGATGTTAAGGTCCACCTACCATTAATCTTGAGCTACTCGGCAAGATTAGATAAGAGTGTATAAAAGATGGACTTGGAGATGGTTGTCTTATAAAAACAGAATATTTAGTATTAAAATGTAAGTTATCTCCGGCTTACAAGAGAAAGGGAATATTTATACTAAGTCCCTAGGGTAACATTATAAATAAAGAAATTACAAGAAAGTATATACAAAAATGGGATTCTTAGTACATACGAAATAGGGTAAAAGGGATAATAAACAAAAATAGAAAAGTGGTACAATGTCATACAAGGTGGGCAGGTAACAGTGCAACATTGGTCTCATACAAATATTCTTTAAGCATAGTAGGTGAGAGGGATCAAGATGTTGCCACAATAAAGGGGTCGAGATAAGAGAGATGGTAATATGCTAAAAGAAAACTACTTAACTAATAAGTGAGTCTCTTGTTACTTGGTAAGAACCTTTCGATAGCAGTTAGTCGGATTACTCGGCATAGGGTCCTTAGCTAGGGAATGGTCGGCATCATGACTACCAAAAGCATAGATCATAGTATGACAATGTGGGGAGCTTAAAGAGTTCAGCTACCTTCCTTTAGTGTAAACTTTCTCATCATTAGTAGGTTACCGAGAGAGAATTCTTCAGGTGAAGGATTGTAGTCCTTGGAGCTGTACACGAGTAATGGGATCGCTGGTCAGTTGTTCATCAGTTCCTTAGGGTTGTTGAAGATCTACCCTCAAATCTTGGTCTTCGTCATCATTAGACACATAGGGAGTCGAATCAGCGATGTTAGAGGAGGTTGACACCCCAAAACCTTCGGGTGGCTTAATCTCATAGGCATTATCATTAATGCACCTTAAGATCCTATAGGGTCCATCCATTTTGGGGGATAGTTTGTTGGTTATTCTGCTAAGGAAGCGTTTCTTGCTAAGATGTACTTAGATAAGGTCACCAGGAATGCAAATGACTCACCTCCTTCCACAGTTTTCCACTTCCTTTTGTCAAGCTATAGTTTTGGTTAATTGCTCAGCAATCTTCTAATGTAACTTTTGGAACTCTTCGACATGTTGTAGGTCGAATTGACTTTCCCCTTGTATAGTCAGACTATTAATTAAATCTAAGGTTAGGTTCGGGTTAAGTCCATAAACAACCTCAAATGGTGATGTTCCGATTAAGTTGTGAGTTGAGCGATTGTATACAAATTCAATGATGGGCAAGCATAAATCCCAGTCATGAGAGTTCTCTCCAACAGTGGCACTCATGAGATTACTGATGGTTTCATTAACTATTTCAGTTTGGTCGTCTATTTGGGGGTAGCAAGAGGTACTGAATAGGAGCTTAGTACCAAGTTTCCTCCATAGGGTCTTCCAAAAGAAGCTCTTGAATTTCAAATCACGGTTCGATACAATACTTCTCGGTACTCCATGTAGTTGCACAATTTCCTATAAAAAGAGGTTAGTGATGAATAAAGCACCATTAGTTATGTAGTAGGGTATGAAGTGGCCTATCTTATTGAACCGATTGACCACCAACATGATCGAATCATGTCTTCTCGAAGTGTGGAGAAGGCCGAGCATGAAATCCACAGTTACTTGAGAATCGATAGGGGTGTATATTCTCCATACGGCTTTCTCCTCCCTTTTGCATACTTATACACCTTGCACCTCTCGAGTATTCAGTGCACATCCTTTGTTATTCTAGGCTAGTGAAAGTGCTCCTTTAATATCTCAATCGTCCTCTTTTCTCCAAAATGGTTGACCCGACCCCTGGCATGAGCCTTTCAAACTAGTAGCTTCCTTGTAGAACCATTCGGCACACAAATCTGCTTGCCCTTTATTAAGAACCCCTCACTTAAGTAGAACCCTTTTGTAACTCCTCTAGTATTGTACCTAGTTACTAAGGGTCCAAAATGTGGGTTATGCTCATACTGATCAAGTAAAGTGCTGAATCCAAGCATCTTAGCTTGTAACGTTGTGATGAGGGTATGACTGTGAGAAAGTGCATCAGCTATTGTGTTGGTGCTTTCCTTCTTATATCTGATGACATAGCAAAAGGTCTCCAAGAATTCAACCCATTTGGCATAATGCCGAGAAAGCTTCTATTGCCCGCGAAGATGTTTAAGAGATTCATGATCCGAATAGATGATGAATTCTCTTAGCAATAGATAATGCTACCAGTTCTGGAAAGTATGGATAAGGGCATAGAATTCCTTGTTGTAGGCTGAGTAATTCAGCGTAGCACCTCAGATTTTTTCACTAAAGTAGGCAATGGGTCGGCGCTCTTCCATAAGGATAGCATTAATGCCGACACCAGATGCATCATATTCAACCTCAAAAACCTTTTCAAAATCTGGCAGGGTGAGTACTGGAGTAGATGTTGGTTTAGTCTTCATGTGTTCAAAACTCTTCTAAGCCTTTTCTATCCATCTAAACTCAATGTTCTTCTTGGTCAATTCAGTCAATGGTGCAGTTATGGAGCTAAAGTTTCGGATAAATCTTCGATAGAACAAGGCTCGACTATGGAAGCTCCTGACTTCGGCAGCATTAGTTGATGTAGGCAACTCATTAATACTTCTGACTTTTTCCTCATCAACTCGAACTTTACTCACTGAAATGACATATCCGAGGAATACAACCTCACTTTGATTGAACATGCATTTCTTCAGGTTACTGAATAATTTCTCGGCATAGTGTATGTTAAACACCAATCCCAAATGTTCAACATGTTCAAGGAGGTCGGTACTGTAGACCAAAATATCATCAAAATGAACTACAACGCATTTGTCGATCAATGATCTTAGTGTATGATTCAACAGTTGCATAAATGTACTCAGCACATTAGTTAGTCTGAATGGCATCACTAGTTAGTCGAATAGACCATCCCTTGTCTTGAAGGCCGTCTTCCATTCATCTCTAGGTTTCATCCATATTTGGTGGTAGCCATTCTTCAAGTCAATCTTAGAAAAGATGCAAGCACCATGTAACTCATCAAGCTTATATTTGATAGTGATCTTATTGATAGCTTGGCTGTCAATGCACATTCACCATGTTCCATCTTTTTTCAGCATGAGTACAGTGGGTACAATATAAGGACTCATGCTCTTATGGACATATCCGTGATCTATTAACTCATCTACCTGCTTCTTTAGTTCAGCTGCCTACTTTAGATTAAGCTTGTAAGCGGGTCGATTTGGTAAGGTAGCCCCTAATTGGAGGTCAATTTAATGCTCAATTCCTCTTAAGGGAGGTAAACCTTTTGGCATCTCATCAAGGAAGAGGTTGGCAAATTCCTAAAGTAGTTGTTGCACTTCACCAGGTAAGTTTATGGCTTCTCTAACCTCTAAGAATCTCTTGACTAAAAGGAGTACATAGTCCTTGGCCTTGACCTCTCATGCAAATCGAGCTCAAGAATTCACCAAGGACTTTCACTATAAAGATCTAGCAACCTTTTCTTGAGCTTCTTATACTTTCATAGGACTCATAGGTGTTAATTCAATTTTCTTCTTGTCCTTTTGAAACATGTAGGTGTTTTTATATCCATTGTATAACACTCTTAAGTCAAATAGCTACGGTTGGCCGAGCAATATGTGAGATGCATACATGGAAAGGACATCACACAGCACTTCGTCCTTGTACCTATCACCAATAGTAGTTGGCACTCTGACTTATTTGGAAACATGTAGTCCTCCTTTCTTGTTCAGTTAGTGAATTTTGTACGGCTTGGGGTATGGAAGGGTTGGCAATTTCATGGCCTTAACTACCCCTTACGTGATGACATTGGTATAGTTCCTTCTGTCAATGATCATAATGCATTACCATTCACCTAACAATTCGTATGAAAGAGGTTCTTTCTTTGCTTATTCTCGTTAGCCACAAAAGTACTAAGAGATCGTTGAACTATAAAGCAATACTCGGCTCCGCCCTTAGGAGGTATCTTGGTATCGAGATCTTCCTCGAATTCTTCTAGCATCTAATTGGCTACCACTTCTTTCTCTCCTTTACTTGAACTTTCTACTTCAAACTTGGGCTTGTCTCCTTTTATGATCATGACTCGATGGTTCGGACATTGACTAACCACGTGTCCAAAGCAAAGGCATTTAAAACATTTGATTTCTCGGGTCTTCGTCCTTAAACTCTGACCCTGGTCTCTTTAGATCTCAAGCTCCTTAGTCTTGCTCTTACCTTAGCCCTCATCTAGTTGACTTGGCATGTAACTTCGGCGTTCTACTTCAGAACTCTTTGAAACTTTGTCATTCATTGGTTGGCTTGGTAGGCCACTCTTGTTTGGTATCATTGTTTGGCTACTTAGCATTCGGTTAACCTGGTTCCACCATTGCCTTTTAACTTGCTAGGCCATACGGATGGTTTCATCTAAAGTTGTGAGGCTTTACAGCTCTACAATGTTACCAATCTCAGCTTGTAATCCCGAGATGAACCATACTATACTTCGAGTCTTAGGCTCGTCGACATGACATCATATCATGAGCAATTGAAACTCTTGGACATAGTCATCTACGGATCTGTTACCTTACCTCAAGTCTTGGAGTCGTGCATGAGTATTGGGATTGCTGGTCGGTAGTTCATCAATCATCAAAGCCTCTTTCTTCAAGACTTGGCTTAACTAGGCTTGCATGATTTTCACTTGCTTGGCAGTCATAGGGCTCAACTTTACCTTTCTTCCCTTGTACTCTAGGTAAGATGAATTCCTCTTTCCATAGCATATCATGGTTTGGTCAAACATCTATGGTAGTCTAAGTAGAATGTAGGACACACTCATGGATAACACATCACAGAGCACTTCATCTCAATAGTTTCTAATATAAATCGGTATAGTCACTTGCTTATTCACTTGTAGGGCTCCCTTGTCGTTGACCTAGTGTAGCTTATAAGGATTACAATGAGGCTTAGTTAGCAACTTCAACTATTGGAACATGAAAGCAGAAGCTGCATTAGTATAACTCTTACTATCAACAATCAGGGCATATAGCGATCCATTTACATTGCATCTAATGTAGAAAAGATTCTTCTCTGTTTGTCCTCAAGTACATGACTCACACTCATCATTCTCCTTAACAATACGGTGGCTAAGATCAAGTTACATTCCTTACTATAGATGACTAGCTCCTCCTTGGACAGTTCAATCTGTCCGGCCTCTTTTAGGTCTTCTACTTCCTCATCAGTACCATCTACCTCAACATTCGATGCTTCACCTCGGATCACCTAGTTCTTTTGTTTAGATACTAAGTAACCATGTGTGCAAATCCTTGACATTTGAAGCACTTGATCTCATTAGTTTTTCTTCCTGAGCTTTGGCCTTTCTCAAACTTCCTTAGGGTTTCCTTCTCTTCTACTCGAGTAGTTTGAGCAAGTAGGGTCTCAACAATTTTACTTAATTTCGATTGCACACAAGTTTGCTTGGAATAGGTTGGCTAATGGTAGGTTAGTTGATAGGAGGTTGGAATCTCCCTACTTAACGCCTCTTAATTCTTTAGGTTGCTTGGATAGCTTCATTAAGTGATCCAATGTCTATGGTCTCCAAGATATCTCCAATTTCGTACTTTAATCTACTGATGAATCGAGATATAGTTAGATCTTCAAGCTCAATAGCTTTGCATCGGATCATTAGAATTTGAAATTCCTTTACACATGCATCAACAGTCGATCCTCCTTGTCTCAACTCTTGTAACCTTTTAAAGGAATCTTGCAAATGGTAGCTTAGAACAAACCTCCTCCTCATGGCCTTCATCTCATCCTAACTCTTAACTTTACGTTCTCCTTCTCTTCTTCGTGTGGCGATGTTACGGCTCGGAATGTATGTAGCAGGCTAGAACCAGAATAGGTAGTTGGGGTTCAAGTGGGTATGAAGAATAGGAAGTAAAATTGGGGTTTTGACAGTAAATGTGTATAGATATCACGCATTAAGACACAAACACAATTAGGGGTTGAGCTCAAAATAGGGTTTGATATGACTCATAAAATGTTAAATGTCACTTGGGATTCAAATGAGGGTTAGATGCAACTCACTAACTGGCTTAAATGAGAGGTTCACCATAATCTTAAGGTCAAGACTAGTAAGAACACAAGAAATATTAAGAGTTAATCAATACTTAATGATCTAGTAAATGCAAACTCTAAGAGCTCAAGAATAACCTTACTCGAAAGAGGAAAGTTCCAAGTGTAATCATTATACGTATATTCTTCCTGTTTAGTTGCTTACAAATGTTGCTATTTATAACAAGTGCTAAAACCCTAGCGGCAAATATGTAAATAATATACAAAGCCTTAAACCATAAAGAATGGGCTTATAATTAAAATAAAGAAAATATGTACAAGAATACAAAACTATGTGTTTAGGAGAAGAAGTCGGCATGCAGTCATTTGGGCTGTCTTGGAAGGAGCAGGATCTGAACAGGACAAGGTCGGCAATTGGATGTCTAGGTATGGGTAGGAACCCTTAAACTCCTGTAGTGCTTGGCCAAGATACTTGAAAGGTCGGCCCATAGTTTCCGAGTTCTATGATTAGTCGACTCTAACCTCTCCATGACGTGCTAAGTAGATCTATGTGCTGTAGACCTCAACTGTATAGTCTCTTGGCTTCTCAATAGATGATAGGTCGGTTGGTGAGAGTTACTAATATCCTTCGACCTTCTGCTATTAGTGCGGCCTCGGTAAGAGTTGGCAATCCTCAGCATCTTATTGGTCGGCTTTGGATCCTGGCATGTCGTCCTTAGCTTGGTGATCATTGTAGGCTGATTCCTATCATTGCTACAAGTTTGAAAAAAAGTCATCCTTGATGTTAAATAATGAGCATGGGCTTAGATGCTGAACAAACTTCTCTTCCCTTTTCTCTTCACCATGGGCGTTGGGTGGCTCTAGATTTCCTCAATGTTCATGGGGGTTTAGCAATAGCTCTTTCCATCCTTTCGAACTATGTAAGTGTTAAGGAAGCCATCATGGACTACCTTCTAATTTAACTCCTAAGGTCAGCTAAGAAGTAAATTTATTGCATTCATAGGCACTACGTCAATGTTAATCACATCCTCATATTGCCTAGCCTTAAATGTTATTCGAGCTCTTTTATGCACATGGACCATACCCTTGTCAATAAACCACTTCAATCCATAAAGTCAGGGATATGGATAGGTTAGCATCTTCATCTTCTCTACTAGCTCGGTAGAAATGATGTTAGTGCAGCTTCCTCCATCAAAAACTAAGGAACAAGTCTTCCCATTCATCAAGCATCGAATATGAAATAAGTTTTCCCTTTGTTTGAGATCTGCTTTTGGGTCGGCTTGTTGGCTTGTCATGGCTAAGAGTTCATCCAGATTTTCAATATAGACATTTTCTTCTATCTTCTCGTCTCCTGAACTCTTGTCACGCTGACTGTCTACTTGAGCTTCGAGTCCTTCGCCCTTCAAAATCATGACCCTTTTATTCGGACGTCGAGAAGCAATATGCCCTAGCCTAAGCACTTGAAGCATTTAACTTCTCGGGCCTTGGTGCTAGGTACTTTCTCTTTCTCTACCTTCTTTGTCTCGGCTTGATTCGGTTGGCTAGACTCACCTTTCTCAATCTTCTTCTCTAGTTCACTTCTCTCAGCATACCTCTCAGGTTTAGGGCTGACTTATTGAGGTCGGTTAGTCGGCCTCTGATGCCTTCTCTTCTTTTGTCTTTATACTCTCAATGCCAAATTGATCAGCTTGTTTAATGAGTTAAACAATGCAATTCAATCATGTTGGCAATGTTGTCTCGAAGTCCACTTAGAAACCTAGCAATGGTACGATCTTGTAGCTCGTCAATGTCACATCTTGTCATCAAGGTCTCAAACTCTTATAGATACTCTTTAACATTTTTTTGACCTTGCCTCAAGTGTTGGAAAGCGTGGAGCATCTCTTGCTTGAAGTATGTCAGCACAAAGCATTGGTTCATCAATCTTTTCATAAGTCTCCAAGTTTTGATCGACTCTTCTCCTTTAGCATCTCACTTAGCCACTAGCTTATCCTACCAAAGGCTTGCATATTCAATAAGGGATAATAAAGCTAGCTTAACTTTTGTCCAATCGTCACATTCGTAACATTCAAACAACTTCTCGACTTAGGGAATCCAGTCAAGGAACCCTTTAAGTCAGCTACTTCCACTGAAAGTTGGTAGTTTAAGCTTGATGTTGTCAAGTCCTTAACTATGTGCTTAGGGTTCATCCCTTGCATTTCGAGCTGGTTGATTCACTTAGGATAGGTTACTTCTATTGGAGCTCTGCTCGGCCATATTTCTTCTCAGCCTCAACTCTCTTCTTTGGGCTCCTTGATTCTCTTCAGAGTCAACACTCCTATCATTGCTTCTTCTTGACACAAGTAGGTTTTCTCTCCCTCTTGGCTTAGGAGCCCTTTGTGGCCGTTGTTAATCATCATTAAGCTCATTGGAGCCACTTCTACTAGTGGGTGTTTGTTCCCTTCTTCCATCTCGACTAACACATTTGTAGCCTGTGACTAAACAAGTAAACTCCTGAATAGAGTTAGTGAGATTCTGAATACGATATTCTAAGTTATCAATACGTCGCCTCAAACTTCTACAAGGACTATCTCCAGTTTTATTGACACTATCTTTAGACATTCTTGTTCGTATAGTAATTTCTAGAGAAAATTGAACAAATACGTGATGTACTCAATTGTACTCGACTTAGAACCACCACTAAGACAATTCCATATATACTATCATAACAAAATGCAACTATCAATAACCTAAAAATTACTACTAAGAACTCGAATAACTCAATATACTATAGAATGATGATAAATAGAAATGTTCAAACCACAAACTAAACTTTAAAGAACACTAACACATATGTCTTCTCAAAGCTCTCTGATATTAAGATGTTACGGCTTAGAGTATATGTAGTAGGCTAGAATTAGAATAGGTAGTTTGAGTTCAAGTGGTTATGAAGAATAGGAAGTAAAATGGAGGGTTTGACTGTGAATGTACATGGATATCACGTACCAAGATACAAACACAATCAGGGGTTAAACTCAAAATAAGATTCAATACGACTCACAAACACTAAATGTCACTTGGGATTCAAATGAGGGGTAGATGCAACTCATTAAATGAGAGGTTTACTACAATCTTAAGGTTAAGACTAATAAGAACACAAGAAAGATTAAGAGTTAATCAACACTCAATAATCCAGCAAATGCAAGCTCTAAGAGCTCAAGAATAACCTTACTCGAAAGAGGAAAGTTCTAAGTGTAATCATTGTATGTATATTCTTCTTATTTGGTTACTTACAAATGTTGCTATTTATAGCAGGTGCAACTGTAGTGGCAAATCTGTAAATAATATACAAGGCTTTAAACTATAAAGAATGGGCCCATAATTAAAACAAAGAAAATGTGTACAAGAATACAAAATTGTAAGTTTAGCAAAAGAAGTCAGCATGCAGACATTCGAGCTATCCTAGAAGAAGCAAGATATGAACTAGGCGAGGTTAGCAACTGGATGTTTAGGTTTGGGTAAGAACCCTTAAAGTTTTGCAGTGCTTAGCCGAGATACTTGAAAGGTTAGCCCACAGTTGTCGAGTTCTATGATTAGTTGGCACTAACCTCTCCAGGTCATACTAAGTAGATCTATGGCCTTGAGACCTTGGCTGTGTGGTCTCTTGGCTTCTCAGCAGATGATAGGCCAGTTGGCGAGTAGTACTAGTATCCTTCGACCTTCTACTATTAGTATGGCCTCGATAAGAGTTAGTAGTCTTCGACATCTTATTGGTCAACCTCAAATCTCGGCATGTCATCCTTAGCCTGGGGATTGTTGTAGGTTGATTCCTATTAACTTACATGTCCTTCCACTATAAGGTAGCATAACTAGTAAACTCTAGCATAACAAGTCTAACCTTTGCATTATCTAGTACTTTATAGCATTCAAATTGTTTCTTAATCTGATTTACCTGATCTAGGTAGTCATTTGCATCTCTACTCCTAGAAAAACTTGGAATATACATTCGTAACCCTTCAACTCTAGGGGCTCGAACATTCCTCTCTTCTAGTTCATAGTACTCCTCTACTTCATCTCCTTCTTCTTCTTCTTCTTCTTCCTCTTCGATTTCATCAAGTACTAGCCTTCACCTAGCATCCCTATCCACTCATTTAACTAGGGGTAGTCAAACTGAGGCATTAACTCAACCAAACTGACCATTGCCTCTCTCAGGCTATTCGCGTCCTCTGTATAAGCCATTTCTAGCTTGATGCCTATCTTCAATTATGATAGTCACCAAATTAGCGACTAGGTTAGTGAGTCTATTTAGTTGGTCACCTATTAACCGGGGTGTGAAGCTTCGTTACCGGCCTTAGCCATTTTAAGTGCCACTCTATTGGTTATTTAGAGTTCCTGGAATACTAAAATTAGACATTGTTGACTACCTTACGAGATTGACAGTTAAAAATACCACTCAACATTCTCTCCACAAATAACAATAATAGAACAATACCTAACACCCAACTACATACGATAAATGAGCAAACACTTACACTATTTCATGTACAAGAAATGGGGAAAAACAAAGCATAAAATTTCTTTAACACGAATCACTCTTCATATGATCGCAACAACAACAGATTTTAAAAACACTTATAGTAGTAACAAAACATTGAATACAAGTAATGGAAATTTTCCTAAATGTAGCTAGGCATTTTGATACCAAGATGATATGGTTTGACGTGGATGAACACACAATGTCTGGTATCACACGAACCAAGAGGGTGGGTCCAAACCTTAAGACAATTTAAAGGATAAATGGTAGTTGAAGTTTGAGCAGGTGTCCTCAGCATCGACGATGGATTTGTTAAGATTAAATCTATGTCCAAAAAGATTCAAGAGTGTGGCTTATAAAAAGCAGCTTTTGGTTGTAAAAATTTTAAGTTTTTCATGTACAAAAACTCTACAAACACAATCATTGCATGTCCATATTTTCATAACATCCTATACACACGGCCACACAACTTAAATCCTTTACACTATACTTTATGTACATAGTAGTATACACATCTACACACACCCCTGCATATCTTCATCCCCATGCATGTCACAACACATCTCCATGCACAAATACTCAATACCAACCATACAATTGTAACTAATCGCCGCTAAACCCTCTCAAAACCACAATACAAAGCACCAACATCGCCACCTTATTCTTCAAATACGGCCATATCATTGTTCAACACTACGGTGCTAGTATTAAACTTAGTTTTATCAATCACTTTCACATAAAAGTCAAAACTCCCATTTAATTTAGTATTTGGAACATTCCGTGGGAAGTCGGTTTGAGCACTACTATCAAAGAGGGGAAGATTTCACCCGAATTCCCGAATCTAAACCATGCATAAGTAGATCTAACTTGACTAGTTAGATGGTTTTAGATTCCATTCTATTTTTTATTTCATTTTTTTTTATGGTTATTATTGTTGTAGTTATTTAGTTGTTTTAATTAGTTTAGTAATGTTAGTCCTTTTTATAAATTTTTTTTTACTAACTTTATTTTTTAATGCAGGTACTTATTTTTAGTTTTAGTTATTGTTAACTTTGTTAATATTTTATAATTTTAATATGTAATATTAATTTTTAAAGTTGCATAATTTAGATGGTTTATTTATATCAAACAAGTACTAACGTTGTTTATTTTTATTTATTTATTTATATTTTTGTAGGTCTTGGTGCTAATTTTGATTAGTTGATCCTTGCCATGTCATCTTTTATTAAATAATAAAATATATTCTTATATAGATATTGCATTTTTAAATGTATCACATTTACATGAAAATTGCATATTTTAGCAAATTGTCATAAAGTTGCATTTTTAGGCTTTTAGAAATTTTTCAAGAATAGAAAAATTTTTTTTTGTCCCTTATTTAGTTTTCATAAAATAAAAAATCTTCAATTGGTTTCTTTTTTATGGTTTAGGTGTTTTATCTATAGTTTAGTTGTCTTTTCTATGGTCTAAGCATCTTATCTATACTTCAAACATCTTTTTCATAATTTAGACATATTTTTTACAATTAGGTATCTTTTTTATAGTTCAGACATCTTATTTATAATTTAGATATTTTTTTCATGGTTAGGCATATAGTCAATAATAATTACATTTTTTTTTCATAAAACGGTATATTTTCCATGATAATTGCATATTAACATAATTCATAAAATTTGCATCTTTTATTTATTTATTTCTTTATTTTTCTCTCAATTAGATACTTTAAGATTTTTTTTTTTAAGTTTTGTCACATAGCAGTTTTTTTTTTAAAATAAAAAAAAATACTAACTTAGAGTGTTTTTAAAAATTAAGTCTTTAGTTTTTTTTTTTTAATTGGGAATAGAAAATTAGGTTTTTTTTTTAGGATTTTTCTTAATAAAAATAAATTGGTTAAAAAATGTAAACTTGACTCAATTTTCAAATTAAAAAGAATCAATCTAGTAAATCTTTTCTAAAAAAAGAACTAAGTTGGTTTGATTTCGACTAGCGGGTACGTAAGCACCTCTAAGGTAATCAAAAAATAAAAAAACTTTTTTCCTTTTTCTTGAAAATCCATAATAAAATATTTTAAAAATTCATTTTAGTCAAATTTTTGCATCTTTGTACCTATTTTGGAATTTTCAAAAAAATTATTAAAAAAAAGTCCATTAGTTCTTTTTTTTTTTTAATTTTTACATAGTGACTTAATCTTAATAGGTTAGCCCCCAGATTTAGATTTTCTAGTTTAATTTTTTGAAAAAATAATTTTTTTAGAATATTTGCAGACTAGTAGCTAAATTAGGGTTTTCTTGCTTAGAAACCCTAATTTCATTTTTTACTAGTGTAACTGATTGGCGATTCTAATTTTTTAAAAATATCTTAATTTTATAGTAAGTAACTTATATTAAGTGAATTGGGTTTAGTATAAGTTAAATTAAGGAAAACCGAAATAGGGCTTAATAAAATTAGTTACTCTACTAGAGATCCTAATGGGCTAACCATGTAAAAATAAAAAATTAGTTAATGGGCTTTCATTTTTTTTATTTCCTTTTATCCATATATTGTAATATAGTTATATTAACTAGGTTTTAGTAACGGAGGCCTCTAAGAAAAGCTTAGCCTAATGGGCTTGTTACTAAGCATTTAGGGTTTTTTTTTTAAATAAAAAAGAAAAAGTCATTCATGTACTTAGATGTAGTCAAACTTAGGCTACTTTATAAACTTAGGACAAGCTACCATTTTGTAACCCTTGGTCGCTAGAGTCTTTATCCCTACTTGGTGGTGATATGCGAGCCCACTCGTACTTTAATGTAGCCCACTAGGTTTTTCTTTAGAAATACCTAGAGCTATAAAGCTTGAGATTCATAGACTCCACTTTTTTGCATCATTTTTTTTTATTTTTGAAAAAAAAAATGGTTAATTATTTTTAAATTATAGGAAAATTTAATAGTCCATGGTTGGTTGGGCCTTTTTTTTCAAAAAAAGAAAAAAGAAAAAAAGGGAAATCAAAAGAATCAATACCCTTATATATAAGTGTCCATGAGCTTCATCTTTTTAATTCAATCTACTTATATATAAGTGTATTCCTTGACCACAAGTTCATAATGATTCAATTCCTATAATTTAATATTTATTAATCTTTATTGCATGTCGTGTGTTTGTAGCATATTGCATTAATTTTACACTATACTTTGTTGTATATATATTGTTATCTTTGATTTTTCTTTCTATGTATTATTTTGTAATATATGTATTATGTATTGCTTTTTTATTTGTTCATTTTAGAAATAAAAAGTAGTATAACAAGATTTAAGATTGAACTCACTAAATTGCATCAAAATTTTTTGTAGGTAAGCAAATGAATATTAGTGCAACATTTTCAAAATATGTATATATATATATATATATATATCATAAGGAAGGAGTTGCAATTTTATTATTTTCCCATATGACATATTGGTAATACAATTTTTTCTACATGTTTTCTTTTTTTTTTATGTAAAAAAAAAATCTATAAACTATTAAAAGATATTTTGTTTTTGTAAAATTTTCTCTACGCTTTGTCTACATCTATACTCATAGAAAAATTTTATACCCAACAAGGGCCTAAGGCATTTGTACTCAAATTATTGTAATCATCGAGTTATAATGAAGTTACAACCCAAAACTTTTTACGATAATAAATTATTACACTATTATCCAGTTACTAGCCCAACAAGTGCATATGTGCCTTTCTATTGTATGTTAATTATTTGTTCATTGTTGTTACTCTATTATTTGGTGTAACTTGTTTCTATTGAAAATTCTTGTACAATAACATATTTTCATGTAAATTAAAAAAGAATAAATAAAAACCCTTCTACTTGTAAATGTTTTATAAATGTCATCCATTGAGTGTCTCCTAATCATCTTTTTATAACATTAGACACCTTTCTTGTAAAATTATAACCCTTCAATTACAGGTTGTTTCCTTTGAAGCTTTATTGCCCTCATCATGTCACTTCTAGCTTTGTTTTTTTTCCTTTAGACAATGTTAGCAATCTAGTAATCGACAACATAGATTCTTTTTAGCATCCTTTAGGGTTTTCAAAAATTTTTACTTGTAAATAAGCCATTACCCTCGATTGTTAACTTTGTAAAATAGCTACGCCTTCTTGTCAACTCTATAACTTTTTTAATCATTCCAATAAGATAAGAGATCTCGATAACCCTGTTTGCAATATGATTTTTTGTAATATAAGTGTTTTCAAATGCTTTTTGTTAGAATAAAGTTTTTTAGAAAAAAAATCATAAATTTTTCAAAGAAAAAATATATGCTAAAGAGTACGAATTCTATGGATTTTAAGTTATTACTTTTTAGTGGTTTAGTCCATTGTTAAAGCCTATAGCCATTCATTGTTTTAGATCAGATAATTGACAACAACGACTTTGGCCTAAGCCTAATCCTTGTAGTCACTCATTCTAGGCCCAAAGCACTGTATAGCCTATGAGTTAAACTTAATATTGAGGGGAAAAAGGGGAAAACACATTGGAAATTGATAAATAAAAATGGTGGAGACATAGCAATCCCTAAGAAAAGCCCAAGCTCAACACAATCCTTAAAGAGAAGTTCACTATCAAACCTTTTCAAGAGCCCTAGACACAAAAGCTCAAACACAAACCAAAGATCTTCCCATTTATTTCAACCCACTTTAAGCTAGAAAAAAAAAAAAAACCCTAAGCACATGGCTTACTAACTTCACCTAGAGTTTTGTCCATCAACACCAATCCTCTCCAAGCCTCGAAGGTCTTAAACACTCACACCACAAAAACTAGCCCATATACTCCAACCCTAAAACTAAATACAAAGTTTGTCTCCACTTTGAATGAGCTTAGGCTGAGGGGTCAATAAAAGGACCTATTTAATTGATTCTAAAAGGGCAATTTCTTTTTAAAAAAGGTAGAAGGGCATGTGGCCCGTTGGGGCATCATGGAATATCTAGTCTTATCTAATGAGATTAGGGCAAACAAAAAACGAAATGTTTCATTGTCAAACTGATGAAAGTATCTTATTATTTGAAGTGTTTAGAATAATAAGAGACAAGCCCTAATCCCAAACACTAACCCTAAAACACTCATGAGAGCTGAAAGATGTGAAAGCGAGGATAAGACTCATTCCTTAAAGAAAGTCTATCTTGCATGTGATACATGAATTGAAAGGATGATAGGCATTCATTTTATTCCCTATACATTTTTATCCCTTGCGAGCCCATTTGAGCCATTAGAGGGAAGTTTTTTAGAAAATAATCCTTGTCAAGAACCGCCCCACACTAGGGTAATCAAGAGGTTTGGGCCATTGATTTTGGAGAAAAGGGATAAGCTAACTTATGCTTACTTCAATAGTGTTAATTCGTAAGCAATAATTGTCATAGATAATCTAATTTCTTTAGAATGAAGAAGAGTCTCAAACTATACATTTTACTCAAATCCATACACTCATTCAAACGACCCAAGGCCATTGATCTTTCTTAAACACTCCCTTCAAAGCTATACCCTACTTCACTGGGCTTATATACTTCAAGCTTATGGTTTTAGGGCCATTAATTTCTTCAAGTGGAAACTCAAACATTTGGAGGGAGACCACCTTTGGAAAAAAAAAAAAAAAAGGAAGAGAAAAAAGAAAAAAAAAAGAGAAAAGAAAAAAAAGGGAAAAAAAGAAGAAGAAAATATAAGGAAAAAAGAAGAAAATAAAAGCAAGGTGATCATATCCTAAAAGATAGCTCAAAAGGTCTTAAAGGGCCTAGGGCCTAAATATCTTAGAAAAGCTGAGTCAATGAATTCCAAAATTAAGGACTTGAGTTTTCCTTAAATATCCTTCAAAGCATAAACCTGAGTAAGAGATTCTGAGTCTAAAAGAAAGAAACTTTAATTCTATGATCCCACCTACTATACTACCCTTAACGAAGTTCTTTTGAGTAAAGAAATTGTCTTATCTTAAGTAATCATTGCTCATGAAATTGGGGCAAGCTCATCTTAGCATATTCCTTCAAAAGGTTCTTGACTTATGGGCCCATATTGAGATATTAATTTTTCAAAATTGGCTGAACATGTAAACCCTACTTTTTAGCGAGTTTGTAAATCAACTTAGAGTACTTCTCGAATGTTCCTAAGGATCAACTAAACTAAGAATTTAAGTTTACATTTAAAAACAAATTTAGTTTTTTAATTCGAAAGTTTATTATTGATAAAACTTGAATTCGAGAATTGTGGATCATAAGTTACCTAAAACCTTAAATCCTAAAACAATTAAGGACTTATAACCCTAAGTGACTAATTGAGAATTTAATTTGAATAATTTCATTCAACTCCAAAAAATTTCATAATTTTATAAAAATTAAATCATAACTTACAAATCAATTCAAGAAGCAAACTTTGAAAGAATTTTATATAAGACAATCTCCTTATCTTCATGCATAAGCTTTGTGCACACGAATAAGTGAACCTGCCAATCACTCTAAATAACTTATCAATTGAGAGTTGGAATCATTTATCAATTGATAATTTATCAAAAGCTAATGATAAGATACTTTCCTTATGTCACCATGACTTATATTACATATGGACAAGTTATCACATCATTTTATATGTTCAATTTTTAATTAAGTGACAAGATAACACCATACCAAAAAAGGAGGCCTACATGGCCGGTTCTAAAAGGCTAGGAATGGGGTGGGGAGGGGTCATGGTGTGCGCATACTTTGTCTTTCATCAATCAATCAACTTGTCTTACACACTACTATTCACCCTTTAATGCTTACATTATCTAGTCTTGTCAAAAGTTAGCATTTATGCATGCTACAAGACAACAAATTAAAGCTTTTTAAACACACTTCCTTTCTCATTCATAACCGACAACAATCTCTCTTTACTCTCATGTTCACTTTCATTTTCACTTCCTTTTCTCTCACTTTAAACTCAAAACAAAAGAGGAAACACAACCCTACAAAATCCTAACATTGCCGCCGCTTATTTGCTTCCTTGCTAACGGCTCAAAGCTTGTTTTGTGTCTTCATTTGTCAACTTTAAAAGCCACTTTTAGGAACTCTAGAATATCTGTAAGACCCCACTTTAAAAGATAAAAACTCAATGTTCCAAAAGAGTTGCAAGAAGGAGAAGGAAAAACGAGGAGCATAAGTGGATATTTAGTACACAACCACCTTATTTTTGCTTTTGAAGGCGAGTAAGTTATTTCTTTGTTTTAGTAACCTACTATGCCATGTTAGGAGACCATGTTTTCATGAAGATATTAGCATGATCACAAGTTGCTAAAATAGCTAAGACCACCTTAAGAAGCAAGCTCATGAATCCCTTACATGAAAGTTAAAGTATGAGCATGTAAAGTTGGTGTTATGTAAAGATACATGTTTAATACTTAGAATGGAAGATTTTAAGTTGAGAAAATAATGAAATAAGTACTTGAAAGAGGTGATATCATGCTGGACATGAAGTGTTTGTGGGTCATTTAGATGTTATTCTCACTTCTATTAAGTTAAACATGCTGAAATCTAGTCTTAGGTAAAGGAAAATCCATTATATGAAGCTTTTATGAAGAAACCAACTTTGTAAGATATGAACTATAGCATGGAAGTTCTGATGAGTATGAGATCTATTATTTTCATGTATAGTATAAGCTAAATAATCATCTCATGGAAGAGAAGTTAAGTCAAGATTGGAATATAAGTTACATAGGGTCATGATCTCACCTTTGAACTTAAGGAAATGATTAAACAAGTTGAAAAACCAAGAGAGTAGTACCTATTAGATTCACCAGGGTTAGATCTAGAACCATGTTAAAAGTCACTTAAAAATATGATAAAAGAAAGTAAAAAAAGTGAAAGGACCAACTAAGGAAAGTACAATAAGTGTATAAAGCCTAAATCTCAAAGTCGAGCCTAAAACTTTCAATATGGGCCTTAAACTCCAAGATGGGCCTTCATCAATTTTCTAACCAGAAACTTAATCCACCATTAAGAGTTATTTTGAGACCTTTAAGAAGCCCACAACACACTCCTTAAGCCCAACAAAGTGACTATCTTTGATTTGGATTAAAATAAGCCCATTTGACAACTTAAGCCCACACGAAAGCCTAAGAAGTTGTTGTTAGCCCTAGGAGTGTAAACCAAAGTTAGAAATCTAACCTTAAGGAGCATTTTAAGCTTAGGATGAAATCTTAAGCCCAAGCCTAAAAGATTTCCTTAGATATAAAAAAGCCCAACAATCAAACAAAGCCTAATAGTACTCCAAATCATGAGGATTGCTATTGTTCTAACCCATGGGTAGGATTGCATGTCTCATTTTGCAAATCTAACCTCACCATAAGTATACTTGAAAACAATGAAGATTGACTATAAGATCATACAAAATAGATTTAACATGAGAAAGTTATACATGATTGAACTTTTAAGTAAAACCGAGAAAAATACGAAACTTAGTTAAAAGTATAACTTAAAGGGTTTTAGCTTAACTTTCTAAGTTCTATCACAAATCCTTATAGTATCATATTTGCGATGTCCAAGGGACCCTGCTTTTGGAGAGGATTTGCCCCTCGAATTGCTACGATTGATGCTCATGGCTGAGTGAGTGATTCTTAATGACTCCATACTTAATTTTTGCATGTAGAATAGATGCACTTAAACTGATATAGGGAACTTGAATGCTTATGGGATATGGAAAATACATGTGTATGATATTATGATTGAATGCTATAACTTATTAATCAGATAATAATGGGAATTGTTTCTGATGATATCTATGTATAATTGTATGGAATGAATTTGTATGATCCCCATGAAAATTGAATTAAGTACTTATTTGATTAAGAAATTCAATGAATCATGCATTTCTCATAATTGCATCATTTTATACTGATAGTTACCTTACGCAAAAGATGGGAAGGGACTTATAGGTGGAGGGCCTCTTGTAGGATTAGGCATTAGCTATACCATCATTATATTATTGAGTCTCTGTCTTAAGCTAACTGGCTTACTAGGTGCTAAGGGGCGCTAACCGTTAGCGAAGGGTCGTATCTTGTGCTTTCTACTTAGGGCGTGTGATTGTAGATTGTGGATTGTGGATTATGGAGGCCACCACACCACTAGACTTAGAAATTTTGGTTTAAAGTACAAAATGTAAAGATAAAGTACTTTCCGTATAAAAGTGGTATATGTTATATGTATATATATATGATTTTGTTTTGACTTGAGCATAATAGTGGGATTGGTATAAAAACCTAGGCGCTAAGACTTAGTTGTGGTTTCTATCGGTTAATCATCTCTAACCCCGACTATAGGGGGAGTTCTGAGTTGCATGCAGTTCTTAGGTCACTGCATATATTGTTTGGCATCTTAGTTGTTCATACATTTATATGTTTGTACATTAAATGAATTTTTCATGCGATATTGATGAGGGGATTTATCTCACTAAGCGTAAGTTTACACCTCAATAGATTTCTTTTGATATAGAATAACCTCTTCATCCATTTGGGTTGAGGCATGCTTGAGGTGAGTCTCATACGGAGATAAGACGGTACGTTCAGGGAGTGAAATGGGAATTTTGTAATAGCATTTTGTAGATATTTATTTATCCTTTTCAGTTCATATTCTAAATAGAATTTCCTAATGCAAATTTCTATAAGAATTGCATTTGTATTGTAATATTCTTTTGGTGTGGAATTCTACAAATCCACACTTTTACTTTATTATTTCATATAAAGGGTAAATTTTAGTTAAATTACTTGATATTACATATTTATAGGGCTGGTAATAACGATAGTAGAAGAAGTCTTGTGTGTTGTGTGAAAGGCCTACAATCAACTGGGGGGTTGATTGTAGTTCTTTGTGCGGCACATAACGACCTACCATGACAATGATACTATTAGGTTGTGATAGAACACATCCATATCTCCTTTTGTTTAAGCCTATGACGAAAAGCCTATGTTACAACCCTAGGGAAAAGACCTATCAAATCAATCAAAATGTATCACTTCTAAGATTGATCATAATTTTTAGAATCATACTCGGGGTGAAAACAAGTTATTTGAAACTGTGAGGAAGTTCTCTTAGACTAAACTATTCAAATAGTTGAGATACTTTCCTTAGTAGGAAACTTGTGGATGCAAGAGTCAAGCATGCCTTAAGGGTATGAGAACCTCTTCGCTTAGAATTAAATGAGAATTTCTTATGGCAAGAAGAATAAGGTGTTCAACTGAAGGTTTTTTCTTTTTTCTTTTTTTTTTTCCCATTCCATCATCGTAGCGGATAAGCAGTTAAAGATGAAGAATGAATGGCTAATGGGCTTAAAGAATAAACATACCGCTTATCTATAACATTTAGAGTTGGTATAATTTCATTACATGTTAATAAGGAAAAGAGGAACAATTTTTTTTTTCAATAAAAGCATACCTTTTTCCTTTGAGTTTCAAAAAGTGAAAAATTTCAGAATTTGCAATATAAACTTTAGTTACCCTCGAGTGAGGAACTTCAATAATCTCTCAAGGGAATTTCAAGAACCTTAGTGATCCTTTTGGAACTTTGGTCATCTTAACATGAACCTTAGTTATCCTTATCTTAGGAACTTTAGTTATCTTATACCTAGGAATCTTAGACATCCTTAAGGAGCTTTGATCATCTTATCGCTTAAGAACCTTAGTTATCCTTGAATTTGGGGATTGTAGTTCTCTTATAATTTAGGAGTCTTAGTCATCCTTAGTTCAGGAACTTTGATTATCCTATGGTATGAGAATATTGAGGAGCTTTGGCCATCCTATGAAAAGATTATTCAAGAACCTTTATCATCATGCTAAGAGTTTAGGTTATCTTAGGAATTTTGGGAACCTTAGTTATCCCGTGTTCAAAGTTCAAAAAGTTATACTATAGAAACTTTTGTCATCTTACATAAAGGAACATTAGTTATCCTAGGTATAAAAAACAACTAGCCATGCCTTTAAACCCTTTTGTTAAGTTTTCTTCTTCAAAAGATCTATCCTTTCGAGAGGACAATTTTTCTTTTAAGAATATCAATTTTTTGGCATAATGCCTTCCATATCCTTTTGTTATGTCCTTTCAAGACAAGCCCTTAATCCTTTTGCCCCATCATTTCAAGACAGGCCTTTATTTTTTACCCCATCCTTTCAAGACAGACTCCCTATCCTTTTGCCCCGTCCTTTTAAGATATGCCGTTAATCTTTTTGCCTCGTCCTTTTAAGACGAGCTTTCCTTAATCTTTTTGTCCCATCCTTTCAAGACGGGCTTTCCTTAATCTTTTTGCCCTATCCTTTTAAGATAAGCTCCTTTAATCTTTTACCCTATCCTTTCAAAATAGGTTCTCTAATCTCTTGCTCTATCCTTTCAAGCTAGCAACCTAATTATTTACCCTATCTTTTCAAGATAGGCACCTTAATTACTTATCCTATCTTTTTAAGGTAGATACCCTAATCATTTACCTTATCCTTTCAAGATAGGCCCTCTTAATCATTTGCTCTATCCTTTCAAGATAGGCCCTCCAATCATTTACCCTATCCTTTTAAGATAAGCCCCTTAATAATTTACCTTATCCTTTTAAGATAGGCCCTCCTATTCCTTTGTCCTATCCTTTTAAGATAAACTCCTAATCTTTTGCCTTATCCTTTCAAGGCAAGCTCCTATTCCTTTGTCTCGTCCTTTCAAGACGGGCAATTAATTCTTTACATTAACCATTTAAGTCAGTAATCTTTACCCTGTCAATTCAAGATAGGATTTAACAAAAATGGGTATCTCTTTTGCCTTTGTAGTGAAATTTTAATCAAACTTCACTATAAAGAGGAGCAACCATAGATATCTCATTTTGCTATAGTTAGGGTTTTTTCTTATTAGGACAAGTTAAAAAAAGAAAAATAATTAAAAAAAGAAAAAAGTATGAAATGTAAAATAATAATAAAAGTGTTGAGTTGAGTCGAGCCAGTCGTTTAGGGTCGGATTGGACAATAGTTGAAGATGTGCATTCAATTTAATAAATTCCGAGTTGTTAAATAGTTAGGCTTCATTAAAAAATATTTTTTAGTCTAATATAAAGTGGATTTTTATTTAATTTATATTGAGCTAAATATGCTTAGGATTTATTAAATATGTTAATCTGTATTTTAGGCCAAATTAAGATGGATTGAATCGGACACAAGATAAAAAGCCCAAATCAATATATGGTTTCTAGAAACTGGATTAAATTTTCAATGAATTTAATAAAGCCAAATCGGGTATCATTATATCTTATCAATATTGGATTTGTTAAGATTGAATTTATATCGAAAAAGATTCAAAAGATTTAAGTGTGTAGCTTATAAATAGTAGCTTTTGGCTGTAAAAATTTTAAGTTTTTTACTCATGAAAACTCTACAAACACAATCATTGCACATTCATTTTTTCATAACCTCCTACACATACAGCCACACAACTCAAATCCCTCATACTATACTTTACGCACATAACAACATACACATCCATACATACCCCCACACGTCCACATCCCTACGCATTTTACAGCACATCTCCATGTATGAACATTCAATGTCAGCCACATAATTGTAACTAATTGCCAACGTTAAACCTCTCAAAATCACAATACAAAGCACTACCATCGTTACCTCATTCTTCAAACACCACCATATCATCACTCAACACTACGACGCTAGTATTAAACTTAGTTTTACCAATCACTTTCACATAAAAGTCGAAACTCCCATTTGATTCATTGTCTGGATCATTTTGTAGGAAGTTGGTTTAAGCACTACTGTCAAAGATGGGAAGATTTGACTCGAATTCTCTAGGACCCAAATTTGGCCCATGAATAAATGGATTTGACCCAACTAGTTAGATGGTTTTGGATTCCATTCTCTTTTTCGTTTTTCGTTTTTTTTTTTATGGTTATTATTATTGTAGTTATTTAGTTGTTTTAATTAGTTTAGTAATGTTAGTCTTTTTTTTATAAATTTGTTTTTACTAACTTTATTTTTCAATGCAAGTACTTAGTTTTAGTTTTTTTGTTTTAGTTATTATTAGCTTCGTTAATATTTTATAATTTTAACATATAGTATTAATTTTTAAAAAGTTGCATAATTTAGATGGTTTATTTACATCAAATAAATACTAATGTGGTTTATTTTTATTTATTTATTTTTTTTGTAGTTCTTAGCGTTAATTTTGATTAATCAATCTTTAGCATGTCATCATTTTTTAAATACTAAAATATATTTTTGCATAGATATTGCATTTTTAGAAGTATCACATTTGCATAAAAATTGCATATTTTAGCAAATTGTCATAGAGTTGCATTTTTAGGCTTTTAGGGATTTTTCAAGAATAATTTTTTTTGTCACTTATTTAGTTTTCATAAAACAAAAAATCTTCAATTGGCATATTTTTCATGGTCTAGGTGTTTTATCTATAATTCAAGCATATTTTTCATGATTTAGGCGTCTTATCTATAGTTCATATATTTTCTTTTATAGTTTAGACATCTTTTCTATAGTTAAGCATATGATCAATAGTAATTGCATTTTTTTCATAAAACGTCACGTTTTCCATAATAATTGCATATTAACATAATTCATAAAACTTGTATCTTTTATTTGTTTATTTTTATCTCATTTAGGTACTTTAGGATTTTTTTTTTTTAAGTTTTGTCACATAACAGTTTTTCTTAAAAATAAAAAATACTAACTTAGAGTCTTTCTAAAAATTAAGCCTTTAGGTTTTTTTTTTTTTTTAATTGGGAAGAAAAATTAGGTTTTTTATAGGATTTTTCTAAATAAAAATAAATTGGTTAAAAAACATAAACTTGACTCAATTTTGTAAATTAAAAAAGGATCAACCCACTAAATCTTTTCTAAAAAAAGAATTACATTGGTTTAATCCTAATTAGTTGGTACATAGGTACCTCCAAGGCAAACATAAAAAATAAAAAAAAATGTTGAAAATTTGTAATAAAAAAATCACAAAAAAAATCATTTTAGTCACATTTTTGCATATTTGTGCCTATTTTGTCATTTTCAGAAAAATTATATAAAAATAAAAGTCCATTAGTTTTTTTATTTTTACATGGTGACTTAGTCTTAATAGGTTAATCCCCAAACTTAGATTTTTTAGTTTAATTTTCTAAAAAAGTAATTTTTTTAGAATATTTACAGACTAGTGGCCTAATTAAAATTTTTATGTTCGAAAACTCTAATGCTTCATTCACTTGAGGGGAATTCGAATTTAACTCCACCCCCCCCACCCCCCCTCCTTATTTTTTATTACAACATTCACTTAGTTTTTTATTTCTGAATTGCAATTCTTTAAGAATCCCTATTATGTAAAATCAAGTAATAGGGATTTTTTGATTCAATTAAAGAATCATGATTTCTCACAAAATTTCATATTTTTTTTTTTAAAATAACCTCATTCAATTTAATAATAGCCATTACCACCACCACCACCGTTATCGCCGTTGCTACCATCATTGCCACTAACACCATTACTATTACACTACTATCACTATCATCACCCTATTACCACCACCATCACCTATCATTATCGTTACTGCCGTCGCCGCCATCTCCATTACCACCCACTACTGTCGTTGTCGCCATCGCTACCGCTACCATCACCACTACTATTGTCACTACAACTACAACTATCCCTACCCCCCCTTTAAGCCACTACCCTAACTACCACCACCGGCACCGCCACCGCCATTAACCATCGCTACCATTACTGCTATCGCCACCGCCATCGTTATCGCTACCCCTATCGACCGCCACCGCCACTACCACCCCCGCCTTCGTCTCTACAGTCGATTTCCTCTACCACCACCACTTATTACTTTAGAAATACTTGAGAAAGAAAATGAATCAAGGGTAATTTAGTCATTAAAATTCTATTACGTATCTATTCTTAAGTTGTTTATTAATCCAACTAAACAAAGTAATAGATATTACACCCTTATTATATTCCTTAAGAATTTTAATTACATTTCTCACTCATTCCATTCAATGAAGTGAACGAGCTGTAATTTCATTTTTTATTAGTATAATTAGTTGACGACTCCAATTATTTAAATATATATTTTTTAAACATTTTTTAAAATAAAAATATTTTTTTAATTTTATGTCGAATAATTTATATTAAGCAGGTTGAGTTTAGTATATGTTAAATTAAGAAAAACTAAAATGGGGCTCAACAACATGTAATTTAAGATTTTTATACGTAATTAGGGTTCCGATTGGTATATTAATGTTTTTTTTTTTCTTGTTTGTCTTAAGTTCAAATTTATAGTTTAATCAAATTTTTAAATTTATATGGACTTATTGACTTAAGGAATTATCTCGGGCACTTAGTTTGATTTAAGGTCTTATCTAAAAATTTGCGGGGTTTATAAAAGCAGCCTCCTTATCATTAGAAAACCATACTACAACATTGCTATCTCCATTTATAAAACATGCTACTTATTTAACAAAATTTAGCTAGTATAGTAGATACCTTGACATTGCATTTTTATGTCATGATAGACAACTCCTTAATAAGCTCTATCATATGTAACAAATTTATTGCTCCCCCATTGAAAATGCAATGGTTGCGATGCTTCCATAAGTGCTACATACTAATAACTACTCACACAAGGAATTCTTGGTCTTCAAACTTGATTTCCCTTGAGGTTTTGTTACATATTCTAAGCATCTACCTATGCTTAAGATATCATAATATTCAATTCTAAAGTTTAAGGCCCCAAACCAAACTGCACTAACCCATGTATGATGAAAGGAAATGTGGAGATTCAACACAATTGTAAAAATCACACATGGGAGACTTCAATTTCTTATAGGAAAGATTATTGTTAGTTGCTGAAGTATTCCAACATAATCTCTAAAGGTGATGTTTGTATTTTAGCTGATAATTACGCTACCAAATAATTTTCCACACCATCGTTCTAGCTTCAAGGGAAGAAGAAGGTAAAGGACCATTCTAGTTATTCAAAAGAGAAAACAACCCATGTGAATAACTCTTAGCAATATATCTCTTCTTCTCTCCTTACCCCAAACCAATCTATCACTTAAAGGGGTCTTGATCACAAGTATTTTCAAAATAGCTATCTTTTCCTCCTCTATCAAGTGGTGGCCAACTTGATTTAGCTTCCAATTACCATTTTCTTTATCCAGGACCTCATTCACTATATATGTTCTTAATGAGATTCTAAAGGCTTGGATGGAAGAACAAAACTAGGCAAAGACAAATCCATGGGTCTTTCTAAAACATTACTACTCTACCAACACCTATTTACCAAATAATCTCCTTAGTAATGACCCTTCCCAACAAAATGCTTTGCCATCCCTATCCTTATGATACCTTACCTCCCTTAACCACCCTCATAAACCTCATATTTGGGAAATAGATACTCTTTAATAATTTGACCTATAGAGAATTTGATTTTTTTACAGTTCTTTAAGTCAACTTTCCTAAGAAAGCTTGATAAAGGTTTGAAGATCATTAAACCCTAATCCTCCTCTATCTTTAGATTAGATAAGTTTGACCATTCATTTGTGTGTATCTTATCTCTATTATAAGATTTACCCTACTAAATGTTTGATATTAACCTATTAACCTCTCTACACCACTTTTCAAGAAAGATAAAAATACTCACAACTCATGAATTGTAGTCTCTATTATAGTACAATATTAGTACTTTTTCACCCCGTAGTACCCATTTATGAGAATTCCAATTCCTAAAAATAAGAATGGTAATTTGTGCACATAACTTATGAATTGCAATTTGTAGCTGTGTATTTGTGTTATTTCCTAAAATACCCTCCTTAACAATAGAATCATAATCATCTCTTTAGTATTCCTTTCAATCTCTCCTCTTGATCTCCTTCCTTCCTTTACGTATCTCTTTTGCTTGCTGTTGCTTCCGTCATATCTCTTTCTCTCGATCTCCTTCATCATCGTCTTTGCTCTCTCCTCTCCTCTTATCAATCTCTTCCATCTTGATCTCCTCCCTCTTCCCTCTTGAACTCTTAATCTCTCTATGATACAAGGAGGGTTTCAAGTTGAAGGAAAACTAGAGATTGGGTTAGAGCTAGGGTTTCGAATTGAAGGGAAAATTGAGATTAAAGATTAAGGGTTATGGTTAAGGTCAAAGTTTCTTCTCTATGGATATGTGATCAGGGTTATGGTTCTATGGATGTATGCTTTTTTTTTTTTTTAATTTGGAAACTGTGCTCTTAAATAGGATAATTTTTTGCACTTTATCTCCTATTCATCGTTTATTCTTATTAGAAATAAACAATGTATAGGGAATTTATTATACTTAACTAAACACTGTAATATCCATTCCCTTTTTATTACACCTTTATCCTATTATTTAGAAATTGCAATTCCATTCCCCCCTTATTCCATTTAATGAAGTGAAAACACCATCATAGAGTAGATAGCAATAGCATTAGCTACTAATTTGATCGTAACTTCCTTCCCCCCTCCAGAAAACAAATTCCTCTTCCACTTTGTAAGTAATGATCCTCTAATGGATTGAATTAGGCTTGATTCCTGCTCCAACAATTGTAGTTGATGACAATCTTGAAATGGTTGTTTTTGCATTTGTTATTTTATTTCGTTTTGAAATATGGCTATTAAAGGTTTTTATTTTATCATATATTTGGAATTTAACCATAACTTATTTATGGACACATCACATAATTCCATCTATCACTTCATATTTATGTTGGTATATAAAATTAAATTTGTTAAAAGCCCACATTATATATTTGGTTGATAATTTGAAGTATAGTTACTTGTAAACATAAGAATGTAGAAAAGATAAGAAAATGCACATAGTAATTTGATTTGGAAACCCAATGGAGGGAAAAAAAAAAGAGGATGAAGAATAAGCATCATACTAGAGTTGAAAGTAAAAGTTACAATTATTCTCATATACCATATCAAACACATATTTGGAGGGACTTGTAAGAGTGTTTCTCAAAAATATTAAGTGAGATATACACAATAGAACCCCAAAAGAAACTAAGATCTCCAAACCATAAATATATCAACATGGATAATCAAACATAATTAAGGATTTAGATTGCAACTTTCAATTAAATCATAACTTGTAACAACTATTAGGGCATTAGACTTCTCCAATAATGCAAGGATCCTAAATTGGTTCTTGTGACAATCACAGTTCATAATTAGAATCTTTACATATATGAAACAAATAATTAATCAACGTATATCCTTATCGTTTGACAAAATTTAGATTCGGAACATCTTAAGTTGGGTAATAGTCTCAATGATTACACTAAATAAAAAATCTCCTTAATCTAACAATGATTCACTTATTAGATCATGAATCCCTAACATTTAACTCAATCCTTACCTTTTACTATAGATCTCTAAGGATATCCAAGGTTAGTGACAAAGCTTCATAAATCATTAAAACACAAGGGATTAGTACCATGATCATTAGGGATTCAAAGAAAACAGAAGGATAGTGAAGCCAAAATTTTCCTTACCTTTAAGGTCATAAAACAACATTTAGAAGAGGCCATTCTCTTCTTCTTCTTCTTTCTTTTTTTTTTCCCCCCTTCTAATGTCTTATAATTAGGATATTAGGGTTTTAATAGGGTATATAATTACTTTAGTGTAGCTGTCTCTATTGAAACAAATTTATTCTACAATTAAAATGCCATTGCACCTCAATCCCCATTAAGGTATGCCTAATAAAGCATTTGGTGTATTTTGTTGTAAAGATAGTAGTATTATTATGTATTTATGTAATTCATAAATAACGAATTTGATCATTATTTAAATTTTGTTGCATCCAATTAAATTTTGTTTGACTTAGGGGGCTCATAACGTACTGGTTCCTACCAAGCTAAGTACAGTTAGGGCTCATGCCCCTAAGTCTCCATGTAATTTACCCTTCTGGAGTAAGTGCCTTCAACCATCTAGAATAAAATACACTGGTAAATACATATAGGCCATATTATTATTTGTCACACAGTCTATAACTTGATCATTTATTCAATTAGTACATCACATTCACATATATAATACATTATATATAATAACCTAATTCTAATCAGGCTTAGTCTCTTCATCTTTTTGTTGATTCCCACATAAATAACATATGTTATCCAAACTAAGTACATGCTCAATTGGCATACCAATCTAAATCCACACATGTGATACGTTACCACTATACTTAGTTCTTTGATAGATGATATAAAGTTTCACTCAAAGGCATAATTCAATTGAAACAAACAATTCATCAATCTTATAATTTATCGATTATTAACAACATAAAACTCTTACACTCTCTCAGCTTCATATCAACCTCTAATACTTGTCCATCTTCAAATATATCATTAACATTAATACTATTGAAGCCTTTAATTAATTAACTTCATCAATTATGACATACATATATCTATCATGTCTTGAGTCCATTGGATGCAACTAAATAATTTTTTAGATCATTAATACCCTCTAAAAATAATGTGAACCAATAAACACTATAAATCTCTTATAATATAACTAAGTAATCTATTCTTTAAAATCTTTATGATAATGAACACATATCCCATTACCAATGCACAAGTCTATAATGTAAATAATCAATATAAAACAATATGCCAAACATTCATCATCACCTAAAATATGAAAATGCTTTACTGCATATAAACACATCCACATGTGCAACACACATGTTTGTACTTATTCTATTTGAAACAACACAATGCCAATTAAGATATAATTTAGATCTAAAACATACAACACTAACCTTACTATTCTAAGGTTTAAAATAAGTTAAATTTTAATATCATATACATAGCAAACACATTCTTATCCATTTTTGAATTTTTATATATCTTATCATCAAGGATTAAGTTATATGGATTCGTAAATCCTTGGAAACATAAAAATATAGATCCTTAGAACTCTAGAGTTTGGGAGTCAAAATCATCTCATACTAATTTCATTGTCTATACCAGCCATTAGTAGTCTAGTCCTATGTGATTGATAAGTAGCATCCCATTACATGAGTGTAACCCATTTATAGTTCCCCTTCGGTTGTTCTAACTTGTATTAGTCATAATTCCACCACATGGAAGGCTCACATACCTTCATATAGTGGTCTTAGTGCCTAATACTACTAACCCCATCATTTTAGATGGTTGTCTTAATATAAGCCGATGAAACCTAATCCATTACATACTTATTAGGATATTGGTCTTTGTATCAAACATAAGTTAATACATAATGATTAATTATTAGCTAAATAGTTTAAAAAAAACTATTTTAATCCTACTCACATAACTAATAAGCAAAGTAACTCGTATATTTAGGTTTTTGCTCATCAAACTTGAAAAGAACCTTGATTTGATAAAATTTCTACAATTTCAGATAATACAATTTCTCAACAACTTATGTATACTAAAAGACCTCATTCTTAATCACGAGGTTCTATTTTCACTTAATTTAGTCGATTAAGGGTTTAGAGTAAATCGGAAAGATTTCACTCAAGGTAAGTTGATCAACCTACTTTCAATACCATTTGGCTTAGTCTGTTTGCCCAAGATTCTATTCAAATTAAATATAAATTATGGTTAGAAGTTTCTTTATTCTCACCTTAACTTAGTCAACTTAAACATAAACTTAGTTGGTTGAATCCTTCTTTATACATTTGTTTAATTTCTTCTTTGAAATTTGACTTAAGTTTTTCCTAGTTAGGTTTCATGTACACTTCAAAATCCTTTTTGTAATGCTCTAAATCAAAATTCTCTAAATTCTCTTAAAAATCGTTGGTTGAAGTTTTGAAATTCGAATTTGAACCTTGTATCTCATTCTTCTTAACTTCAATTCCATCCTCAATTTTACCCTCACCCTATTTTAATTTGTAATTTACAAACTTCTAATATTATTACATGTATGAAATTTAAGAAAAATCTTTACTTCATATATTAATTTACTTTGTAGTATCAATAGACATATAAAAAGTTAATATGTGGGAGTTTTGTGCCTACTTAAAGTGGTTTTCCTAACACAGTAGATTAGAGGTATAAATAAGATAAACCTAATTGCTAGTTATCCAAATCTGTTTGATATTTACTTGAGCTCCATAATAGTTAAATCAAACTTAAGCTACTTAAGTTGTATGTTAAAAGGAGTTTGACCTTCATGATGTTTAACTCACATTAGCTTATGAGTCGATTGAAAGTCACATAAATGTTTATATAGTTAAAGTCAAATTTAGATATGACTGGCGAATTGACACCCAACCCATAACCTTGGACACAACATGACACAATTATAAAAAGAGTTTGTACAAGAGACAAATTAAATGAGTAATAATCAGGTTAAACTCATTTACGCCTGTTTTTACATGTGTCTAAATTTAGGTTCAGCATCTATACCTGTTTAACAAACAAGTCTTGCATACATGTTTAAGTTTGATTTACAAACCCATTTAAGATAAAATTTCTGATATTTATAATTAATTTTATACAATATTATCTTCTTACTCTACCATCTTCTCTAATATCTATTCGTACCACCTTTAACCTCCCCCAACTCTAATAGAAATACACTTAACTTTTTTCCTTTTATATTCTAGTTGCCAACATTCTAAGAAAGAAACATGCATAATATAGTACAATCCAAGCTTGTATATACATCCGTTTAAGCTTACCTTATTAGTGAAACAATTGGTATTTCTTCTTTTTATTTTTTTTTAGAACTAAATTGAATGCATTAATATGTTGTTGTTTGAACAATGTACATAATATTGTAGATTAATTGATAGAATAATTATACCATAAATTTTTAAGTTAGTCATGTAGTACATAAAGTTCGAGTCAATAGTTGGATTTTGAGCTATAATATTTTATTAGGAATATATCTAGCATATAAATTAGAAAGTTGTCTTTATAGATATCACTATATATTTTGAGGTAATCTTCATTATAAGCATCAAACAAATTGAAGATAATACTAAAAATATGTTTTTAAAATAGTGACTGGATAGTTATGAGATACTTATTTCAGAAGTTTCTTAATAAATAAGCTAATTGAACTCTAAATATGAAAACTAACTTATTAAGCAAATTGGGTTAAGGGTTTAGATTTTTAAATATAATTAACAAATGAGTTACATTATGAGTTGAGATTTTTAGCCACAAACTCATGTAGATCAGGGTAAGAGGTACAGCTTATTAATATGAATTGCTAGCCTAAATTTGGATATTATGAATACTTTAGTTAGAAGAAAAAAAATGTATGCTTTTTTTATATAAATCACGTATAAACAAATTTTAGCATGAATTGCTAGCCTAAATTTGGATATTATCAATACTTTAATTAGAAGAAAAAAAAATATATACTTTTTTATATAAATCACGTATAAATAATTTTTAGTACAATCAAAGTTTGAATGGGTTGAATGAGATTTGGAATTGGGCTTGAACTCAATATAATAAACTTAATTGAGCCGAAATTTTCAAACTTCGAGTTGAGTTTAAAGTCACAGCTTATAGTATTGTTCCTACCCTAGTCGTTGATCCTCGAAATTTCATATTATGGCGCATGTACATGTTTTCTAATAGAGCAGCACACTCCTCAACTAACTTAAACTGGGCGACATGCTGACGAAAAAACATATACTCTGTCTACAATACGCAGTGTAATAAGGGTTGTCTTGTGTTTTTACTTTGGTTATGTAGCCCTGTAATCGGTTGCCACCTACATATCTCACGAAATTACCTGATGTATGTGAATGGACTACTTTGATAGGCCGAGTATATGTGATCTATGGCCTGGCTGTCCCTCTTTTGTTGATTCGCTCCATGACCAAGAGACGTTTATCCCATCATTATAAAAGACTTCTAACCAAGGCATTATTACTTTCGTCTTAAACCTTGAACCACATGGTTGATAGTTATCCCTTCGTTCCCTGCCTTTTCACAGTACCTCGATCACACTTAAACCACGTCAATTGACTAACCATAAACTCTCAGAAGTCAGTTCCCATCCCATCATGAAACCGAGAATATAAAAATAAAACAAATTCAAAGCCATGCATTAGCTTTGTAAAAGAACTCATACACCGCATATATTCTAATTCGCACACATTTCTATTCACTCCTTTCTCCAACATTGAGCAAAGCATGTCTTCTACTGAAACAACTGTTTTTGCTAAAACATCCTCCTGGTTGGTTGTGTCAATAGCTATCTTGTTCTCTCTTACAAAACCATCAACTTCATCTATCGAGTCCTTCGTGTATGGTGGCTGTTCCCAATATAGGTTTACTCCAGGCTCATCTTACGAGAACAGCGTCAACTCAGTTCTCTCCTCCCTCATGAACTCGGCCTCCCTTTCCATCTACAACAACTTCACCACAGGAAGCCAAGACTCAGCCGTATACGCCCTCTACCAATGCCGCGGGGACCTGACAAACGTTGACTGCGCGCACTGTGTCTACCGCGCCGTGACCCGGCTTGGCACGCTCTGCGTGGATGCCTCAGGTGGGGTGATGCAGCTCGAAGGATGCTTAGTAAAGTACGATAATACTACCTTTCTTGGGGTAGAAGACAAGTCCCTGTTGCTTAAGAAGTGCGGGCCTTTGATGACTTACGACTCGTATGCCTTGACCAGGCGGGATGCTTTGTTGGGATTTATAGGGACGAATGGTGGGACGTACGAGCCATATCGGGGTGGGGCGTCAGGCGATATCCAGGCCGTGGCGCAGTGCGTGCAGGATTTGGATGGTGGGGAGTGCCAGGATTGCGTGACGGAGGCCATCTCAAGGCTGAAGACGGAGTGTGGAGCCACCAAGTGGGGGGACTTGTTCTTGGGGAAGTGCTACGTCCGATATTCGGAAGGTGGCGATCATTCTAGTACTGGCGGATATGGTAAGTTGCTGCGCCACTACAAATGGTGGTGGCGGTGGTGCTTAAGTGCTTTCTTGATTAATTTTGTGAACATTTTATGAAATATGTGGAGAAAACTCTCCTAGGTAGCTAGACCGATGTTTCCCAGCAGAGGCAACGCTTTTTATTTTCTTTTTACAAAAATTTACTTTTTAATTATCTATATGTGAAAATTGAAACAAATGAAATCATATTCATATAGAAATTGTCTCCTTGCTTACTTTTGGAAAGGAGAAGTACTTGTGCATGATTTCATGTGCATGCAAAAGATGCAGCGGTATTTTTCTGAAGAAATCTAACTAGATCAAGGTATTTTCATGCTAGAAAGTAATTTGTGAATATTACCTTTCTAAACGTTGATCTTAGACTCGATTCTTATAAAAATAAAAGAAAATTTTTTTTTCGATGGATGCATTACCTTTAATTTATGGAGACATCTACGTACTTTTTAAAAAAATCTTCATAGAATATTCTCTCTCATAAGTAAACGTTAAGAGAAATAAAAAAAGAAAATAATAATAACGAATAAACGAAGGAAAAAATAAAGAGTGAAAGAGATCAAAAACTAGACTGCAATACTTAAGACGTAGAGTGAATGAAAGAGGTGTGCGTGTGTCGCAAAAATTTTATCTACTTGGAAGAATAGAGTAGTCCTCTTCCCTCTCAATGAAAATGTTTGTCCAATCAAAGGCCTTCGTAATGAATTTGGATTCATAAATGTTTTTAAGTAAATAGATCAAGTGGGACTAATTTATTGGAGAGATACATGCGGTCTTCTCATCTGATGTTTGGATAGCAATATCAATTAATTTTTATCAACGATTAGTGAATACCACAGACATGCGTATCATGTTCTATTTCATACTATATATACGTAGCAACGATAGGGTGGGTTTCTTGCGCAGAAGTAGCAAAGCATATAACCCCGCCATTCCTTTACTTCAATTTCTCAAACACAAATATCACATCTGGCGGTACAAATGATTTTATTTGAAGTAAAAAAGACGATTCTCTTTACTCAATCCAATACGGTTTTTAGGTTCTTTTTCTCGATAATAAAAGCTCGGACTAATAATGAGAGTAAGGTAACGACCATTCTTTTTATAACATGACATGGATCGAAATATATTTGACAAAAATAAAAAAAAAAAATAGTGTTATATATATGTAATTAATTTGAGCTGATTCAGAAATATATATTCTAAATAACACAAACATGGTAATCTGGTATTTTGGTTTAATGGCACACATCACACTACAGGTGGGTCAAGTGACGAACAAGTGGAGAAAACACTAGCAATTTTAATTGGTTTGATTGCTGGGGTTGCCGTCATCATTGTATTCCCCTCTTTAATGGCTAAATTATGTGATAAAGGTAAAGGTTTGTTCATGTTCATGTTCCCTCCCTTCACATGAATCCCATTTTTCATTTACTTACTATTAATATTATTATTATTATTATTATATTAATTACTTTGTCCCGACCATTATCAGCTTCACTAAAAAAAATATTAAGACCCACTTTTTCTTTTCTTTTTAATTCTATATTTTTCAATCTTGCAGGCGGTAAATAAAGTGGCATCAGGGGACATTCTAGTAACTTCACATAAAGCCTCCACTAGGCAATCTTTTAATTAAGTTCTTTACTGATTGAATGGTTGATATTTGCTCCTCTCCTTAGCTTTATATCAATTTTACCTTCACAGATATTCTTGTCTTTAGTAAGATGTCGCTGTGACGGTGTGCAATGAAGTTGGTTTTGTAAATTGAAGATAGAATAGGAGATAAAGGTGTGCATATGGCATATAATGTTTTAGTGAAAGAGTATTACCTAGAAAGAATCAAAAGGAAAAAGTAGGAATAGAATTGGTCATGAATGTCTCTGTTGCTTTTATGTACAAAGAATGTTCTTCTGGATGCTGTTGTATTTTGAGCTGTTGTAAAGTACTTGATGTTTCTAGTTACAGTACCATGTTAAGAGCATTTCTATATATATATTTTTTCGATTGTTCCACATATGCTGAAGGTTGGAAAAAGGTCGTCAACTATATATATTAGAAACCCACGATTTTATATATCAGAATTTGACGCAAAAAGACATGATTTTACTTTTGCTGAGATTTGGAACAGCCACTGGGAGATTGAGAATCCCAAACCAAACGAAGTTAAAAAAAAAAAACAATAAAGAAAAGGAGAAGAGTTTTGGTACTGGTTCTCGTTGCCAACTTCTAAGAGTTCTGTTTTGAGGAGAGAACTAGACCTGATTAACCAAATTGTACCAAATTAAGATATTTTGCTTTATAACGTTAAATTATGCTTAGAATGGGGGCGTATTGAATCTTGAAGTTTATTAGACCAGAGGTTACAAAATAGATATCAGATATTATAGCATAACCCTTCCTCTCTTGTGTATTATGTAGTTGGCCAAAAAATAATAATAATAAAAACATATTATAGTATCAACAATAATAATAAAAACATATTATAGTATCAGTTTTGGTTCCCATTTTTAAACCTACATCCCCAATTTAAAGTAGAAGACCGTATCTATATAGACCATAGGTTACAAAATAAATATAAGATATTATAGCATAACACTTCCCCTCGTGTAATATTTTAAAAAAACTTTTAAAATATGATATTATAACATATTTTTTGGTTCCCATTTTTAAATCCGCATGCACAACTTAAAGCAAAAGATATTATCTATGTCAACTTTGGAATCTATTTAAACCTTATACTATTTGTATAAAAAATTTTATGTTATATGGTAGCTTATAATAATCCATATATGCAAGTTAACATGTATTTAATTTGTAAAATATTGATGGTAGTTATAGTTAAATTTAACAAATATAAAGAATTTAATTAAGTCATACAACCTATTATATTATACTAATACTCAATTAAACAATTAAATCTATGAGAAAATTACAAATAACTCTCCTAAATTTTGATTTAGGTATCAATTAATTTTTATGGTTTTTTACTTCCTAAACTTTGATAAATTAATAATATAGAGAACGTTTTCTTTTTTAGTTAGAAAAAGTCATACTATAATTAAAGTTTTGATGGTTTTAAAGCATATTTTGATAAGTCTACAATATATTTGTATATTAAAATCAAAGTTTAAAAGAGTTATTATTAACTTATGGAAATTATTTATCAATTTATTAAAGTGTAAATGGTCAAAAATCACATTTTAAAAGTTCAAGAAATTAATCCGTATTTAAGTCAAAGTTTTGGGAGGTTATTTGTATTTTTTCCTAAATCTATACCATGGTATTTTTGGCTTGGAGAAAAAGGGCAAAGGATGAGAAAATCAAGCACCTTAGAATTGAGAACAACTTGGGACTGTGGTTAGTTCAATTCATTTTGCAAGAATGTTTGAAATTATATAAATGAAAAGAAAATAACTAAAAGAAATCAAGAGGTACATATAAATTTTAGATTCTGGGGGAGTTGGTTGCGAATTTCCAATACATGCATTTATAAAGTATGATATGGATAGGGATTGCCATCTTGTCCACTCTTAGCTAAACAACATATGAATCCAATCTTCCAACATATTGGATTTCAAAAATAACCTTTTCATGAGATAATTTAGACAGTCTTAATGATTATGCATAAAATGGAGCCTGCTGTCTCATCTAGCCTCAATCTTTGGAATAGGCAAACTTCCCTATGGATTTGCATTTATTATTCTAATCACAACCTTTTTATATCACTTTGGTTCGCCTGGTTAATTCCGCTGTTGATAAATGATAGACCTCCAGAACCATTAGATAAGTGATTTGTGAATAGGCCTTCGTATCGCCTCCACAACTTTCAGTTACCTTCCCTAAGTATCACAAAGGTTACCAAAAAGGGTCACTATTATCTCTAAATGATACGACCCTACTAGTTCTCTGAATTAACAACAACAACTAAGGGACTCATTTACAATCAAATATTGCGAAAGTCTGCACCTGGCTTTGATCTAGATATGTCAAGGATCGCAATGTGGGGGAAACTAGGACTAATTTTTTTTTTTTTTTTTTAAAATACTGTCGTTATTGTAATACTAATGATGAAAATATAATGCAATGCATTAAGCGTATGTGGTAGTGTTCTCCACATGAGTAAAATCAATTAACTTTTAAGATTTTACGAGTCCGTTTGGTTCGTACTTTTTCCTTTTTTACATTTATTCGAATTTTTTCTTTAGTAAGAATAAAACACAAAAAAAAAAAAAAAGCATACCCCACTTCTAAAATTAAATATATAAAAAATCTTTACAGAGTTAAATTTATCTACCCTTACTTTCTTCATTTCTTTAAAACAAATACCAATTAAAATATCATTTTCCAATGCATAAAGTATATTTTTCTAAACTCCTTACCTAAAAATACATAAATTTTCACTTCTCAATTTTCATACTCTAATCACTATCTCATCATAATTATAAATTAGAATTAAATAAGATGTATATAAAATAGTTTTCCAAATGCTCAATTCATATAACGTCTCAAACTCTAGAAGCTATAATGTGTTACGTGCCAATATTGAGAGTTAACACACAAAGACTTAAAATCTATCTAGAATATCTACAAATGACATTTAATCCACATAAATCACATATTATATAACTCCACATGTTTAGAGTTAGTGCAGCTCATATGAGTCCTACTAAACAACCTCAAGCCATGATTAACTAATCCCATAGTTGGTGTCTAGAAGTTGCTATATCAATTCACACCACTATTGATAGCAATTAGTAGGTCTATATAGACCAGGACATACGCACGAGTCTTTCTCTAATGGAAAATGTAATAGTGTTGAGAAAAAGACTCTTGCAAACACTTGCAAATGTTGATAACTTAAATGTAAAAAACAAAAGGGTTATAACTAGAATAGAGAACTAGTAAAGTGTTAAGGTCTAACTATGTACTTTTCTTGCTTTTTTTTATGAATTGGGCATAAGTATGACTTACATTAGATTGATATTGATGGAAAATGTTACCACAAATTTGAAACTCCATGTTAGTACTTCTCATTGGTTGAAATGGTGATTTTATCAAATTTATGATATATGATCATAAGAGTATTTTATTTAACGAAGATAGGGTACATTATGATGGGGCACTTCAAAAAGAAAAAAAAAGAAAGAAAGAAAAAGAGAGAAAGAATCAAAGAGGAAACTAACACAAGTTATGAGGAATTTTTGCATATAATATGCATAATTATTAAAGTTGATCATAGCACTTATTGAGGAGCCGTTTCATAAATATCCTAAAGTTTATAACACGATTGTCATGCTAACCTAATATATGGTGATGCCTATAACTGATGATGATGATTTAGAGTCTTATTCATATAGTTGAACTAGTAGGTGATTTGCACATTAAGGAGTTGTATATTAAGTTAAAGGATAGCTCTATCATGCTACCTTAGTAAGATACAAGACATGTTATTGTGATGCTTCCGTCAACCTCTCTAACAATGCAGTTTATTGATGATTCGATCACATTTGAAGAAAATGATGAAACTTCTTAGTATGATTCACATAAGATTAATTTGACTAGCTTTAGGGATGATCTTGATTGAGAGATTGATTAAGTCTTATGGGGTTTACCTATTGATATAGATAAAGAATTGATAAATGAAGAGGGTGTAACTGGTGGTACTTGGAATAAGTTTGTGATCAACACATCCATTGATCCATTACCACCAATGTCACCATAGATTATTTTAGGAGACACTGTAATTCCCAACTATCACAATTCTTAGTCAACTGACAAGTTTATCTAGGATCTAGTTCCCTTCTTTAGTAGGAGAGATGGTATGCTAGTAGTTACATAACTTTTAACAAAGATGGTTGCTTAGCTTAAAAAAATCTAGGTTTTTGTGATGAGTTGAAGAAAAGGATATGGATTACAAAGAAAGCATACTTTATTTATGTAGTAATGATACATGATGTTAAGCATCACCACAAACTTTGCATTGATGAGCTTAATAAGGGGTTATGATCAGTCTTTTCCACAGAAAGGGATAAAGGTATAGATGGCAACATTACACGTGTCAAAAGTGCATGCATATTGAATTTGTGCTTACCGTAGTTGAAGGCCACTTACATGTGTTGGTTTTGCACTAAGTCAAGACCCTTTAGCTCAATATCTCAATGTTTCCTTAATCAAGTTAAGAAAAAAATCAAGTATGAAGGTTTTCTTGTACTTTATCAACTAATCTTAGTATATTTCAATATTCAGTAACAAATAGAAGGTTATAGAATGGTTAAAGAAGAGCAGATGAACTTGTATATTGTGATTGAGACTCTTCTTATATCAAATTGCTAAAAATCCTGAATGCAATACAATGAATAATCTAGGATTGTAACCAATTTGAAGTGCTTGGCTAACCAAAAAAGAAGAGAAAGTGGTTTTCTACAAGGGGTTTTGTACTTTTGATCCATGATTATATACATGGCTTTATGTATTGGAGGCATATCGTCGGTAGTGATGGTGCCTCTTTGTATGGGATTATGGGCATAAACTATTTACCACATGTAGTACAAATGGTGCTTATCATTTAGTCCTTATAAGAATTGCATTGATTGATAAAAAATCATGTGCTTCATAATCTTGTTTTTCAAAGTGTTTGAAGATCTACATTATTGATGGTGGGAGACCTTATTTCATTTCTTTGACCAACATTATGGTATTATAAGTGTAATTAGAGATGAATATGTTGGATAGCAGTCCCTTTTTGTGTAGTAGCCATATTGCGTAGATGTAATTAGCAACTTCAACAAGATACACAAATGCCAGCCATTTAAGAGGCTTGTCACTACATCCATTTTGCAATCATAACCTCAAAAATTTGCATATTATATGGGGAAATATCACATCCTAGCTTAGCATAGAATGTAACATCATTGAAAACTACCTATTGAATATTACTCATAAACTTAAGATATTATCATTGAATATGTAACATGCTACATTAGAGTTCAACCTTAGCTTCAAAGTTTACAAATATGTACAATATTTACATAGACATTAGACCAAAAGCACAATTTTCCTTTTTTCCATTTTACATTTATTAAATTGTAATCAAACTAAACATCATCTTAGTAAGTCTTCATCAAAATTGTTGACTCTACTAGTGCTTTCAAAAGCTATCCTCCAATAGTACTAGTGCTTCACTATAGCTTCTTAACTTGAGGATAAAATACATTTATCCCCTCATTGTACTATTGAATGAGAGTGGATAATAAATTATATTATAGTCATATAAGAAGTTATTCAATTAATTAAAACACTTTTGTCATTACCCAAGCAAGTAAATGCAGCAAAAGTATGCCATGCTCATGCACGTGATATGCATCGGTACCAATATCCTATCTAAGCACTAGCCCCAACCTTTTGAATAGCTAACATTATTGGGCATTTGAATTAAGTTATTTAGAAACCTAAAAAAGGAATTTTAGCTTAATAGAAGCTATTCAGTTACTATATGTTTTGAAAATCTATATTTATAAACTAAGCTGTTTACTTAATAAAACCAAGTTTCCAAGTAAAACTTAATCCATAGATCCTTTTTGTACCATACCACGAATACATAAACTAAATACCAAGCAAAGTCAAGAGCTTTGTTTTACCTTCTTCTTCTTTTTTTTTTTTTTTTAATCTTTTCCTTTAACTCTAAAGTCTCATTATCAAGTTTATTTAGATGAACACCTAAAGATGGAGGGTTAGTACTTAGTTCCTTTATTAAGTTAGCATAATGCACTTAACCAATTCAATAGCATTCAGTAACCACTAAACTCATCATCAAAATACAATTCAATCAGCAAGGGACATGTACATAAGAGAAGTTGAAAATCATCACAAGCTTATCAAATCAACCCAACACACTACATCCAAAGATAATCAAATCAATCATAATCAAATAAGTTAGGAGTTTACACCACAATTAGTAGATATAATCTGCTTTAAACATAAATATCCACTTACCAAGCCTACTTAACAACTTTCCAAACCTTTGTCTCTTGTTGTGGCTCCACCTCTTACACTTCATTTGAACATAAGGTATATGATACCTATATTAATTATTTGTTATATATAAACTAAAGTAAGAACTTACTTGTAGATAGGGTTTAGGGTTTAACTTCCATTTTTTTTTCAAGAACAAATTTCATTCAAGGTAGCTTCTAACCAAGTCTCTGACTCTCCCCTTCTTTATAGGGTTTCTTATGTACAACCTCTAACCTACCTTCTAATTAGCTTACTACTTCATGGACTTTACAAAAATGTACCTTGCTCACCACTTTATGTCACACTCGGCTTAGCATAGGATATACTATCACACAGGAATACCTATTGAAAACTTAACTTAACATACTCATTAATGAAAAGACATCATTGTTTATATGATAAAGGGGTTGTTGCATCGGAGTTCAGTTGGATATTTTGTTACAACTGATGTGTACCAAATAATATTTACATCAAAACATAAACCAACTTTTTCTGTTATCATCATCATAATAATATGATTCTTGACTTAGTACATGTTCCATACAAAAGTCACTGACTTTGACTTATGCTCTTAGTATATATATCCCCCCTTAGTATTGGGCCATTCACGAAGCAATTAACCTGAGGATAACATTTTATCCCCTTAACTATTGAAGCTGAGTGAGAGTGGATAACAAACAACATAATATAGACGATATGATAGACAATATTGCATATCACAATTGAACCATTTCAATCATAACCTGTAGGTTCAACTTTACATGTGCATCCACCCAATTGGGCCTTTACTACTAGCAATACGATATCCTATGCTTATTCACGTAGCATGCATCGGTACCGATATCCTATGCCCTCTAATTTTCTTCCAATTAGTCAACATAGTCGGGTATTTGATACAACGTCTAGAAACCAATGAACAATAAGGAGCTACTTAGGAGTAGGATCTCCACCAAATTGGACTATACACTGTAGTCTACCATTTTCAAAAAGGGTAACAAGGAGCTGCCTGAAAGTAAAACCCCTAACTTTGGCTTACAAAATTAGACTGCACACTGTAGTTGACCAAATCAAAGTGGCAACACCACCAAATTAGACTACATACTATAGTCTATTAAATCAAAGCGACAATACTACCAAATTAGACTACACAATATAGTCTATGAAATTTGGCTATCAAAATAGTTACAATGTTCAAGCAATGCAATCTATATGCTTCCAAAAACTGAGTTCATAAAGCTATGCATTTTTCATGATTACTTAGAAGCTTCATTCTAAAAGTTTTGACTCGTAAGTCCCTTTTTATGCCATACCATGCCATGATATGCAATAGCAACTCAAGAATATCAATTAGCACAATCAATCTTTAAGTTTTATTCAACTTAGTCATTTGATTCTAGTTTTCAAACTCTCCATAGCGAAATCTTAATGTCTTACTTAGGGTTCACCTAGGTGAACACCTAAAAGATTGAGTTAACATTCACTTAACTTCCCCGGTTAGCACAATCATTCGTAAACATAATTCATCACCTAATGTAGCAACATAACAATTCAACCAATATACAGTTACTATCATTCATAATCACCACATCACCCTAGTAGCATATCAATTCACCCAAGATATACCTATATTTAATTAATACAATATCAAACAACACACAGTATTATGAGTAGCAATATATTTACTCCAAATATAGGTTAAATCTACTTACCTAGACTCAGTAATAGTGCAAAATCCTAAATTTCGCCATGTGATCATTCCTTACTTATCACACCTATAAAAATATAAATACAGCTTCCAAGTCAAGTATCGGTCGAACTCGAACTATTATAAGCTTTCATTTCCATGTTTTTAAACTTTGTTTAATCATATCTTACTCATTTCCTATTCGATTTCAGAAAACTTTATGACGTCATGATCGTTATTTCAAGTACTATTAAGATATCTTAAGAATCAAGTTTATCAATATTATCAAAAGTCCAAAATACCATTTTCTCATTACAACTCGACCATATGCTACCCTAACTTCGTAATTGACCCGAATAAACTTTAGTAATGAATTAAAAACCCTAAAAATCACATTTTCCAAACTTATCTAGAATTTGACAAGTATTTCACTAATACTAATTACTATATTAAATATTAGGTTAATATATAGGTTTATACTAACAAAATATGTAATAAATAATATACGAGCCTGATTAATTTCACAAAAAATCCTATAGTCTTAAAAAAATATGTAGTTTAATTATTGGTCATAAAAAAATATGTAGTTTAATTATCTATTGTTTAATTATTGGTCATCAATAAACAAATTTATTTGTGAGATAAAAACTAAATATTTCAAATGTCATTATAAACTTCTAGAAGTCTAATCATGTAAGGCTCATTCATTAGTTTTATTGAAAATTAATTAGTTCAACAATTTGGTAAAATTGACAGTTTTATTCAAAATAATTATAAAAAATAGCAAACATGCCTAATTTCGAAAATTATTGTTACCACAATGAAATATATATATTAAGTGTATTATATACAAAAATTGAGATTGAAACAACATCATCTAATATTTATAAAAATTTATTTAATTTTTGCCCACACAAGGCATTTTCTTAAAGAACTCATAATTACACAATTTATTTAATTAAAATAAAATTACTAAATTAATCTACACCTAAAATAATCTAGAAAACCAAATTTCATAAATAATTGACAACATTTTATATTTTTACAAAATTAAATAAATTACGAGCATAATTTTGGTTCACCTAAACCGACTACCTCCAACTACCTTATTAGAAGAGTTTCTTTAGCCATCCTCTATTTAACCTCTAAGCTACTCCAGGTTAGGTTATGGTTTGATATATGAACCGCCTTAGACCTATTTTGATCCTATTTCTTGTTCTATTTTTATTTTATTTTTTTCTAATTTTTTTCGAATTTTCTAAAATTATATTCTTGTGTTTTCAGTTCCCAAAATATTGTAAATGATATTTGAAGCCCTATTTATAGGTTTTAGGATTTTTTGCATGTAAAAAGTAAAATTATATATGTCAATTTCACATTTTCCTAAACGTCATGTGTCGTATCCTCATTAACCAAGTGTTGACTCATCATTTTCAATTGATACCAGCTCGACACATCATTTGATGACTCATCCATCCAATTTTTTTTATTAATTTTTCATAATTTTACCTAATTTAATAATTTATCATTATTATATGCATTTATTTAAGACATATAATGTCTATCACATGTAATACATGTCTATTATGTATAATTCAAGTTCATTTATTATTTTTGAAATTTAATTAACTTATCTTTAATATCTCGTTATATCTAAATGCTCGAATTTCACGTTTTCCATATTTATCGACTTTAGCGATAAATTGACATTTTCTTAAATTAATATTTTTTATATAAATTAGTTTAAAAAACCGACTTTACTTAAATTACATTATCTAACTTTTCTAATTTTACTATAAAGTTTGAAATAAAACAAATAATATAGCTCGGTACCCTAAATTTAGGGGCTGAGATCCTAGGGTTATTGAACTAGTTTGAAATCTTAGGGTATTACACTTTGTAGTGATTCCAGAAGAAAAGGCTTACTCAAAAGAGTTGTTAAACACCCATTGTATTGTCATTTTATTCCTTATCTAGCCACACAACTTGTTATGCATTTAAAGACGGTAGCAAGTCACTTCACATACATAACAGCTTAGCTTTTAACTTACTCTCTAGCCAACTCCTAAATATATATTTCATTATACCTAGGTTCTCACTAACCTTTTCGCTCACCCATATGCGTTAATAAATTAACACATTACACCAACTCGCCACCATTCACATGGCTTGACTAGAACAAAACATCATTTAAAACCCTAATTCAACACATATATTAATTCATTTAAGTAGAGAAACATGTATTTTAGGCGTTTAACTTTAATAACCAACTTATAAACAAGTTTTTGATCCAAAATCAAAGGTTCTCTTCAACCAATTTTATCATTAAAAGCCATCAATTCCTCAATCTTAAGTAAAACACCTTAAGTCATTAAAGGATTTTTAAGGAAAAATATTTCCAATGTGTTGTTTCATCAAAAATTAAAATTTACTAATAATCTAACTTTACAATCTTGAAAAACCAATTAATTAGCATGAAATTACAATCTTTAAGCAATTCATATATAAAAATTTAGACTAAAACTACATCGTTTGAGTTTTTGAAAATTCAATTAGAAATTGATTGATGAGATGTTTTTCTTAAGAAACCCATATATGTACTTAAAATTTGGAAAGTATGGGTTCATTTTTGAATTATAGAAGAAAAACTACTTTAAAAAATAAAAATCATATTTTTTCAACATCATTTGGTATTTTTAATAAATATTTGAAAATCAAATCAAATTTCAACACTCACTAGTAGATACTGTTCTAGCCACTGCCGATGGTTGGCTCCTTGTTGATAGCATTAAGCATAGTGCCTACTATTAATTGATGGTAGTGGTTTACTTCCAAATCACCCCTAAACTTGCATACTCCAAAAGCCCCTATTTTTGCACTACTTTTTTCTAATTTTATTCTCATAGGGAATTGAAAATAAAAAAGAAAGAAAATATACCTAACTACTTCATATATATTGAAGTAAAGATATGGACATAGGCGTATGATGGGGTTTACAAATTTGGGATTATGATAACTATTCTAACTGAGAGCTATAACATTGTATTAAAGGATATAAAGTGCTTACTCCCTTAATGTTTTCACCATAGGCTATTAAAAGATTGCAAAGATGTTGGTAAGCTACTAATGGCCATATAATTGGTTAATTTTATCGAATAAATAGGATATCCGATGTTGTCACTAGCAATAAATGACAAGCTATGGTCAAAGTCATATAATGGACATAAATAATTGGGTACGCACTTACAACAAATGATAGACTTATATAAGGCTCTACTCTCATGCATTTGTTGTAGTGGTATCCATTAACATTACCGCAATTCAATAGGTGGTAAAAATGGATACATCAACGACTTTGATATACTAGTAGCTTTCACCCTCTTAATGACAAGGATAATTGGCTAAATATACACTCCTTTGATCCATAAAAATTTAACTCTTGCTTGAATAGGTAAGCCTTAATTGAAGAGATATAATAATGAAGTGGAAAGATGGTTATAATAGGAGGAGCCACCACCCTATGCTTTACCCCATACAAAATATATAGAAAGTCCGAGCAGTTCTAATAAGGTTAAAGAAACTTTAAAGAGACTTATCCCACTTTAATACTTCAAGCGACAAAGGAGGTGGTCATAGCCTTAGATTTCTGTTGTATTTGTATAGAATTAGAGATATGATATTAAAGAAACTTTTGTATATATTATTTGATATAATCAATAAAGTAATGCGGTATTCTTCATATTATTATATAGTTTACATATCTATTATATTGTTGACATATAATTTAATGTTAGTTGTAAGCTAACTCTCTAATGTTGGAGTTTGTGATCTATCGGGAATGTAGAGAATAAATGTATTTTCTTAGCTGATTTATGGTTTGATGTTGTTTCAATATTGGTTGTGAGGTATGATTGCTATGGTAAATCATTTTGAGAAATTTGATATAAATTGTTGTAGTTATTGTTGTGTTTAGCTATGTTGATTTAATGCTTCATTCACTTCATTGAATAGAATGAGGGGGAAATGGAATTAAAATTAATAAGGAATGTAATAAGGATATAATACATATTACTTTATTTAGTTGGATTTTTAAGCAACTTAAGAATAAATATATAATATAACTTTAATGACTAAATTACTCTTGATCCATTTTTTTCTCAATCAACCCTAAATTAACAAGTGGTAATGGTAGTGGCCATGACGGCAATGGTAGCAGTAGTGGTGACAGTAGTTGGTAGTGGTGATGGTGATGGCAATGATAGTAGCAGTACTATTGGTGATGGTGGTGGCAGCAGTAATAGTGATGGTAGCGATGGCAGTAGTGTTAGCGGTAGTGACGGCGGCAACAACAGCAATGATGATTGTGATCGTTAAATCAGGACGAGGTCATTTTTAAGAAAAATGTGAAATTTTGTAAATGATTATGATTTTTTAGTTAAGTTAAGGAATCCCAAGTGTAAGAATTCTTATGGAATTATGATTTGGAGACAAAAAATAAAGTAGACATTATAGTAAGGAATTAGGGGGAAACAGAATTCCAATTCTTCCTAAGTAAATGAGGCATGTGTTTTAACAAGCGAAATACATATATATATGCACAATATTTTTTTATTGTGCATTTGATACTCAATGTTGCAATAGAAAAGGTAGCTAAAGAGTGATTTCTTCAATTAAGACTCAAATGGAAAGCACACATTGACGTTGTGATTTACGTAAAGTGCGACTTTACTTTTTAAATGTTTACTGAACTAAAAGCTCATTTCCTACATACATTTTTAGTACAATATTTCACAAAGTCATTTTGAAGGAATTGTTTTTAAAAAATAATTTGAAAAGGGGCATTTTCACCCTACCTATTTTTCTCCTTAATGTTTCTTGATAGTAAGACAACATTAGACGTTTTCTTCTTCTTTTTTGCCACTCTTTGATTCAATTTCTTATATTCTTTCTTTTACAATATTCAAAGAAAGCCTCCAACAATAATAACAAGAAGAATGAGGGAGTGAGAAGCGATTGTAAAAAATTAGAGATGGAGGTAGTAGAAAATGGGTGTAAGGCTATGCAACAACTTCATATTTTCTTAATTTTACTTTTTCAATTTTTTCCAATGCATTTTGATCCAATTGAGCCGCCAAGATGTATAAGAAAATTGATTCAATAAATAGGATGAAGTGGCATCAAGCTACTCATCCCCCAATTTTTTAGTCATAATCTAACTAGTATACTAGCCTCTTAGTTAACTCATTCAAACCAATTGATTTGATCCAAGTTCAAGAGCACTTTTTGTAATACACTACAATTTAACACTTGGATATCAAATAATCATTAGAATGAGTTGATATATTTCCATATTTTTAACCATGCTATCTAGCTAAACAATGATGCACATAGCATAAAGTTGAAACCTATAAGACAAAAACTAATCAAGCTAATGTTATCTTGTAATAATATTGTTTTCAAGGAATTTTTTCCTTCTTGTCTCAATGGAAAGATTGACAACAGCTATTTTCTAATACACTCACAAATTAAAGAGAAAAGAGGGGGAAAAAAAAAGGTTGAAGACCCTTAAATTTAGAAGTAAAGTAACAAACTAAAGAGAAAGAGAGGAGATTATATTGATGTTGTGGTGATAAGATAAAAGGCACTTATAAGCTACAAAGTATAAGTCAAAATAAAATAAGATAACATTAATCATAATTAATAAGGAAAAAATAGTCAACAGCCTTTCAAGACCAACTTTAATTATAGTTAACGAAATTAAATGTGAAATATAGTTTGAAAGGGTGAAATATGATTTACCATTTAATACTCCTAAAACATGTTATTCAAAATGAGTTTCATCAATGTTGATTTAGAAATAAATAATAATTAGCAACAAAATGGTAGTATGGACTAGGCCTCAAAGTATCTCGTATAAAAAGGGGCAAATCCATTTATCACACTTTCTTTAACTTAGCCTATGAATATTTAAGCCTTTGACAATTGTTATTGGTTACATAATAAAGGAATGTTGTAAAACCTAAGTTAAAAGAGAGAAAGAAAGAATATATTACCAAGTGAAAGGGGTTTGGTATGGTTTGTGAATGTCTTGAGATAGCAGGGGCATAACAGTTAGTAGGAAAGTTTGAACCCTGACTATCCTAATCTTTTTCCCTTATGTATCTTTTGAGGCCACTTTCCCTCACCCTTTCTTTTATGGTTACTCCTTTGCTAAAGTAGAAAAGTTACAAGAAGTCTCTCAAAGTAATCTAGGATTTGGATTTGGGGAGTTTTGTGCATTAAAGGTGAAGCAAATGCAAGAAATAGTAAGAAAACAACATCTTAAGGTAAGTTTTTCACTTATATGTCATAGAATTCATTGCTCTCTAAGGATTGGTGAGAAAAACATGAAGAAATTTATTTTACAAAAGTAAAGGAGTTGGATAGGTTCGAGTTTGCATGTCTCTTCTTTAAGAAAACCAAGTAGGTTCATCTTAAACCCTTATTTAGTGTTAAAGTTCATTCTTCGAAGGGATGTTGTTTTTGTTAGGAAGTTAGTTGTAAGGTGTTGTAATGTGAAGAGATTTCTAAGGGTGATTTAAGGGTTGTTTAAAGTGAGTTTTTGGTGTATTTTTAGGTGAAGACCTTCTAGAAGCCGACGTTTATGAAAGGGGTTTAGACTTGGAGTTGAACAAGGGAAGAATCACAAGTCACAATTTGTAGAAATCTGCAGATCATGATTAGTGTCCAGGTACTTAGAAAACTCACAGAACATGAGTTCTTGTTAGCCTTCGGACGTTATTCACCCTAGCATCCAAAATCCATGTTTATAACAGTTTAAAAAAAGTTTCCAACTTGTTTCTTGTGGCTTTTCAATCTTCTTTTTTATTCTAAAATGTCCCTAACATGTTTTTGAACAAGTCTTTAAAATAAAAACAATTTCAAAACTTAGATCAATTCATGAATTCTTGTAGAGACTTGAGTTTTAGTTAAAGAGTTGAGGTATAAGGTACGAGTAGTAATATTAATGACTTTCAGTAAGGGTTGAGTTAGTTATTTATGTAGTTTATCAGGTTATAGAACATTAGGAGACGTATTGAGCTTTCCATTAGAGTAAGGTACCGGATACTTGTTTGATTGGTTGTACATGTTAGGATAGTAATTCAACCTAACTTAATATGAACATAGACTTAAATAGATATATGTTACTTGTATTTGGCTTTAACCTCTCTTGAGTAGGGGTTAGTGGTGTTAATAAGGTACTTGATGATCTTTGCATAACACTATCTTGAGTGGAATCTTACTCAAACACAACCTAAGTAGATCTAGGAAGGTTACTTAGGTGTTGATGAGGACCAAACACCAATACTTACGTAGTATTCTATATTGTTTGTTCTAGGGGTAATGAGTTACCCCAAATCTTGGACACTAGGGTTGTAGTTCTAATTAAATATTAAACTAGTTGGTTGTTGCATTTAGTATTGTTACTTGTGTATGCATATGTATCGTTATTGTGTATTTGTAACCCCCTAGGCTCAAGACATTATAACTTGCCACATGTCCTTAGCCACCTACTGACATGTTAGGCATTAGTTACATTTTAATACCTCCAAAATACAAGTACTAACTCCAATAGTCTCATAAAACTCCATTTATTTAACTTAAACAACCATCAGTAATGATAACCATAAAACTCTATAAATGAATTAAACTGAATACATCTCCATAATATCTCTAGTAATATGGAAACTTCAACTGTTACCAAGTCTAAAGAAAAACAAATATAAACCACTAGTAGTCTACTCCATAAGTATCTCAAAAACTGTTGTTCTTCCTCGTAATAGTATTAGTAAGCCTCACTCTCCAAATATTGGTAGTAATACGTGTGTCTAGGATCATCATTCATAACAAGCTCCTCATACATCTTTGTAGCCAAAAAAGAAATAACAATGTTGTTAGACTTACATTGGCCTGGCCGATTCGACTTGATTCAATCAGAAGTAGCCATGAGGATAGGCCAGTCTTTGTAAAAAACCCAATTTTTAATTGACCCAAATGGCTCGCTCAACCCGATTAGTTTAATCGTAAAACAGTTAACCTAGTCGAGTCGAGAGGGTCCAAATGCGCGAATATTAAAAAAAAAGAAAAACAAAAAAGAAAAATAGCATAACAGAGACAAGAAGTCTAGGAGGAAATATCTTCACTAGAGTAAGAGTTAGTATATTATAGGTTTTACTTTTTTCTTTTATGGAATTGCTTTTGATTTTTACTTTTTAATTTTAATTTTATTTTTCATTTTATATTTTAGTTTTAGTCTTTCACTTTCAAATTTTAATCTTTACTTTCTGCCTTACAAACATATCACCAAGACCTTAACTATATTCCTCTCAAGATCCCTATTCTCAATCTCCCAAGTCTTAAGTTCAACAAGTAAGTTTCTTTTTCTTTTTCTTTTTTTCAAAATAATAATGCTTTCTACTTTTTGTCATAGATTGCTAGATGTTTATGCCCATCTTTTAGAAAATTCCATGTCGATGCCCTTGCTCTTGTTATTCTCCTATTTGCATGTTCCAGTGTTTCTCTTATTTACTTGTTTCTAGATTATTGGACAGTAGTTTTCTTTTTTAATTCTAATAGAAAATAGAAATTAGAAATGGAGCTCTTACTCCAGTAATAAAAGTTCCCACCTTAATACTTCCAGTCAAATAATCAACTATGTTATAATATGGGTTTGTCCATCATTGTCTTGACTCTTAAACATATTATAGTAATTATTCTCTAGATTTTTTGAATTTTTACATTATTAATAAGGACCAAATCATGGCTTATGTCCTACCAAGTGCATGTTGTTTTGGATTTTTCTTTATGGGACTTCTTCTCCTTGGAAAAAGCAACCAAAAGCTTTGTACATGATGAATATAAAATCAAAAAATATTCATTTAGTCAAGATTTACTTTATGATATTAATATTAAATTACTTTTCTTAATAATATCAATAGCAAAAGAGATTTTTCTGCTGAACTATCATTTCAAAAATAAATAAATACATGATTGATAAATTATACTAAAATAAAGTTTATACATAGTAATCTATAGAAGTTTCACAAGTAGGGGACATAAACAAGGATTAGAAAAATGTGACTTAATGAAATTTAATACTTCACAAATCTATGTGCGAGTTCATTTCAAAAACTAGTAAAACTAGTTTAAAAATATTCAAACTCCTATATCTTGTGTAAGTATATACAGCATCTGAATTTAATAACCATTTGTTAAATTAGATTTGTTTAACTTAGTTCCTAAATATTCTTTTTCTTTTTATGTATTGGTTATATTCAAAACTTTGCAATTGCTATAGAGGCATCTAAATTACTCTATCATGTTAGCATTCTTAATGAATAATTTCATAACAAATTTTGTTGTTGGGTGGTTTTTGGATAATTCTGTTCTTGTAAAGTATAAAGAAGTAAAGGACATTAGGGCCAGTCCGTTGCGGCTACTCCAACACCTAAGTCAATTAATGAATTTAAAGGAAAAATAAGACAAGTATTCATGAGTTGTTAGATCCTTCTTATAATGCTTATTCTCTGTATTTATAGGTGAATGTCAAGTGTCTGAAACAACAGTTAATTGCATGATTATTGGGACACATGGAGACCTCTTGATCAAGTACATTCTTGAAATGTAGGAATAGTGGATAGTTATATAATATAACTGTACCAAGTGATAATTATTCGTGTTACTTTCCTGAAATTCAATGTTACTCGGTGTTAGCCAAGAAGTAAGTTACTTGGCTTGTTAGCAATCGAATAGCCAAGTCGAGTAGCCAAGTGAATGAAATTTGACTGTTAACATTTAGCTCCCAACTCCCATGGTCGAAGATTTGACTAAGGGAGTAAATATTTTAATATTCGAAATTCGACTATTAATATTTGCCCCTAACTCTTGTGGCCGAAAATTTGACTAAGGGAGTAAATATTTTAATATTCTTTGTAGGGTTGAGTAGGGAATAATTTCTCAAATGTCGAGTAATGTAAGAAGTTCTTGGATTTCCGTTTAGAAGGATGGATCGTATACTAATTGAAAAGTTGCAACTTTTCAATTTTCCCACCTATTGATAGACTAAACGATAGCATGTATGATAGTTGTCACCCTAGCAATAATTACACTACAAGCACTAATAACTGTCAGAGTCTTGATAACTATTGGATCTCTACCTCGAAACATATGTCAATAATCTGCGTTGTCGTCTAAGTAACACATCATTTCTATTAAAAACGTATTGTAGTTATGAGGGTAAATCGTCCATATTTATGGAATTTTTCAATACTGAAAACAGATTTCATCTTCATTTACATCCATAAGCTTTCGCTTGATTCCGAAATTTCGCCTTCACCTTCAAAATCTTCAAAAAGTTCTATGACATTCGTTATAGTAAAGATCTGGTATGGCTCTAAACATAATTCATCAACTTATTTTTTCAAATTCTAAAGCAACTGAGACCGAGGCTACTTCTCTCTCCTAAAGAAGGAGTGAGACGGCATGTTCCTTAAGTAGCTCGGTTGATAGTATAGTAGAGCGATAGGATAAACATGCTTGAATCAACTCTCTTATAGCACGTACTTATTTAGAAGACAAAGAAGGAAGATTTGTGGCAAGGTTTTATTACAATAATATAATTTAGTTTAGTGATTCATGAAATGGAGTAGCCAGTATTGCAGACAGAGTTCTTCTTTCGAAATATAACAAATACTGACAAGACCTTCCTGAAACATAGAATCTTAGGAGGCTAAGAGAGGGGGAAAGGGTGTGCTTTCCAAAGGAAATATCTGAAGTTTGGGCTACGCTTCCCCTTCTCAGCTTTTGTCAAGTAGTTCTTTAACTATTTTTGAGTTATGCCAAGTATGTTCTCACCAAACACTAATCGACTTCTTTTATCTTTAAAGATTGTTTGTGAAGAAGTTGAAGTTAAGGCTACGTCTTAATTATTTAGGCACTTCTTTATAATAAGGAGGTAGCTCAATAGCTGGTATTTTGTAGCTACTACGCATAGGCGGAAGTTTAAGGATGGGTTGGAGTCCAAGATCCATAAGTGGTACGACAAGTTCATATCTATCATTTCAAATGAAGAATTGGATTTTTGGACCCAATGGACTAAACCTATCCACACCAAGGATATCGAGTTGATGCCAAATGATGCTGCTGTGGCAAAGAAGATATAAGAAAGAAGAGAAAACAAAATGTTTAACTAGGAAACCAAGAGAATAATAAGGCAATATGAGAATGGGGAGCCAATTTTCTCTAAGAAGGAAGGTATGCTATTGAATAACTATCGTGCTAAGTAAAGCTAAAAGAGAAAAGCCATTCTCATGACAATGGGGAAAGAATAGTTGTCTTTGAGTATTGCTCGACATGGAAAATGTAAGTCTTTTATTCCTCGCTTTATTATTAATGTATCTACTTTGTATTACAAAGATGGACACTGGTGATGTAAACTCCACCAAATTGTTGGCCCAAGCTAAAGCAAAAAAATCCAAAGTCGAAAAACATGCAGCCTCTATGATTGTTGTTACTTGTCCAATTGCTACTAAGAAAGCAGTAAAAGAGGGAACCACAAAACAAGTAGCAACCTAGAAGAAGGTCTCTTGTCTAGCCGAAAGGCGACAAAGGAGTGAGAAAACTAGGATTACTGTGGCTACGCCAGTCGAAGTGGTCACGACTTAAGAAGTATTCCTTAAGTTGAAGAGTCGAGGAAAATTAGCTGAGAAATCGACAGTTGTAATGGAAATGAAGTCATACATCTAGAAGCTACCGAGGGACCATTGGTTCAGGTGGATGTTGCGTCGAGTCCCCACAAGAGAAGTGGTAAGGAGCTTGTTGGCCAACCTCCTCCTAAGAAGTTAAAGACTTTAGATGAGAGGATGAAGGAGGCAATGAGGAACAAAGCTCTTGGCATTAGTAGCGCCAAATTTGTCCCAACTAATGAGGTAAGCGAGTATTTTGTTCCATTCTAGGGCCATAACATCCTCCACACCGACTTGGAGCTGGGTAATAGGACTAAATCCCTGGCCTTGATGGAAGGTATCATTCTTCCCAAAGATAAGGGAAATGCAAAAAAGAATGTTGACAAAGTCGGCAGTTGTAATAAGGTACACATCACGGCGAAACTGTATGGTATAAGTATTAATTGAATCTTTCTAATTGTTATGTGTATTTTATTGTTAACAATCCTATTTGTTTATAGATCAGAAGCTACATTCTAATGGCCTTGGATGAAGTCAACAAAGAAATGAAAAGGCAATAATAATAATAATTTTTTATGTATTCTACTAATTGGTCTAGCGAATTCATCATTTCATATTGCTAACTTGTTGTAGAAAATTGATGATACATATAATTCCTCGAAGGCTTAAACTGTAGCTATTGAGAATGCGAGAATCGGGGCAAGATGGAGGCTAAAAAGTATCAGGATGAACTCACTGTCGAGAAATTAGCACACTCTTTGGCTACTGATGAAGTTTGAAGCCTCAAGGCTAAGGTCAATGAGCATTACAAAGAGTTTGAAAACCTAAAGGAGGAGCTTCATAAGAAAAGGGAAGAGTATTAGGGTTTAGGTTGAACACTTAACTCAATGAGTGACGACGAAGATAGGCTTAGGATGCAAATAAAGGAATTGGAGACTAATAACTCTAAATTGAAAGGCCGTATTGTTTAGTTAGAGGAGGCAACGAAAAAAGTGCCTTTTGTCGAAGAGGCGCTTGAAATCATGACTTCTAGTCAATAGTATGAGAGATTATTGAGAAAAAGTTGTTGAAGGGGGTCCAAGCAGCAAGAGAAGAAATCTTAAAGTTTCACCTTGAATATAATCTTTCGTGCTTAGACTTCATTGATGTCAATGATCAAGTCAGTAGTTGTGATAAAGAAGTTGACGAAGGTTCAAGTGCCAAGATCCATATGCAAGATGATAATGAGGCTTGTGTTGAAAATCCCCTATGTGTGCAAAGAGAAATCCACCTGTTCCAAAACTCCAAGTACCGAAAAAGAGATATGCTCCAATAAGGCTCCCCATCTCGACTATGGCTTAGAGCTAGTATCTTCTAAGCAAGTCCTTGGAGTCCTTTAGTTCAGCTATACATGATCAATCTAGGGGGTTGACTCTTATCATTTGCTTGGGGGTCAAAAAGATTTATCCTTAAATTTGGAGTGGTCTTTGCTCTTTCTTTTAAGGTGCTCATAGGGTCTTCTTCTATTGGTTAGCTACGAATCAAACTGAACACATTAAAGGTAGAGGAAACACAATAGTTATCATGCAACTTGATTTAGTAGGTATTGCAGTTGATCTTCTTCAGGACTTTGAATAGGCCATCAGCTCGAGGTGATAGTTTGCTCTATCTCAAGTGTGGGAATCGCTTTTGGTTTAAGTGAATCCATACTAAGTCTCCTATGTAAAAGGAAACAATTTGGCGGCCTCGACTACCAATTTCATGCTGTCTCTAATTGAATTTGGTGATCTTCTTGGTTACAGACTGGTATAACTCATGCAATTCTTGAGATCGATCAACTTTGAATTAACTCTCTTCGGTAGCTATTGGAGTGCCGATCATATCCAGGGGAATAGTAGGGTTAAAGCCATGGACGATCTTGAATGGGGTCTTCCCAATAGTGCTATGGATAGTTCGGTTGTATGCGAACTCCACAATTGGTAGACACAGATCCTAACCCCTCAAATTCTTTCCCACAATAGCTCTAAGTAGATTGCTTAGCATCTTATTTACCACTTTGGTTGGCCATCGGTCTGAGGGTAGCTACTGGAGTTGAATACAAGTTTAGTTCTAAGTGTTCGCTAAAGAGTCTTCTAAAAATAGCTTAAAATTTTTGTGTCTTGATCTGAGACAATAGTCTTCAGTACGCTATGTAGTCAAACAACCTCTTGCAAAAACAAATTAGCAATATATAAAGCATTATTAGTTCAATGGTACAGAATGAAGTGTGCCATCTTGCTGAAGCGGTCCACTACAACAAAGATAGAATCTTTACCCCTTAGATGTCCAAGGCAACCCTAAGACAAAGTCTATGCCAAGTTTGGCCAAGGTAAGGTTGGTGTTGACAACGGCATACATTCTCCATAGGGTTCTCTCCTCCCCTTAGCTCGCTTGCACGCTTCACAACTGCTAACTATTTTATGAACATCCTTAGCCAAACCTAGCTAGTAAAAGTTCTCCCTCAACAGATTGGCTATCTTGGTCTCCTTGAAATGATCGAATAATCCTTTGCTATGAGCTCCCCTGATCAATAGCGCACATGTAGAGCAGTTTAGAATACATAGCTTGTGATCCTTCAATAGATAGCCGTCCTTAAGATAATATCCTCCAACAACTACCCCTTCTTGGTACTATTTAACAACTGGACCAAAGTGAGGGTCAGTAGCATACTGCTTAGTGATGAGTGAGAATCTTAATAGTTTTGTCTATAAGGTGGTCAGCAAAGTTTGCTACCATGACAAAGCATTGGTGACCACATTTGCCCTTCCCTTCTTGTGCCAAATGACGTATGAGAACCCTTCCATAAATTCCAACCACTTAGCTTGTCTCTTTGAGAGTTTGTTTTGACTCCCAAGATGCTTCAATGATTCGTGATCAGTGTAAATGACAAACTATCATGGTAGTAAATAATGTTGCCAAACAGTAAGGGCTCGAAAAAGGGAGTACAACTCCTTCTCATATACAGAATAGTTTAGGGCAGGACCACTAAGTTTCTCACTATGGGAGGTGACTGATCATTGCTCCTACATCAGGACAGCACTAATTCCAACTCTTGATACATCATATTCTAATTCGAAGGGCTTATCAAAATTTGGTAATGACAGGACAGGTGCCGAAGTGTGTTTTTCCTTAATCTCTCTAAAGCTCTATTCAACTCGGTTGTTCCACTTGAATCCTTAACTCTTCTTTATCAACTCAGTCAATAGGGTGGCTATTGTATTGAAGTTCTTAATAAATCGCCTATAGAAAGAAGCTAAGACATGAAAACTTCAGACCTCAGTAGCATTCTTTAGCATCGCCCATTCTAGAATAGCTCGAACCTTTTCCTCATCTACTTAAATCCTTTCCCCTGACACTATAAACCCTAGGAAAACCACCTCATTCTGGTAGAACATACACTTCTTCACATTCTCATACAACTTCTTAGTTTGCAAAATGTCAAATACGTCACAAAGGTGTTGAACATGGTTGTTTAGGTCGGCACTATATACCAATATATCATCAAAATACACAACCACACACCTTCCAATCAAAGAGCACATCACATGGTTCATTAACCTAATGAATGTGCTCGATGCGTTAGTAAGTTTAAACAACATAACCAACCATTTGTAGAGTTCGTGCCTAATCTTGAAGGTAGTTTTCCACTTATATCTTGGTCTCATATGAATCTAGTAGTAGCTATTTCGCAAATCAATCTTTGAAAATATCTTGGCACTACAAAGCTCATCTAGTATATCATCTAGCATCGGTATTGGATATCAATATATAATAGTAATCCAGTTGATTGTTTGGCTATCGATACACATACACCATGACCCATCTTTCTTAAAAAAGAGTAGAGCTAGTACCGCGCAAGGGCTCATGCTCTCCCTTACATACCCTCGATCTATAAGCTCATCCACCTGTTTCTTTAGCTTAGCAGCTTACTGGGGTTCATCTTGTATGCAAGTCAGTTTGGTAAGGTGGTACTTAGCTGCAGATCAATACAATGCTCTGATCTTCAGATTAGAGGTAGTCCTTTAGGCAATTCTTCTGGGAACAAGTCGAAAAACTTATTTAATAAGCTTCGGATCTCTTTTAGAACAACTTCTAATTCCCTCATCTCCAACAATCTCCTAACCAATAGGAACATGGGTTCTTCAGCCTTCTTAGCAACTTAGAGCTCTCTTTGGCTCATCACCAAGGCTTTCTTCTTACTGGTTTAGGTAAGCTAGTTATGGGTTTCGTTTACTTGGGATGGGGTAATAGGTTACAACACAATCTACCTTCCATCCTTAACAAAGGCATAGGTGTTCTTATATTGGTCATGAGTAACACATTGATTGAACAACCAAGGTCATCCAAACAGTAGATGTAATGCTCCCATGAGGAAGACATTGCAAACTACTTCATCCTTGTACACATTCCTAGTATTGATCAGTACGATTAGTTGTTTGATTACGTGTAAAACACTTTTATCATGAAGCCAATGCGGCTTGTAAGGTTGGAGATGTTTTGAGGTTAGCAGGCCTAACCTTTGCACAAAGGATTGTGCAATAACATTAGTACAACTTCCCCCATCTACAATGATTGCATACAATTGGCCTTTAATGGTACACTTGGTGTGGAAAAGATTCTCCTTCTGGTCCTCTTTGAAGTTTGGCAAGGAATTTAGTACTCATCTTAAGAATAGGGTCATCACTTCTCCTTGATTCGTATAGACATAAGTCCTCTCTTCCTCTTCGACTTCAGGCTTTCTTACATCCTCTTCTTTTTCGAGCTCGCTCTTGTCGGTCGTATCCATTACATCTCCTTGGAGTACGTTGGTTCGGACACTCAGCAACCATGTGTCAAAAGCCTAAGCATTTAAAACACTTCACCTTGCTAGTCTTCTATCAAGAGGTCTGCCCTTTCTCGTATATCCTCGGGGTTAACCTAACCTCGAGTCGACCTGTTTGACCAACTCGGCCCTATTAGCTCACTCGGTTTTCATTAGATCAGTCATTCCTATCCTTAGCCCTGTATGGCCTCCTCGACTTAGCTTGAATAGGTCAACATGGAACTAGGGGTCGGAAGAATGTTGGCTTAGGTTGGCTCAGAGCACTTCTCCTTTATTTTTCAACCTTCTGTGCTATCTTTATTGCCTCTTCCAAGGCATAAAATCTCTGTACTTCCATGATGTTGCAAATTTCGTACTTAAGCCTAGAAATGAACCTCAATACTATACAAGCCTCAAGTTCTTCTATGTCGACTCGAATCATTAGCATCTAGAACTCTCTGACATAATCATGAACAAATTGGCTTCCTTGGCGAAGCTTTTATAACTTTGCAAATGTATCTTATAGGCAGGTCTTAGGTACAAATCCACCTCTTAATAACCTTTTCTTCTCATCCTAGTTTCTAACACCTCATCTTCCATCTTGTACTCTGGCTGCATTCATATTCTTCCACCATATGGTAGCATACCCAGTAAACTCCAATGCAACAAGTCAAACTTTGACAGCATTTGTATATCTATAACATTCAAACACTTTCTCAACCTTCTCTTCCCACTCTAAGTATTCATCTATATCTTCATTTCCACTGTAGAGTCGGATTTGAACCTTAATATTATCTAGCCCTCGAGGAACTTGATGTCCTCATCTTTATGCTTGGTAATAATCAACTTCTTCTTCTTGCTCCTCAAAATCTTCAACATCCAACTCCTCATCATCTTCCTTGATCTTCTCTAACTCCAGTCTTCATCTAGTAGCTCTTCCAGCTCGAGGGGGTCGAGTTGGGCAATGGACTCAACCAGCTTGGCCATAACCCCTCTCTTAAATATTTTCAAGTAGATTTTGTGATAGCATACCTTGGGGTTATTGCCTGTTAACTTGCATTACTATGACTAGACTCTCAACAAAGTTTGTGAGTCTATCAAGTTTGCTATTGACAGATCTTGGGGTGTTACTACCATTATGACCACGACTGAGTTGAACACCACTACTCTGGTCACTAATAATACCCTAAACACTCGAATCTGACATAGTACAATACTTCCCCAATAGATTAACAATTTGCCAACTTTAGTACCCAATAGTCGCTCAAATAGAATAGAAACAAACTTGCTCTGTTTTCACAATGAGAAACAGAGTAAAAATAGAGTGACAATGAAACTACACTTGCTATCATATAAACACACTATAGTAGCTACAGAAGGAACACAGCAGCCACTAACAATAAAGCTAACCAAAACTTCATTGCAACTTCATACATTCCCTCTTGAAACTGTGCTCTGATACCAACGAAGCTGATGCATCTCCAGAGGTCAAACATAAGGAGTAGCACCACAATGAAGTGAATAAAAAACAAACAAGGAAAAAGTTAGCAAAGTCTGGGCAACTATTAAATGGATATGATACACCACTCGATCCTACTCAGCCTACAACCCATCGGATATGACATATCGGTTCAAACTGAAGGGTCACTCACCACTACTTCTTGCTAAAGGGAATAGATAAGAGTTAAATGATAACAAGAACACTAAGGCTGCTCAAGTGAATAATTCTATATTGATTAGTTGATTCTGCATACAAGAAAGTAGGGGTTTATATACCCATCTACTAAGGTTACTTTACATGTATAAAAAGACAAAAAAGGGTATTTACAATTAGGTTAAATGAAACTTACTAAAAGGAGGCAAAAGAGACAAAGAATATTTAGTGCAAAAAGTGAAGAATCCTTTTAGAATGAACATACTAGAAGACACGTGTCATGTGGTAGATTGGAGTTAGGACTATGATACAAAGTAAATGAAACAAAAAATGTTGGTAGTAGTCAAGGGTTGACCTATTTGGACTAAGTAGGGGACCAATTAGTTCTTTTGAAGAGAAGTTAGCTAAATTTAGGGTCAGATGCCTTTGGTTGGATTGGGAGCTTGCTTCAACTATTCTTAAGCCATCTTTTAGGATAAAGCATCACCATTGAACAAGGGTGGATCTAACATAAGTAAGGATTTGATAGTTAGGTCGGTAAGAGACCAGCTTGAGATAGGAATCCCCATCTCGGCCATGGCCTAAAACTAGTATCCTCCGAGCAAGTCCTTGGAGTCTTCTAGCTCAGCTATGTATGATCGGTCTAGAAGGTTGATTCCTATCATACTATCAACAAATACTTGCTCGTTTCTTCTTCCTTCACTGCATAACCTCTTTTGACTTGATTCACAAGTTGTGAATTTGAGAAAACTTCAACTTTACTAGCACCAACTTCCTTTGCCAATCTGAGTCCTACAATCAAGGCCTCATATTCCACTACATTGTTACTAGCTAGAAATCTAAATTTTAGGGCATAATTGACCTTAACATTGTGAGGTCCCTACAGGATAAGACTCACACTACTTCCTCTTATAGTTGAAGAACCATTTACATAGAGATTCCATATTGGCTTCTCGGCAATATCTATGCTATCTTCTTCACTTGTGAACTCAACCACAAAATATGCCAACACTTAAGCTTTTAATGCCGTTTTGGATTTATATTATACGCCATATGCACTTAAGTCTAAGGCATATTTCATCATCTTCCCTGAAGAATTTGGCCATTATAATGCTTGCTACAAAGGTTGATCAATAAGGACTACAATTTGGTGAGCTTTAAGGTACGGTTTTAACTTTCTTGCCAAGAGAACAACTATTAACGCAAATTTTTCAATTTTGGCATATCGATGCTTTGATCCATGTAAGACATGACTCACATAATAAATTGGCTGATGCTCCTTGCTGTCAATTTAGACCAACATAAAAGAAAGTGCTCAGCTGCTAATCGATAAGTATAGATATAAGTTCTCTCCTAAAATCGTTGTTTAGAGTATTGGTGATGACATGAGAAATTCTTTAAACCCACTAAATGCTCTTTCATACTCATCCATCTATAGATACCTTATTTTTGCTAATTGTGTTAATTGAGTCAAGTTAATAAATAAACAGAAAAATAAAAAATAAAAAAGAAAATCAAGTTAGGTCGTAGCAAGTTAAGTCATGAGTCAAGTCGTATTAAGTTGAATTAAGTTGGGTTGTTGGATAAGGTGACTAGATGGACTTAATTAATTAATTTTGGGCTAGACCAATATAGAATAAAATTCATCTAATTTAGGGGCTCAAATAAGGATTTATTAAGTTATTAGGCTATATTTAATTGAATCAAATTGGGCTTGGAAAGAAAAATCTTGAACTAAATTAAGGTTTCTAGTAGTTAGAGCAAATCTTTGAAGAATCACAATCGTATCTTCCGTATCTTCAATATGAAAGATTTGATTTTGAGTTTATAAATAGTACATCGATAGGAGATTTGAAAAAGTTATTTTTTTTTAAATCACACTCCTTCACAAACTTCACAAAAAACACATTCCTTCACAAACACCAAACCACTACATGCCACCACCTAAGCCGCTACCTACAATACCACAACACCACGCGCCACCGCCCAATCTACCATCGCTGTTGCCCAATCCATCATTGCTGTGGTCTAAGCTATTGTCACTATCACCCAATCCCTAGCCATTGTCGCTCAAGCCACCGCCACTATCTCCCAGTCCATCGCCTATCACCGCCTAGTCCCTCACCCACACTCACTTAATAGTACCCCTGTGCACACCCGGTATCGCCCATAGTCGCCTAAGCCACCACTTAGTCCCTCGCCTACAACGCCCATGCTCACCCAGTCCATCGCCCATCACCACCTAGTATTGCTCATAGCGCCCAATTGCTTGCTTAGTATCGCCTAATTGATTGCCTATGTATGCACAGTTTCGCCTAGTGTCGCCAGATCCTCATTCACATTGTCGCCCACGCTTGCCTATGCTATCGCCCAAATCTTTGCCTGTGCTGTCGCCTACGCTTGCCTGTACCATCACCCAAGCTCTCACTAGACGCCTACTTGTACTTGCCCGTACTATCACCTAAGCTCTTGTGCACGCTTGCCCAAGTCTCGATTATCCGATGCTAGGTAAATTTTTTATTAATTTTTATTTATTTCAATATTTTTTATTTTTTTATTTTATTAGTTATATTATTTTGTTATTTTTTTTTGTTGAAGTGCAGGTTTTTTTTAGTTCTATGTTATTTTATTGCAAACTTTTTAGTCATTCCAATAAAATTTAGTTAAATTAAACTTTTTTAAATAAAAAAATATATTTGACACATAGTGATTTTAAAAAATAAAAAATCTTAATTGAGTTTATTTTTTAAAAAAATTTTAGTTAGTTAGGGTTTTTTTTTTCATTAAATTCAGAAAGTTAGATTTCTTAGGTTTTTTTCTAAAAAATAATAAATTGAGAAAAAATGTAAACTTAACTCGGTTTTCAAAATAAAAATAACCGACCCACTAAATATTTTATAAAAAAAAAATTACAGTCGATTTGATCCTAACTAGTGTATACTTAGATACCTTTGAGGCAACTGTCTAAAAATAAAAAAAAAAATTTCTCTTTTTCTTAAAATATTCGTAATAAAAAATCATTTTAGTTACATTTTGTAAATTTAGGTGAATTTTTAATATTTTTAGAAAAATTATAAAAATAGAGCCCATCAATTTTTTTTCTTTAATTTTCACATGTAATTTAATCTTAATAGAGTAGCCTTCGAACCCGATTTTCTGGTTCAATTTTTTAGAAATTAATTTTTTTAGAATATCTGTAGATTGGTAGTCAAATTAGGGTTTTCCCATCCAAAAACTCTAATTTTATTTTATTTTTACCAGTTGAACTAGATAGCAACTCCATTTTTATAAAAAAAAAAAAAATTCTTTTCCTTAATTTAATGTCGTGTAATTTATATTAAGCAAGCTAGGCTTAATATAGGTTAAATTAAGAAAATCAAAAAATGGCTTGACAGAATTGGCAACTCCACTAGGAAAGCCTAACGGGCTAGCCATGTGAAAGTTAAAAAAAAAAATTATGGGCTTTTGTATTATTATTTTCTTTTTGTATTATATTATAGTTGTACTAATTATTTTTTAGTGATGCAGGCCTTAATAAGAAAAAGCCTGGCCCAATGGGCCCTCTAGGGGAATTAGGGAGTTTTTTTTTATTAACCATTTGTGTGTTTAGATGTGGTTGGACCTAGGTCACCTTAGGAACTTAGGACGTGCCACCATTGTCTAACCCTCAAGTTGCTAGGGTCTTTACCTTTGTCTAGTGGTAATAAGTGAACCTACTCAGGCTTCAATGTAGCCCACTAGGCTCCTCTTCGGAAAACTTTGAAGCTATAGAGTTTAGGACCCATAGACCTACCCTTTTGCATCATTCTTTTTTAAAAAAGGGGTAGTTATTCTTAAATTATTGGAAATCCTGATCAATTCGCGGTTGACTCAATCTCATTCTTCAAAAAATGGGAAATTTAAGAAAAAAAAAACTAATAACCCATGTATATAAGTATTTGCGAAATTCACTTTTCTTAAAAAATCTTATTTTAGATTTACTTATATATAAGGGCATTTTCCGACCGTGGATTCATCATACTTCCTATAATCTATTAATTACTGCCTTTATTACATTACATGGGTGTATAGCATACTACATTTCTTTTATTTGATTTTATCTTGCCGATGCTTGTTTCTATTTAATTGTTTTCAGTCCTTGTATTATATGTGTTTTATTTTTTTTTATCGTCTCATGATAGTGAAAGGCTGCGTAATTTACTAAGAAAATTTTTGAAAAAGCTGCAAAATTGTTAATATCATATCCAACTTTATTCTAAATTTAGTGGTCTTGTAAATAATTGCTACATTTCATTTTATTTTATTTTTTATAATATAGATATGGAAAGTGAAGGTAATGTTAGTCTAGAGCCCGTCCATGAAGTCCAATTGGATAAGTATTCCTTCTTTGAGGCCATCTTGAGAGATTGGTTAAACCAGCTTCTACCCGCCAAGCAAGATCATATTCGCAAAAAGATCAGGTCAGTCATATCCCTCATGTGGGTCCAACTCCATTGGCCTCTAATTCAAGCCTTCATCCATTACTAGGATCTAGAATCAGTAGCTTTCAATTTTGGCCCACACACATCGATGCCTACTATAGAAGAATACTCGCAACTACTTAGTGCTCTGCCTCTCAAAGCGGGCATAACTATCCTAGATCTTAGAGTCTAGCCTAAGAAAGCTTTCATGGCTTTATTAGGAGTAAAAAAGTTAGCCTTAATATCGTTCTTATCTTTAGAAGGCAAGAAGTGTTTCAGTATCTTAAGATTAGTAGAGTGGTTCTCAAGCCCAAACACTTATTAGAAGTATCGTCATATCTTTTGTAGAGGATATGAATCATCGGCTGAGAAGAGAGTAAATGCTTTAATTGTAGTAGTATTCGGGACAATGTTGTTTCCCGTTAGGTTTGGTTAAGTCCATTATGGGGTAGCCAAGCTAGTAACTTAATTCCTAGCCAATAAATCCTATATGCTAACGCTACTAATAGAACAATTCAAGACACTTACCCACTTAAAAAAGTCAGGGCATGATTATTTTACGGCTAACCCTTCAATCCTTGCTATGTAGTTTCTTAGTTGCATATAGGGATATGGAGGGAATCTTCTCAAAGAGTCATTGATCGAAAATATGAATTTAATTGACGACTTTGCCTGCCACCTTAAGGTACCAGAAGAAGCTCAGTTTAATAGATGGGTATTAGTTATCAGCAAAATGCAGCCAGTAGACTTTATATAGATAGCTAGATGGAGCCATTGCACTCAAGTTGTCTTGGGATGGGCCGACTATACAGGGGTCCCCCTTATCAGTATTATGGGTTGTACTAGATATTTCCTAGCTTGTATCACCAGACAATTGGGTTCACTTCAAGAGATAGCCTATAGAGACTCCTTCAACATCGTCACGATGAATTATCAAGATCATTATCTACCTATGGTTGCTCTAATTCAATGATTAGTAGAACTCGTAAAGTTGTGGGAACGAAGAGAAGTCAAGAAGATAGTTAATGTGGGAACTTTGAGAGGCAAAATTGGAGAATACAAAGCCACCAAGTAGTTCATTTATGATCAGTTGGAGAAGACTGAAAAGATATGGTATGAAGTTCTCAATGTATTTAGATACAAGCTAGAACCAGCACGTCTTTCACCTACTGAGCTGTCCTACTGAGATACCATATAGGCTAAAGTTGAAGCCCAGTTCCAAGAAAGTAAAAGAATCATTGAAGAGCTAAAGTTGGAAAATGAGAGACCACTAGAAGAAAATCAATTCTTGAGGAGCAAGATTTGAGAAAAGGATGTTATGATGCAAAGACCTATGAGGGAAGTTGATGAAGCTCTTCCCAACTAGATCCATCAGCTCTTGTAGATATAGGATTTAAGAAAATTAGTTAGGAGTTTTTATTTTCTTTTCATTTAGTCCGTTGTATAAGATGAATCTTATGATTAATAAATTTGCAGCTTTAGTAAATAAAATTTTCATTAATTGCGCAGTCTTTTAGTCATTATTATTATTATTTATTTATTTGTTTAGCTGACTTTTAAAAAGAAAAAGAGAAAAAACACAAAAAGAGGCAAACAACAGAACAACAAAAGTCACAAAAAAGAGAAAAACGAAAACAACAAAAAAATCTTTAATTTACCAAAAAGTCTAAAACTTGGGTTTTCACGTAGGCTTTTGATGATAACATCCAAGCAAGAAGACTCAGCTGGAAGCTCGATATTCACTTGTTTTAAGGCCAGAAAGTCAACTCAAGGCACTAGAAACATCAATTAAACTAAGCCCGACTAAAGGGTAGCAACTCTAGAAGAAAACATGAACAAGATGGCTAAACAGATTCAGGCTCTCACTCAGGCTATTGGGATTCTTAATGTCAGACAAGGATCTCAAGTCAATCTAAACTGGAATGCAAAAACGACCCCTCCCCTCAAATTGGAAGATGAAGAATTAGCCCCTAATGTTGAGGTATGGAGGAAGGAGATCGAGGAGAAACATCGTAAGATGGAAAGAAAGTTCATGCAGAAGTTGACCAAGAAAATGAAAACCCTAGAAATGGTTAATAGGTTTAAGTAGATAGGAATGATCAACTTGCCAACATATGAAGACAATGACTTCCCAGAAAGATTTAAAGTGCCTAAATTTGAGAAATATGATGGGACTGGCTGTTCGAAGCTTTACACTAGGTTATACATCAGGAAAATGGGAAAATACATGAAATAAGATAAGGTAATGGTCCAAACTTTTCAAAACAGTTTGACTAGGCCCACTTTAACTTGGTATACCCAACTGAATTTGAATGACATCGATACTTGGGATAAGTTAGCATAGGCTTTTTACATCCAGTATAAGTTCAACATCAAAGTGGCCCCGTCTATGTGGGATTCAAATAATCTACGAAAGAATGCCAATGAAAACTTTAAAGAATATGCTCAGAGATGGAGGGGCATGGCAGTTAGGGTGACTCCACCCTTGATAGAAAAGGACTTGACTTTCGCCTTCATCAATACTCTTGGAAGCCTATATTACCAACACTCGGTTGAGCACCCTACCTCTAACTTTACAGAAATTGTAGCCTCAAGATGCCGAATTGAGGAAGCTATTGCTATTGGAAGGCTTCCTAATCCAAAAGCGGCTAAGAAAAAGACACCTCCGCAAGATTTTCCAATAAAGCCAAAGAAGCTACCGTAAGTGTTGTCAATACTGACAATCTTGTTAGGCTTGTAGCCCTGGTAGCCATGATGGGAGGATCTAATCCCCCACCAAATTTGAATCAAAACAACTGCCTACAAAGAAGACAGTTTACCCCTATTCCCATTCGTTTAAGCTAAGTTATTGCACGACTAAGGAAAGAAAACCTTTTGACATTTGAAATACCAAGGGAAGGACAAAGACTGAGGGATTATAATCCGGTGCTTTGTTATGATTATTATTTAGGGCAAGTAGGGCATTCTATAAATCAGTATTGGAGACTCAAACATAAGATCCAAGATCTTATTGACGCAAAATTAGTTAAATTAGATTTCATTCAAACCCATACTCCCAACGTAGGTAACAATCCTCTACCAAATCATGGAAATTCAATCAACATGATCATAGCTGAAGTTTCTAAAGCAAAGAATAATCTAGACAATCTTCCTATCACTATTGAGGAGATAGCTTGGAATCTAAGGCAAGCCGAGTACTTGCAGAATATGAATCTCAAGATTAGAACTAGGACTATAACGATAATATATCGATTGCTGAAGGATGGGAAGATAAAGAAAGCTGATATCACGGCTACGATGATTCCAAAACCGCGAAAGAGAGGTACTCAAAAGGAGCTTAGAAAAAGATATGAAGCCAGAGATCTGAAGGTTGACACCTTAGGAGAACCGTTAGGGAAGTTTGGGTATTTGGTGGATTACATCGGTTCACCCGCTATATATGTTGATGAACTACCCACTAGATGGGTTCTAGAATTTGAAGAAGAAGATAAGCTTATTGCAGAAGCTAAGAAGATGGCTGAGATGGTTGGAGTGATTAGAGATGGGCCTAAGCCGTTGGTTTTTTAGTATTGCGGGAAGACTAAGAAGATTAAAGAATTGGGTAAGCTTAAGAAAATTACTTTCAATGTCCCAATAGCCCCAAAGCAATACAAAGCAATACCTTTAGATTACCAAATAGTGAATCAGATGACCAGGTCCTCATCACCTATGGTCAGTGGGCTTATGCGCTCGAGACAAGTCTATGATCCGAACGAGGAAGCTAAGAGCAAGTCTACTGTGGAAGAGGCTTCACGAAAGATCTTTGAAGATACATATGATAAAGATTAGAATGTTGCTAAGAAGATAGTGAAAGCTAGTAAATATAAGATAATGGATCAGTTAGCCAAAGTACTAGCTTAAATCTCCTTAATAAGCCAACTGTTATCATCAGATACTTACCGGAAAGCATTAATCAAAATTCTAAAGGATGTCAAAGTACTTGAAGGGATTTCTACTGAAAAGTTGGGGTTAGTGGTGAACTCGATATTTGTAATGGGTTAGATTTCGTTCTCGCCAAATGAGCTAGGTGAAGAAGGAGACCAACACACAAAGCCCCTTTTCATAGTGGTTAAGTGTACAAAGAAAGTGGTTACTCAGTTTCTAACAAATAATGGGTCTTCATTGAATGTGTGTCCCTTAGCAACATTAAATTTACTTAGAGTAGATGCAACTGTGATGAAGCCCAGCTCGATTTCAGTAAGAGCTTTTAATGGATCAAAAAGGGAGATAATTGAAGAAATTGGTTTGCAAGTCGAGATTGGTTCACAAATGTTCACTATTCCCTTTTAAGTTCTAGATATACCATGAACTTTCAACCTTCTGTTAAGAAGACCATGGATTCATTTAGTAGGGGCAATTCTGTCCAGTCTACATTAGAAAGTGAAATTCATAGCCAACAAGCATTTGGTTACTATTTTCGGAGAGCAAGACTGTGAGATTTACAAAGAGACAACTATTCCCTATGTTAAGGATGAAGAATTGGAAGAGTTGGGGTTATAGATTTTTGACAAAGTTAGTGTGATCGAAGAAGCAAGATAGGGGGCACGGGGTTATTTGAAATAGCCTAAGCAGTAGATTAGAACATTTAGACTTAGGTATGATCCCATTGAAGAGGAGATTTAAGAAATGAAGGCTAAAACCAAAAGCAAGAGAGGAGATTAGTTGTACCATACTCACATGGACTTTCCGAATATCCGCCTGACATTCCCAACACTAGCTAGTATTCAAGAACCCGAAGTAGTTGGTTTATCTAAGACCTTGACTCAGCAATGCATCATCGGTCCAGACGAGAAGGAAGATATTGGTGTACTAGTTTCCTTGTGCAACTAGTTTTCCATTCCTATTAATAGGTCTCTTTAGAAATGCAAAATTAGATTAATTAAGAACATTCGATTTCGATAATTAGTCCAATTAGTTAGGCCCTTTTCATTCACACAATTTGAATTCATTCATTCAACAAAATTCATTCCTTTCTTTCTATCAATTCTTCTTTATTATTTATTCGTTGTCCTCTTTTTTTTTTCCTTTACTCTTCAGATTCAATAAAAATGATGAATGTAATGGATATCTCATGCATGTAAATGATGAAAGTACCAATATCACCTTTGTCCCTATTAGGTTAGACGTCGAAGAGGATATTGAGACTCCAAATGAAATTTAAGAGAGTTGGCATCAATATGAACATGGTAGGGTGATTATTGATGAACAAATGGTTGCGATTAATTTGGAGACGAAGGAAAATCCATGAAACTTGAAAACTGGTGGTAATTTAACGGATAATAAAAAAAAAAGTTGTTATGATTGTAATCCGAATACTTGGACATATTCACTTGGTCTTATGAAGATATGCTTGGTTTAGATTCGTCTATTGTAGTTCACAAATTGCTAACTAGGGAGGAAATAAAACTGAAAAGACAAAAGTTTAGGCAATTTAAGCCATATATAATTCTCAAAATAAAAGAAGTGAAGAAGTTGCTAGAAGTTGGGTTCATAGAAGTGTTAAATTACCCCGAATGGGTAGCCAATATGGTGCTAGTGTTGAAGAGAAATGGGAAAGTTAGGGTCTATGTAGATTTCCATGATTTAAACTAAGTGACACCTAAGGATGACTTTCCTTTGCCACATATTGACGTATTAGTGGATAATACAGTCGGGAATCATCTTTTCTCGTTCATGGATGGTTTCTCGAGATATAATCAAATTAAAATGGCAGAAGAAGATAAAATTAAAACAACTTTCGGTACCACTTAGGGAATGTTTTGTTATCGTGTGATACCTTTCAAGTTGAAGAACGTTGGGGCAACTTATCAGTACGCTATGGTTGTTTTGTTTCATGACATGGTGCATCAAGAAATTGAGATTTACGTAGATGATATGATCGCCAAATCTAAGGAGGATGAAAATCATGTAGAGATTTGCGTAAATTATTCGAATGAATGAGGAAGTTTCAACTAAAGCTGAACCTAAAGAAGTGCACCTTTGGGGTGACTTCGGGCAAATTATTGGGTTTTGTAGTTAGTAGAAAAGGAATTGAAGTAGATCTAGATAAAGTTAAGGCAATCGTAAACATGCTAGCACCAAAGAATATAAAAGAAGTTTAGGGACTGTTGGGAAGGTTAAATTATATCGCTCAGTTTGTATCACAGCTAACTGATAGATGCAAGCCGTTATTTAAACTTTTCAGGAAAAATGTAGTAATAGATTAGGATGAAGAGTATAAGCAAGTATTTGCTGAAATCAAAGAATATCTTATGAATCCACCAGTATTGGTTACTCCCATACCTAGACGACCATTGATTCTTTACTTGACGACCCTTCTTGAATCGATGGGATGTACGCTAGGGTAGAAAGGCGAAATAGGAAGAAAAAAGCATCCTATATATTATTTAAGCAAGAAGTTCATAGAAGGCGAGCAAAAATACTCATAAGTGGAAAGAATGTGTTATGCCTTAGTGTGGGTGATGCATAGGCTTAAGTAGTACACTCTCTATTATTCAATAGAGTTATTGACAAAACATGACCCTTTGAGGTATTTATCGGGAAAGTCGGCGTTGATTGGGAGAATATCGAAGTGGTAAATGTTACTTTCTGAATTTGATATCAAACACGTAAGTCAAAGTTTAGTCAAGAGGTAAGCGATGGTTGATCAATTGCAAAATACCCATTAGAAGATAAGGATAACGGTTTAGAAGCACAATTTCCTAATGAAAATGTAATGATGATGAATGAATTGAATAATGAGAAATTAGGATGGGAAATGTATTTTGATGGAGCAGCCAACGTGTTTGGATGTGGGATAGGAGCAGTATTGGTATCACCTGAGGGTAACAATTTCCCCATGGTAACAAGATTAACATTTCCATATACCAACAACATAACAAAATATGAATCCTGCATTTTAGGGCTCAAAATGGCATTAGATATGGGAATACAAAAGCTAGAAGTATACAGAGATTCTTCTCTTATAATTCTCTAGATCTTAGGAGAATATAAGACAAAAGATGAGTAATTGATAACTTATCATGAACATTTAAGCAGGCTAATTGAAAAATTCCAAGAGATTTCATTTACTTACGTTCCAAGGATCCAAAATCAATTTGCCGACGCATTAGCCACGTTAGCGTCAATGGTGAAAGTTATGGATGAGATAGAAATTCAACCCTTGAAGATTGAGATAGAAGAAAAACTGGCTTTTTGCCTTACAGTTGAAGAGAAAGAATCAAAGAAGCCTTAGTATCATGATAACAAAAGGTTACTTTAAATTGGTGAATTTCCTAAAGATGCTGATAGAAAAGATAGAAAAACTTTAAGAAGATTGGCTACTCATTTCTTATTAAGTAAGGCCACGTTGTACAAAAGATCACCAGATGTGACACTACTAAGGTATGTGGATGAAGAAGCCGAGAAATTAATGAATGAAGTGTATGAAGGAGTTTGTGATCCTCATATGAATGGGTATATGTTAGCCAAAAAGATCATGAGAATGATGTATTTTTGGATGATGATGGAATCGGATTATATCAAGCATGTGAAGTACTATCACTTATGTCGGTATACGTTAACAAAATGAATGCTCCTTCCAAAGAATAGCATGTATTATCAGCTCCTTAGCCTTTCTTGATGTGGGGAATTGACATGATCGGACCAATTTTACTAATAGCTTTAAACGGGCATCGATTCATTTTAATCATGATTGACTATTTTACCAAGTGGGTGGAAGCAGCATCGTATGCCACAATGACTAAAGGAGTAGTGGTCAAATTCCTAAAAAGAGATATTATTGCAAGATATGGTGCACCTAAGTCTATTATTACAGATAACGGGATGAATTTGAATAAATTTAGATTTTCTCAATCATCTCTCTCTCTCATTCAGCATTGATATGCCGTAATCCGACTCTAAAAGGATCTAAACCCATTCTAAAATTTGAGAATAATAATACTAAGTTAATTTTCAATATGTTTTGAGCCATCTTTCTACCTTTTAAGTTCAGTAATTTGAAAATCTATTTAACACTTAGTGAAGAAAAGCAAGAAGAACAGGAAAATGTACCATTTAGGCTTCAATGCTTAATTTTTTTTTATTATAAGTTTGTCCATTAGATTTGTTGTATTTTTCATCTATTTTTCTAATGAAATTACTTTTTGATAAAAATTGAAATAATTAAGGATTGAAAAGGAAAAAATAAAGGTTGAAATGGAATTAAAAAAAGTAGCATAATATCTAGTCTTATTGTAAATGTTAGTGGATTTATTTAACACAAATTACTTGCCAATATCCTACTGTGCGAAAATTTGTGAAGATTTACTTGTAGCAATGTGGCTTGTCTCAAGTTGATCGGAATTGATGCTCCACGCTGCATAAAATGAAAATCGTGAAGGAAATTAGTATTTTCCTCCTCCGCCTCCTCCACTTCCTCTTCTTCTTCTTCTTTTTCTTTTTTTTTTTCTTTTCAATTAATAGTAATGTTAGCAATATAACAAACTAAGTACAACTATATCATGCACGGGGACACTTTGAACAAATTACCAGAACTCATGATAGTTAAAACTTAATAACATCTGCAAGAAATGCCTAAGTCTAAAAATAGAAATGAAAATCTAATATTAGTTCGATGTAATTTCCAGTAAAGATGCTAAAAACTTGATATGTGTAAACTTACTTAACTTTTAGAATAAAGAAAAGTGTATTTTATATTAGCACGTATACTAGGTCGCATATGTAAAAACAAAAAGATGGTGAGACCAAGTCATCTATACAAGATCAATCATAGAAACTCAACTCCATATTGACCTCAGATGAATGGGGTAGTTGAAGCTGCAAATAAGAACATTAAAAGAATCATTAAGAAGATGGTGATCACTTATAGAGACTAGCATGTGATGCTTTCCTTTACTCTCATGGCTTACAGAACCTTAGTTAGAACCTCTATTAGTGCAACTCTGTATTCATTGGTATATGGAACTGAAGCGGTATTATTGGTAGAAGTAGAAATATCTTCATTCCAAGTATTGGCAGAAATTCAGCTCGATGAAGCAAAGTGGGTGAAGAAGTGGATGGAACATTTGAATCTCCTAAATGAAAGGAGGCTTGCAGCAGTATGTCATGGTCAATGCTACCAACAATAGATGATACGAGCTTTTAACAAGAAAGTATACCTGAGATACTTTAAAGAGAGAGACTTAGTGTTGATGAAAGTGTTGCCAAATGCAAAAGACCCTAAGGGCAAGTTTGCTCCAGATTATGAAGGCCCTTATGTAGTGAAAAGGGTATTATCAAGAGGTGCATTAGTATTGATAGAGATGGATAGCCTAGAATTAAGGGGACTAGTGAATTTAGACGTAGTCAAGTTGTATTGTCCATGAAAACTAAGTTCAATAAAGATTTCAATTTTTCTTGAATAAGTTTATGGTTAATCTTTCATCATTTACAAGTAAAGTTGATATCCATGAATGTTTTCGAATTCGGATAGTCATTGACCAACAAATACTTCACCAATAAACCCTTGTTTCTTAGCTTCATACACTTAAACACCAAACCCTTACCAATGAATCTAAATCACTAGAAAAGAAAGAAATTGAATGTTGTTAATAATTTAATCTTGTTTATTTTGAAAAGAGAATTATCATTCAGAAGTCATGAAGATTAGAAGTTGGAATTTGGTATCAACAAAGCAAATTCAAGGCATGAGCATGGTTACAAAACTCAAAAGTTTGGGAGATTTCAAAGAAAGAAAAAAAAAAAAGAAGAGAAAGAAAAAAAAAAAAGAAAAAGAAGAAAAGAGGGAAAAAGAAAGAAGAAGTAATCACAGTCCTTTGGTGAAATTCTGCTGATTGAATGAGTGAATATTAGGAATCGATGTAAGCATGCCAATCAGTTGCTATCTAAGAAATTCTTCAATCTTAGAAAAAATAATCTTAAAAGTCTTTGAAAAGAGATATTTACAAGAATTGAACTAGTTTTTGAAACCAATCTTGAAGAGATTTATCCTCTTCAAATTAACCAAAACGAATTTCGAAGAGATCTATCTTCTTTAGAACAACCAAAATGAATCTCAAAGAGATCTATCCTCTTCAGATTAACAAAACCAATCTTGAAGAGATCTATCCTCTTCTGATCAACAAAACCAATTTTGAAGAGATCTATTCTATTTAGATTAGCCAAAATGAATCTCGAAGAGATCTATCCTCTTTGGATCAACTAAAACAAATCTCGAAGAGATCTATCCTCTTCGAATTAACTATAATGAATCTTGAAGAGAACTATCCTCTTCAAATTAGTCATTAAAGTCAAAACAAATTTCAAAGAGATCTATCCTCTTCGGGTCACCAAAGTGAAATCAATTTTTGAAGAGATCTATTCTCTTCAAATCACAAGTCAAAACAAATCTCAAAGAAATCTTCCTCTTTGGATGAAACCAAAAGGAATCTTAAAGAGATCTATCCTCTTCGAATTATCTACCAAAACAAAGTTTTAAATCTTGAGGAGATCTATCTTCTTTAAATTATCCAAGTTGGGTTTAGTAAAAATGGGTATCTCTTTTATCTTTGTCACGAAGTTCTAATCGAACTTCACTACAAAGAGGGGCAGCCATAGACACCTTATTTTTGTTAATTTTATTAATTGAGGCAGGTTAATAAATAAATAGAAAAATAAAATAAAAATGAAAAAAGAAAAAAATAAAAAAGAAAATCAAGTTAGGTCATAGTAAGTTGAGTCATGAGTTGAGTTGTATCAAGTTGAATTAAGTTAGGTTGTTAGATAAGGTGATGGGATAGACTTAATTAATTAATTTTTGGCCAAACCAATATAGAATAAAATTCATTTAATTTAGGGGCTCAAATCAGGATTTATTAAGTTATTAGGCTATATTTAATTAAATTAGATCGAGCTTGGAAAGAAAAAGCTCAAACTAAATTAGGGTTTCTAGAAGTTAGGATAAATCTTTGAAGAATCGCAATCATATCTTTCCTATCTTCGATATGAAATATTTAATTTTGAGTTTATAAATAGCATGTCAACAAGGGATTTGAAGAAGGTTTTTTTTTTTAAATCATACTCCTTCACAAACACTAAACCACTGCGCACCACTACACAACCACCTGTACCACGAACATGACACTACACGCCACTACTTAAGCCACCACCCAAGCTGCCACCCACAATACCATAACACCACCACAATACCACGTGCCACCACCCAATCCACCATTGCTGGTGCTTAGTCCATCGCCTGTCATCACCTACAACACCCACGCTTGCCTAGTAGCACCTTTATGCACGCCCGGTATCGCTTAGTGTCACCTAAGCCACCGCCTAGTCCCTCGCCCGCACTTGTCTAGTCCATCGCCCATCACCACCCAATATTGCTCACAGTGCTTAGTCGCTCGCCCAATGTCGCCCAGTTGGTCACCCATATAAGCATAGTCTCGTCTAGTGTCACTAGATCCTCGCTCATGTTTTTGCCTATGCTTGCTTATGCTATTGCCCGTGTTGTCACCCAAATCTTCGCTCGTGCTATCACCCAAGCTTGCTTGTGCTGTTGATTATGCCCGCCTGTGCTTGCCCGTGCTATCGCCCAAGCTCTCGCCTAAATGCCCACCTGTGCTCGCCTAAGCTCTCGTCCAAACGCTTGCACACACTTGCCTAACTCTCGACGATTCGATGTTAGGTAAATTTTTTATTAACTTTTATTTATTTTGATAGTTTTTATTTACTTATTTTATTAATTATATTTTTTATTAATTTTTTTAAGTGTAGGTTTTTTTTTTTAGTTTTTACTTAATTTATTGCAAACTTTTTAATCATTCCAATAAAATTTAGTCTAATTAAACCTTTTGAAAAATTATTTTTTTAAATTAAAAAAATATTTTGATGTATAGTGATTTTAAAAAAGAAAAAAATCTTAATTGAGTTTTTTTCAAAAAAAAATTTTAGTTAGTTAAGGTTTCTTTTTCATCAAAATTTGGAAAATTAGATTTCTTAAGTTTTTTTAAAAAAAATAAATAAATTGGAAAAAAACGTAAACGTAGCTTGGTTTTCAAAATAAAAGTAACCCGCCCACTGAATATTTTATAAAAAAGAACTATAGTCGATTTGATCCTAACTAGCGGGTACATAGGTACCCTGAAGATAACAATTTAGAAATTAAAAAATAAACTCCCTTTTTCTGAAAACATTCATAATAAAAAATCATTTTTAGTTATATTTTATGAATTTAAGTATATTTTTAATATTTTTCGAAAAATTACAAAAATAAAGCCCATTAGTTTTTTTTTTTTTAATTCTCATATGGTGATTTAATCTTAATAGGTTAGTTCTCAAACCTAGTTTTCTGGTTTAACTTTCTAGAAATTAATTTTTTTAATTATCCGCAGACTGGTGGTTAAATTAGGGTTTTTTCACCCAAAAACCCTAATTTTATTTCTTTTACCAGTTGAACTGATTGGTAACTCTATTTTTTTTTAAAAAAAAAAATCTTTTTCTTAATTTAATGTCGAGTAATTTATATTGAGCGAGCTGGACTTGATATAGGTTAGATTAAGGAAATCGAAATAGGACTTGATACTATCCACTTGAAATCTTTTGGATTCTTTAAAATTTTAAAGAATTTTGTACACCTATCCGTACTTCTCGACACAAACCTATTAAGGGTGGTTATTCATCTACTTAGCTCTCAAACCTCATTAACAGTATGAGGGGACTTCATGTTTCTGATCGCTTCTATCTTCCTCGGATTCACTTCAATACTACACTAAGTGACCATGTAACCTAAAAACTTACCTAAAGCAAGATCAAAGACGTACTTTTGCAGATTCAACTTCATATTATATCTCCTCAAAGTACTAAATGTCTCTTCAAGATCAATGAGATGCCGATCCTTTATTGTGCTTTTCACAATCTTATCATTGACATATACTTTGACATTTCGATCAATTTGTGACTTGAGCATTGTAGTTACAAGCCGCTGATAAGTTGTTTTGATGTTTTTTTAACCTGAAGGGCATCACCGTATAATAGTATGTTTCGAAGTTGGTGATGAATGATGTGTGAACTTCATCTTCCTCATCCATTTTAATTTGGTTATAGCCAGAAAAAGGATCTATAAAAGAAAGTAAAGCATGCCTGGCAGTTGAATCAACCATCTGATCTACTCTTAACAAGAGAAAGCAATTTTGGGATAGGCCTTATTTAGATCTATGAAGTCTATGCACATGCATCACTTGCCATTAGACTTCTTGACTAATATGCAGTTGGCTAGTTAAGTCGAACAGGGCTCTTCTCAAATGAATGCTACCTTCAAGAGTTTTGACTTCTTCTTTAATGGCTACTTGCCTTTTAGGGGCGAAATGTCTTTTCCTCTATTAAATCACTTTTATGTTTGAATCAATCTGAAGTTTGTATACCATAACGTCCCTAGGGATACTTGGCATGTCTGAGATATGAATACATCGGCATTATTTTGTAGAAAGTTGATTAACCTATGACAAATGTCTATTGGCAAGGGTTTCCTTATCTTGGTCATCTTTTCATGGTTATGTCCCAATGAAATTTCCTCCATTTCATCTTCGGTACTATTTATGCCAATTGACTTTCTTACTAAGCAAGTTTCGACTTGAAAAATTTCTTCTCGCCTTAACGACCTTATATACAGTGATCTTGCCAACTGTTTATCTTCTTTGCATACACTAACTCTCGTAGGAGTAGGAAATTTGGCCTTAAGGAAAGTAGTAAAAGGGGTGATGCTGAACAAGTGTTGACATGTTTGTCCCATGATCATATTGTATAGGGACCAACATTCGACAACAAGGAAGTCCACTTTGTCTTCCGCAACATACTTGTCATCTCTAATCTAGATTGGTAAAGAAATTACTCCAGTTACTCACACGGGTTGATTGTTGAAGGCATACAAATCATATGTAGCGACCTTAGGAGGGGCCTAGTAGTATTGCCTAAAATTTCCATATTACGTATGCACCCACGATAAGAAAATCGCCTTGCAAGTCAGAGATTGCAAGATTCTAAATAGTTATTTGTTAGAGTCTTCAATTTTAGTTCATTGACTCATTATATAATATAAATAATTATGGATATCCATTTTTCCACAGTTCCTTAGAATCGCAAAGAATCGGTATCCCTACCAAAATAGTGAAATAAGATAGACAATTCTAGAAAATCCTAAACTTACTAAAGATACTAAACTTAATTGAGACATTGTTCATTTTTCGAAGCATTCCGAATTAACTACACAAGCTTTTCATCATACTGATTCAATGGTAGCACTCTGCACTGGATTCCTATCCCATTCTTAACTATCGATCAACCTGCAAGGAAAAGAACTGTTGGGGTGTAAGCTTACGCTTAGTGAGATAATTACCCTCATCAATACCACATGACAAAAATTTATTAGATGCACAATCATATGAATGCATGAACAATCAGTATGCCAAACAACACATGCAATGGCCTAGGAACTGTATACGACTCAGAATTACGCCCCTTGAAGTCGGGGTTTAGAGATAATTAATTGACCCAAACCAAAATCTAGGTTCTAGACCTTGGGTTTTATTTCATTTGCATTATCGTGCTCATGCTAAAACAAAACTCTCTCTCTCTCTCTCTCTCTCTCTATATATATATATATATATATATATATATATATATATATATACTTCCTTTTTCGAAATCAAATCATATTTTTAAAATCCCAAGTCTAGCAGTGTGGTGGCCTTCACAATTCATAAACACATGCCCTAAATAGAAGCCACAAGACTCAGCCATTCACTGACGGTTGGCGTCTCCCAGCGCCTAGTAAGCCCATCAGCTTAGGATAAGGACTTAATATATATGATGACATAACTAGTGCCCAATCCTATAGGAAACTCGTATTCCTGTGAGTCCCTTCCCATCTTCTGCGTGAAGCGGTGTTATCCGTATGCAATATGGGCAATGCATGATTCATTTTGATTTCTTAATCATATAAGTGATTAACTCGATTTTTAAGGTGATCAAACAATTTCATTCCATACAATTCACATGTATATATTAATACAAACAATTCCCATTATTATATATATAATTAAAAAGTCATCACATTCATCCATAAATCCATACACATGCATCTCCCATATCCTACAAGCATCCAAATTTATATATATAAGTTTAGGTGCATCTATTCTACAAGCGCAATCAAGTAAAGAGTCATCGGGAATTTACTTACTTTGCCATGTAGGTCAATCAAAGTAATTTGGAGGCAAGTCATCTCCGTACATGGTGTCCCCTAGTCATTGAAATAATATTTATAAGGGATTGAAATAAACTTACGAAACTAAGTAAATTTTCCTTAGGTTATACTCTTGACTAGTTTTCGAAATTTTTCCTAGTTTTTACCTAAAGTTCAATTGCGTATAACTTTTTTGTTTTAAATCCAATTTTTATATTATTATAGTCAATCTTCATCGTTTTCGAGTATACTTTAATGTGGTGAGGTTATATTTTCAAAATGAGGCATACAATTCTATCCATGGGTCAGAACAGTAGCGTTCCTCATGTGTTGGAGTGTTTTTGGGCCTTGTATGGTAAATGGACTTTTTGATAACTTGAGAAATCCTTTGGGCTTGGTCTTAAGATTTTATCCTAAGCTTAAAATACTCTTTGAGATCAGATTTACAACTTTGATTTATATTTATAAGGCTAACAACCACTTCATGGGCCCTTTAGTGGGCTTAAGTTGTCAAATGGGCTTGTTTTTGGTTCAAACTAAAGTTAGTGACTTTGGTGGGCTTATGGGCCCTTAGGTGAATTTCTTATGGGCTTCAAAACAACCTCCCTTGATACTTTAAGGTGCTGGTCAGAATTTCATTGAAGGCCCAACTTAGAGTTCTAGGCTTCTTTTGAGAGTTTTAGGCTTTGTATGCTTACCATACTTGCTTTGGTTGATCTTTTCACTTTGTTCATTCACTTTTATCATATTTTCAAGCTTCTTTTTCCCACATTCCAGATCTGGTCGTGATGATTCCAAGGGGTTCTTGCTTGGTTTTTCAACTTGTTTCATCATTTCCTTAAGTTTAGGTGTTTGATTATACACTTAAACTACTTGTATCCAAATCTTAACTTAACTTTTCTTCCATAAGATGATTCTTTAACTCATGCTCCACACAAAGAAATAGAAGATCTTATACTTAATATAACCTCCATATCATAGCTCATGTCATACAAAGTTGGTTTCTTCATAAAACTTCATGTGATGGATTTTTCCTTAACTTAAGTCTAGATTTAAACATGTTTAACTTAATCGAAATAAAATCAACATCCAAATGACCTTTGAACACTCATGTCCAGCATGTTCATCTTCCATTCAAGTTCTTGTTTCAAGATTTTCTCAACTTAAAATCTTCCATTCAAAGTGTTACACAAGTATCTTTACAAATCACTAACTTTACATGCTCATGTTTCAACTTCATATAAGGGTTTCATGAGCTTGTTTCTTAAAACGGTTTCTGGTGTTATAACAACTTAAACCTTACTTATATCTTCAAGAAATCAAAATCTCCTAAGATAAATACTAACCCACATATCACAAGAAACACTTATTCATCCTTAAAGCAAAGTATGGTCGTTGTGCACTAAGGTTCCACTTAAGCTCTTAACTTTGCTTCCTCTTTTTTGCCACCTTTTGGAAACCCGAGTTGTTTGATCCTTTGGAATGGGGTTTGTGAAAGGTTCTAATGGTTCTAAAAGATCTTAGATGGTGAAAGAAAATGATACAAGAATAAGAGGAGAAATTTCCGTGACTATGGAAGCAAAAATGGTGGTGGCAATGTTGGGAATTTGTGGAGTTAGATTTCTTCTTTTGATTTGTGTTTAAAGTGAGAGAAAAGGAAGTGAAAATGGGAGTGAAAGAGGGAGAGAGTGGCAGATTTTGAATGAGAAAAGAAGTGTGTACAAGAAACTTTAATTGATTGTCTTGTAACTTATATAAAAGTCAACAATTGCAACTATTGATGATGTAAGCATTAAGGAGTGAATAGTGATGTGAAAGAGAAAGTGATTGATGGTTAAAAGACAAGAGCATGGCCCCCTTTTATTCCTTGTTTAAATCTGCCATTTAAAGTCCTTTTGGGTTATGGAATGGTCTTGTCTCATTTAATGAAGTTAAGCATGTGAAATCTTGTGAAGAATTGTCCATATGTAGAATAAGTAAAGGGGTGATAAGGAAAATATCTTATCACTAGATTTTGATAAGTTATCAATTAATAAATGATTCCAACTCTCAATTGATAAGTTATCTAAAGTGATTAGTTGATCTACTTATTGAAGTGTAAGGCTTGGACATGAAGATAAGGGCATGGTCTTATATAAAATTGTGAAATTTTCTAAAGTTGAATAAAATTATTCAAATTAAATTATTGATTAATTACTTAGGGTTAAAATTCCTTAATGGTTTTAAGGTTTAGGGTTTTAAATGACTTTAGAGCTTGCAATTCTTCAAGCTCGGGTTTTATCGATAATTGATTTTTTGAATTGGAAAATTTTAATTCGTTTCTAAATATAAGCTTAAGTTTTTAGTTTAGTTGATCCTTAGGAATGTTCAGAAAGTACTCTAAATCAAGTCTTAGGCCCACTAAAAGTAGTGTTTACATCATAGCTATAAAATCTCAGCTTTGCTTTAATGTTCAGTCTCATATGATCAAAAGCGTGTTAACAAATAATGTCTGCTAAACTTCTAGTGTTAATGAGAATTTTCTTGACCTCAAAATTGGCAATTCTCATACTAATCACAAGCACATTATCATGCAGCCTTTAAATGCCTTCAAAATCTTCTTTTATGAAAGAATTCATATTGTCAATTTTAACCTTCTTGCCTTGGATATTGCAAACATAATTGATGGCATTAATCAAACTAGAAGAGCTTAATCGACCTATGGCAAAAGGCCGGTCAAAAATAGTGTTGATTATTCCATTAGGTGCCCTACCAGTGCTCCCATCCCTTACATCTTTCCCAACAATAGTTGGTCAAGTAACGTTCTCCTGGTCTTCTCGTCTTCTTTGAGATGGTTGCTCAATATTCTTGACATCGTGCACTAGAAACTTACGCAAGTGCCCTCACTGAATTGCATCTTCAATTACATTCTTAAGTTAGATGCATTTGTCAGTGTTATGGTCTTTCTCGTAATGGAAAATGCAGTATTTGTTAGAATTTCTCCTTGATGGGTTTCCTCTCATCCTTTATGGCCACTATAACATGCCTCTCTATTTACACACTTCCATCAATATGTTTGAAACTAGACGGTTGACTAGTGTGTAGACTAAATATGTTGGAATTCATAGCCTTTTTTTCTTGGAGTTATGACATTGGTCATCGTCCATTCCGAGCCAATCTTTCACACTTCTCTTCTTATCGCTCTTCCTATCTCCTTTATTTTGATCAACCACCTGTTGAGCCTTTATATTGTTCTCTTATCGGATGTAAGACATAGTTTTAGCCTTGAACTCGACAAAAGTTCTCGACTTATTTTTAGTGAGAGACTTGAAAAGGTTTTCGTGGGGCTTAACACCATCAATGACGGTGTTGAGAACTACACTTATGTCTAGTTCTAGAATTTGAACCATCTTGGCCATAAACCTGGCCAAATAATCTCTAATAAACTTATCTAATCTTTGCTTTATCGTGTTAAGGACTAAAGAATCCTTAATACGAAGCTTACTTGCAAGCAAGTGCTGAAGGAACACTTCTGCTACGTCTTCAAAAGACGAAATAGTGTTTGGCTTCAGGTGCTTGAACCATATACTTACCACATTCCTTAGTGTTGAGGGGAAAGCTTGGCAAGCCATGGTATCACTCAAGTCGTGCAACTTAGCTAAAGTGCAATAGTGCTCTAAATGATCTTTTAGATCTCTAGTGCCATCACAAGTTTCAAATTATAGTAGCTTAACTTGCTGTAGTATAACCTTTAATGTACTATGGTATAACCTCCTCTAAAATCATAGGGATGAAAGGGCTCTTCTTTATTTGAAACTGTTTACTTATTGTAACAAGGGTACTAACATGTGAGGGTCCAACATGGTGCACCTATTGTGGTTTCTTAACCTTGTCATTTTTCTTGAGCACAAGGGCCAAAGGTCCTATTGTAACTTCGACTTGCATTTTTGGCAATTTAGGTAAATAGATTGAGTCATTGCTGCTCTCGGTGTTGTGATTGTCATGCTTTTTGTTTCGATTTGGGTAGACATTCCTATGAAGGAGATTAAGGATCTCTTCATGTTTTTTGCTTAATTCTTGATTTTCTTTGGCTAAGTCGAGGCAAAGTTGTTCCAGCTTAGCTAAATGTTGTTCATTAGTGTACCAACTTTCCTCTTTAAGGTGGTGAGATGAAGTACTAGCACCTGCACTTTTAGTTAATCTTGTCCTAACCACGTAGATGGGTAAGAAAAAGCAAACAGCGCCAAATGTTGTTGGGTGGTTTTCGGATAATTTCCTTCCTGTAAAGTACAAAGAACTAAAGGGTACCGAGGCCAATCCAGTGTGGCTGCTCCAATGTCTAAGTCAGCAAATGAATTTAAGGGGAAAATAAGAAAATTATTCGTAAGTTGTCAGATCCTTCTTACAATGCTTCTTCTCTATATTTATAGGTGAATGTCGAGTATCTAAAACAACAGTTAATCATATGATTATTGGGACACGTAGTGACCTCTCCATCAATATGATTAGTGGGCAGTTATGTAATATAATCATGATAAGTGATAACTATTCGCGCTATTTTCCTTAAATTCAAATCAGATACAGTTCTATGTTACTCGACATTAGCTGAGAAGTGAGTTACTTGACTTGTCAGCAGCCAAGTAGCCAAGTGAATGAAATCCAACTATCAACATATTTGATAAACTAGTTCCATATGACTTCACATTAAATTATTTTGATGAATAATGTGTATTTTAGAGGTTTTCACAATGTAAGAAATAATATTTATAGTAGATAACATAATGTTCTTGCAACTTTTTTTTAAGGGAATTGAGAGTAGCCAATCATCTTCTACTACAGTTCATATAAAGAATGATCCTATGTAACAGCATTTTAGTTTGTCTACTAATGATAAAAGTAAGAAGCTGTTTACTTATCTTTATTGTGGATCTAATTATCATGGTAAAGGGATCAATAAGATGAAGTATCATTTAGCTGGGATTCGTAATAGCATAGAATCTTGTAAAAAGGTCTTGAATGAAGTTTAGGAAAAATGGCGGCATATCTTAAAGCCTCTAAGCAAAAAGATCAAGACTCTAATGAAGCTCAACATATTGAAATTGAAGGCGATGAAGATAAAGAGTTGGATACTTCATTAAAGCCATCAAAATAGAAAAGGAACGGAAGTATTGATAAATATGTAGTAAAAGGCACTACTTCATTATCCTAATAAGTATGAAAAGTGCATTAGCTGGTAAGCAAGCTGTTCAAAGGATAGACATGGCATTCACTAGATGGTTTTTTGATATATGCATTCCTTTTAATGCTTTAAAGTCACCTTTTTTTCAACCTGCATTAGACACTATTACTACAAGTGGTAGTGGATGTAAGGGGTCGTTTTATCATGCCATGCGTATTTAGTTATTACGAGATTGCAAAAAGGAGTGCCAATTTGCTTATTGATTATTATAGAAGTAATTAAGCTAAATCTGGATGCACAATAATGGGAGATGTTTGGACAAATCAAAGATAGAGGACTTTGATTAATTTTTTAGTATACTGTCCTACTGGGATGACTTTTATGAAGTTGATTGATGTATCAGATGTTATTAAGGATGCCTTGAATCTTTGCAATATGCTTTAAGAGATAGTTGAATGGGTTAGACCATCTAATGTGGTGCATATAGCAACCGATAATGCAAGCAACTATGTCACAGCTTGGAGATTGCTACAAGAGAAATATGATCATATAAATTAGTCTCCTTATGCGGCACAGTGTCTAAATTTGATGCTAAAAGACATTGGTAAGATGGATCATGTAGATGAACTTGCAAATTGTGCTTCTAAGGTAACCATTTTTGTCTATAACCATATTCACTTGTTGTCTTAGTTGAGAAAAAGAAATGGTTGGAAAGAAATTATTCATTCGGGAGTTACTTGATTTGCAACTGTTTTCATTACTTTAATAAGTATTTATGAACATAAGCAAGACTTACAAGCTCTAATAAGAAGTAGGCATTTCATAAGTCACAGGCTATCCAAATGTACTGCTAAAAATGTTTTAGTACCGTTGTTTTAGATAATAAATTTTGGGAAGAATATTTGCTTAAGGTGAAAGTTACAACTCCCATTGTAAGACTTTTGTGCATTGTGGATGTTGATGAAAAGCCTTCTCTTTGTGTTGTTTATGAAGGCTTCTATAGGATTCGTAAGGGGATCATATCCCTTTTTAAAAATAGGAAAAAATTATATAATCCTTACATCACAATTGTAGATGAGAGGTGGGACAAGCATTTTTGTTGTACTCTCCATGCTGCTACCGATTTTTTGAATCTATCCTTTGCATATGATGAAACTTATAAAGAAAATGTAGAAATTATGCAAGGCCATTTTGATGTTCTAGAAAAGAGAAGCATATGTAGTGAGAGTGACAATACATAAGTGATTATATATATCAAATTGTATCATGAAAGGAGAGAAGGTTTTGGTTGAGACATGGCTATTAAATCGTCTAAAATAATACAGCCTGGTGAATGGTTTCTATAATTTACAATTATTTTCCTTGTATTTAGTTTTTTTTTTTATTTGTTTGACTTATTTTATTGAATTATAGATGATTGGTGGAGGTTATTTGGTCATAGTGCTCTTGTTTTGCAAAAGATTTTTATTCATATCTTAAGTTGAACAACTTCTTCTTTAGGATGCAAATGTAATTGGAACTTCTTTGAGTGCATCCACATACACATACACACAAAAAAAAATAAATAATAAAGAAACAAATTAGAGAACCAAAGATTAAATAATCTTGTCTATGTAACATACAATTTGTGTTTAAAAAAAGCTATTTAAACTGTTTTATGTGACAAAAAAAACCTATCTCACATACCTTTTAAATTGAACATGATAATTACTTCTTTGTTTGCTTTTTCTCTTTTGGTTTTTAGGCATCAACATAAGAAAAGAAGTTATGATCCAATTGATTATGATTGCATTGATAAGACGGATTTTTGGATAGTAGAAGAAGAAGAATACTTACCTCTTGAACTTGATTTTGATGACATTATGGAGAAAGCACTATATGAAGATGATGCTGCTCCCATTATAGTTGATAGTTTTACTTAAGGTTAGTGATGTATTTTTAAATTATTTATTATTTAATAAGTATAGTCTAGAATGCAAATTTTCCTAACATTAGCTATTTTTCATTCCTTCTAGATGACAAAGAGATTGAAGTAGATGTGGACTTGGAATCCATTAGAGATCAAATCAATGTTATACAAATCTTTGAATCAGATGAAGATCACAATGACGTTAATTAAAATTTAGAGCTTAAATTGTTAGCCGAGTTAGTGGTTTTGAGTTTTGGATATACAATGCTAGGGCGCTGATACTATTCTTTTAATTAGTTTAGATTTTGGATTATGTGGACTTATATAATATTTAGGGCATATGCTTTGTGTTAATTTAATGGCTAATGGATGGATCTGAACCAATTACGGATTTGGTTGTGTAATTTTACATTTATTAGTCTTCTATAATGAAAATATAACTCATATTTTCATTTTCCTTTAACCTCGGTACAACCCTTTGACCCTTAACCCTCTTACATGGCCAGGTCAACCCCCCAAGCTAGGTTTGACAACATTAAGAAATAAAGAAATGAGCACTAGTGCTCAGTACGTGAGTGCCACAACCAGATACACATGCCACACAATTACTCAATTTACATGCATTGAAATGCAACATATATTACAATTAATAACTTATTGATTAAATATATATACATATATATACTTATTGTGGTCAACAAAACAATAGAGAACTATGCATAATTCCAATCTCAACATTTAGACAGGAATGCCACCTTAGCAACAACACTACAAGTACAAGTTCACTATTTAGCTCCAACACCATCATAACATTACACTCTCTATTAGTAGAGGTTCACCATCCATGTTCCCTACACCTTTCTAGTCCTCACCAAATCTATCAATAGGGGTTCACCATCCATAACCCCCATAACCAGTAGTTGTTACAGGTTTACCACCTCTGTTTTGTAATCCTAAATCTACCCCTAATCATGTCAAGGAGCAACTCTGCTAAGGACAATGCTACATGGAGATCATAGGGGCGCTCTCTAGGAAACTCTCACTGGATCGAGCCACACACATAAGCAACAACACATTATTAAAGCCAAATATATATTAAATTCATTTATATAATACTAATCCTAAAAAGCACACCTAACAAGCATGGTAAACTTGTACCTGAATCCTTTGCATAAAGTATTTCTAATTCACAACTCAATTCAACACCTGAAGCACAAAGAAAACATTCTTTTAACATCTATATGGTTAGTCTTTCTATCCTTCTCTTAACACTAATTGGTTCAAGCTTTGGTAACAACTTACCATATAGTTAAAAATTCATTTTAGGGCCTTAAAAGTACTTAAGAAGGGTTAGAATAAGGTTTAGAAGCAAGAAAATATGAAAAGAAATGAAGCAAGAACAGGTATAGGAATATCGTCATGGTTTATGGCCATGTTCTTTGGCCATATTTCTCTTTTCAACTTCACACCATGACCACACACCCAAGGAATACGACCATGGTCTTAAGGCGTATTCCTCTCATCCTCTATTTTTTCACTCCATGTTCACATCTTAAGAATTTACAAAAAGACAATGGGTAGGGATCACAACCATGGTCCTCAGCCATAGTTCCCCCTTCAACAACAACATCATATTCTATGATTTATCCTCTTCCTAAAGCTCCTGATTCAATTCCTAGATTATTCAATCACCTTAAAACTTCACACAACACAATATTTTACCCACTTTTGTCAATGAATCATTAGATCACAAATCAAAAACATTATCAATAATTATGAATATTGAATTCTCCATGAAGGGATCTCTTACCTTGATATTCTTAAGGTTTGAAAAGAACAAACTTGTAAGAATTCTAATCCTTCCACTCAATCTCATAAACCTTATAAGGAAAACATCAAAATTAGATGTTAGATTCTGTAACTACACATTGGTGTCAAAGGGTTTACTTGCCATTCTTTGATTTCTCTAATGTCCTCTTACTTTACAAGGGTTATTAAGGGAAGTAAGAAGTCAATCACAATAGTGTCAAAAGAATGAGGCTAGGGGTTTCTTAACCCTTCTATAGTCTCATAATTATTATCAAAATGACCTCTTAATAAAATTATATTTACTTTCTAATACCCTATACTATGTATTATTATTTTATTGTAATTTTTGGAGGTTTTAAATTCTCTCACCAAGCGCAACCCCCCCCCCCCCCCCCCCCCCCCTAAACACCAATCAAAGAATTTTCGTCCTTGAAAGTTTACTTAGTATACTAAAGAGCTATAGATACTCCCTTCTCATTTCCTTTGCCAATTCCTATGTAGTTTCTCATTTAGTATGGCTAATCCATTAAACCTTGACATAAGGTATTACCCTTCTTTTCAACTTATTTACCTTTAACTCCGCTATCTTTATGGCTCGTTCTAATGTAGACATGTCAGGTTGCAAGTTTAGGGACTTTAACTCAACTACTTATATCTATGATTGATTAGACTCTAGATTTAGATTACTCATAAACTTCCTCAACAAGGATACACGAAAAACATCATGTACTCTTACTAATTGGGGTGGTAACTCCAATATGTATGATGTTTCTCCAATTTTCTCCCTTATCTTATATAGCTGAATATATCTTGGGTTTAGTTTTCCCCTTAAGCTAAATCTGACTACTCTCTTAGTTGGTGAAATCCTCAAAAGCATTAAATCATCTTTTCTAATATGTATAACTCTTTTGATATCTCTAAGCAGTTAGCAACCAATTCTTAATCAATTTTACCTTATCTACCACATCCTACACCAATTGCGGCCTAAAATTTTGTTTTTTACCTACCTCATTTCAATGTAGGGGTAACCTACATTTTGTTTCCATATAATGCCTCATAAAGTGCCATTTGAATTGACATCTAATAACTATTATTGTAGGCAAATTCAGCTAAGGGTAATACTCATCCCAATACTAGCTAAAGTCTAATGTACACGCTCTTAGCATATCTTTAAGTATTTGGATGGTTCTCTCAAGCTATCCATCCTTCTAAGGGTGAAAGGCCATACTAGAACTTACTTTGTTTCCTAAAGCTTCATGCAAACTCTTTTAGAATCTTGCCACAAGTCTTGTATCTTGATACAAAACTATGGTCAAAGCAACACCATGAAGCCGAACTATCTCCTTAACATATAAAATGAGCTGATTTAGTTAATCAATCGACAATTACCCACATGGCATCAAACTTAACCATGGTTTTGGGAAGCATTGTTACAAAATCCATGGTAAAATATTCCTACTTCTACTCTCGTATCAATAGGGGTTATAATGCACCCACTGGCCTTTAGTGCTCAATCTTGACTAGCTAACAAGTTGCACACTTAGATACATAATCTACAATCTCCCTCTTCATGTTGTTCCACCAGTGGTGTTCTTTTAGATCCTTTTACATTTTAGTGCTACTTAGGTGTATGGTATACCCAGAGTAGTGAGCCTCTCTCAACAACTCTCTTTTCAACTTTGATATAGCTAGTATACATAGCCTCCTTCCAAACCTTAGGATTCATATTGAATCTATATTAAATTCAGTTGCTCTACATCGGTTTATTTTTCTTTTAATTTCTTGTATGCCTAATTCTTCTAACTGTGCTACTTTGATTCTATCTATTAAGGTAGGTTAAATGCACAATGTAGCATAAAGCTCTTACCTCTTTCGCAATAATCTCCACATCCAATCTTCATATATCCTCAATTAACTACCTCTCCTTTATTATCAAAGTTGCCAAGTTACCTTGTTTCTTCCTGCTTAGGGCATTCACTACTATATTAGCCTTTCTTGGGTGGTATTATATATCAATGTTGTAGCCAAAACTACAACGGCTAACTTTAAGTCATGTGTAGGATAATTCTTGTCATAAGGCTTTAACTGGTGAGAGGCATAAGCAATCACCCTTCCTTCCTACATCAATAAATAGCCCAAACCTTAGTGCAAAGCACCAGTATAGATCGTGTACTCCTTCCCACTTTAAGGCAATGCTAAAATTCGAGTCATCACCAATTTTTCTTTTAGCTTTTGAAAACCTTTCTCACACTAGCCACTCCATTCAAACTTCACTCCTTCTCAAGTTAATCTTGTCAAAGGTGTTGCTAGCTTAGAGAAGCCTTCTACAAATTTCCTATAAGAACCAACGAGTCCTAGAAAACATATAATCTCCATCACTATCTTCGACCTTAGCTAAACCATTGCTTTGATCTTTTCAAGGTCCATTGATATACCATCTTTATTTACTATATGTCTTAAGAAGGACACTTGCCCAAGCCAAAATTCACATTTAGTGAATTCAAGGTAAAGCTTTTCAATTCACAATTTGATGTGCCCCAAAGGTCTAAAGATTAAGGAGCACCATGCATAGCTCAATCAAAACCCAAATAGGTATTCGAATTTGGTGGAACTTAGGAAATCGCAAGTAAAAGGGATTCTAAACGTGAATGTAGATGGATATCACATGCCAAAACATAAGCACATTCGAGTTTGAGCTCAAAATAAGGTTCGATATGACTTACAAACACTAAGTCAACACTTGAGTTTCAAATGAGGGGTTAGATATGACTTACTCAAATGAGGGGTTCACCACAATCGCATGAAGAGGACTAATAAGAACACAAAAAAGATTAAATAGTAAAATAGCACCCAATAATCTAAGATACAAGCTTGAACAGCTCATGAAGAGATCAACTATATTCTTACTTTAAAAAATGTTCAAATCTCTTAATTGCTAGTTACAATAGTTGTTATTTAGTCCTAAAACCCTAATGGCATAACTATAAATAATATACAAGGCTTTAAACCTTAAAGTAGGCCTACCACTAATACTAAAATTTAGGAAAATATTTACAAGTATACAAAATTGCGCTAAACAGTGAGTTTAATAAGAAGGTTAGCTTATAGGATATCGAAGTTGTTTTAGGGTAGGTCGAGTCTAAACAGGATCAAGTTGATAGTTGGCTATCTAAGCTAGAGTTAGATTCCCTGAAGTCTTATTGTACTCGGCCGAGCTACTAATGAGGTCAACCCATAGTTACTAAATTCGTGGATTACTTGGCAATAGATTCCTTACGCTATGTCGAGTTGGGCTTTAGACTTAGGACCTTAGCTACTTTGTCCCTGGTGTAAGCCCTAAATATAAGCCTTGTAACCGTAGGATTAAGCCGAGTATATAAGGTTTATGACAATTAGTTAAAGGATCTGATGAAGCCTATATTATAAATTAAAGCTAGAAATATTAGTAAAAATAACCTCGTAAGTTTAAATTTAAGAAAATAAGTAATAAAATAAAAGAATATAAAATTTTCAAAATTTAAGTATATTACTCATTATTTATCAGAAATGCGTAAAATGCATTCTGATAACTAACAAATCACTAAAGATAAATTATATGTGTACTAAAAATCATAGAATAACTTAAATAATATTTAGGAGTGTTTACTTATACCCTACATGTATTTACGTCTAGGTTGAAATATGTGAAATTACCTAAGTTGCCCTAAATTAACTAAAAATTTGCTAAATAATGAAAGAAAATTATTAAAAAATCAAAGAAATATAAAAAAAAAAATCAAGAAAATAGAGAATGCTCTAGATCAAGTCATGGTAGTTGAGGGAAGTAAGAAAAAAATTGGACTAATCAAAATCAAACACTTAAAATGCAAAAATGGAAGAGGATAAGCCAAAAATTTTGTCTAATTAATGCCTTAAAATTCCTTTACAAATCTATAAATAGTAAGAAAATTCTATGAGCTTATTTGGTCTATTGGGAGTTGGAAAAAATTGAGAAGGAAATTAAGGTTTAGGAAAAATTTACTCAAAACTGTGCATTTAGTACATTTAGGCTAAACCCACAGGTCAACACCACCTGAAACCAAACCACCACCACCCTACTCTAAACCAACTGCCTAGACCGACCTATATACCCTGGACCGATGTTGGTGGCCAAAATCTCAAAAATCAAGTGAGTCCCAAATCTCATCCGATTTTGCAAAATTTCTTAAAATTATTAATTCTACTAAAAAAATTATGAAATTTGTCATTATGATGTTTTATTGTATGTAGATTTAGGGAAAAATAGTGATTAAGTTTAAACACATCTGTAAATATAAAATTCTTAAGAAATTGAACAAAACCAAGCACGTTTAGAATTAAAAATAAATAGGCTTGGAAGTGTAGTTTAGAGCTCAATTTTTTTTCTATAGAATACTTAAGTAATATAGAATAGTGCTATGAAGCTATTTTTATTAAATTAATTTTTGAAATTTTTAAGTAAATTTTTAGCCTTAAAATGATGAAAAAATGAGTAATTTTGGATTAATTAAGTAATTAAATGACTAATTACTAATTTAGAAGGTAATTAGATGTTTAAGGATGTTAATATTTAATGTGGAAACCTAATCCTAGCCTTTGGAATGTTAATTACAATTAATATAGGAATTATGTAGTAAATTTAAGTAATTTGGTAATATGTGAAATTGGAATTTTAATAAATATGAAATAATAGGTTAAATTGGATAATATAATAATAATATCAATACATATTAAATCTGATATAAAAATTAATTTTAGGTAATTATACAAAAATTGTAAAATTTTCTAATAAGTGTAATCCTTAGCATACTAATTAGGATTAGAATGTGCCGAGTAGGTTAGAATACTGAATTAAGACTTAGTATGATATTAGGATACTTAAGCTTAGCATGATTAATTTCACATTAGGGTTCAAAATGTATTTTAGGATTACTCATAGTTGAAATCGAATTAGAATCTAAACTGGAATCAGATTCGAAAACCGAACCCCGAACTAACATAAGATGAATCATTAGTAAACGATAGATATATAAGGAGAATTGAGTTAAATCTTAACTTAGAACATGTATCATTAAAGTATAAATACTAAAAGGCATATTTATATTATAAGATACACGGAGACAAGTCAACCTACGACAAGTGGTTAAGTGACTCAAGATTCTAAGTAAGTTGGGTTTAATGCTTCATTGTATTTTGGAGTACTATTTTAGAATACTCGGAGACTTAGGTTTGTATATGATTGCGATTGTAAGTAATCTTATGCATGTGCTTGTGTATCTAATTTTGTGCTAAAATCTGTGTTGTATTTGATGACTGTTGTGATTAAAGTGGTGTGGAATTGTCTGGTCATTCTAAATGGAATGTAATCTTAATCGACCTAAATACCCTAAAAAGACATGCATTGTAACCCTAAATAGCAAATTGGTCTTTTCCTTATCCTTAACCAAACTAAGTGATAGGAGAGGAGGTCGCGGTGAGAATGAGAGCATTAGTTCGAAGGATAGTCTTAGGAGGAGCAATGTCTCCATTGCATAAACTTGGGTTTAGTTATGAGCTATTGCATAACATGGAAACTCCTCAACCCTGATTAGAGCGGATGAAATTACTCTGAATTCACAACGGACCGGACTACATTGTGTGATAGCACTTATTTGTTGCATTTCATGAAAATAATTGCTTGATAACCTTAATTGTGCTTGTATGTATTCACGAGTCTCCAATTCAATTTACTGAACTGTAGTTACTCATACCAGCATAAATTCTTTTGCAAGTCCTGACTTTTGATTAATTATGCCACGTTTCAACTATCTGAAGGTTAGTTCTCTTTTGAAGCTCTAAGGAGTGAGAATCAACCAGTCTATGATCAAGTTTTTATTTAAGGCCTTGTTAGAATCTTTAAGATGAAGAATTGATGTATAATATGTAAACTAGCTAGCTGTTATGATATGATGTAAAATAACTTAGGAATTCTATGGTAATGTAGATGAAATTATATATATTAACTTAAGGTTTTAATCGTTGCTGTAAATTTTAGTTAAATTTTTAAATGAACTGTTTACTTTGAAGTGAGGAGTCATCGACGCCTTATATAGATCGTATCTATGATAGGCACTGTGAGGTCAGTTCCTATTATAGGATGGTTGACACAGTAGGGCTATTGCGACTCTACGACTTCGAAGTGTAACACCTGGTCTTCTTGGCAGTTGATAAAACTATTGTTGAGCTGTTTCTCCTTCCTCTCTTAGCCTCTCAGCATCAACTCGGCCTTAGGTAAGAAAGGTTGGCCTCAGCCAAGAGTAGGTCTGTGAGGTTTTTAGGTGATCGGAAGCTAATTCCTATCACAATCTTCCCAGAACTTGCCTTAAAAGTTCCTCATGCTCTTCTTAGTAAATCAACATGTTGTTAATAAATACCATAATGAACTTGTCCAAGAAGTCCCTAAATACTCTATTCATTAGATCTGTGAAGGCAGTTGGAGTGTTTGTCAACTAAAGGGCATTACTTTGAATTCATAATGCCCATATAGAATTCTAAATGCAATCTTCTAAATTCCCTATAGTCAATGTAGATTCTCATACTCACATCCTTTTTCTTCATAAACAGAACTGGTATTCCCTAAGTTGAAATGCTTGGTATGATAAATCCTTTGTTTAACAATTCTTATATCTAACTCTTCAACTCTAGAAATTTTGTAAGCACCATCCTACATGGTGTTTTATATATAGGAATGGTGCCAGGCACCAAATCTATCCCAAATTCAATCTTTGTGGCTAATGGTAGACCTGGTAGTTCATCTAAGAGTGGTATAGCAAAATCTTTAACTATAGGGACTTCCTCTAATTTTGTAGGTCTGCCTAAAACCACTACTAGCTACTAATTTACTCTTTCCCCACAACTCATAGGTGTTAAGCCTTATTTAGGTTTTTCTTAATTTAACTTATATTAAACCCAACTCGCTTAATATAAATTATTCGACATAAAATTAAAGAAAAACATTTTTCTTTAAAAAATATTTAGAAAAAAATAATTTTAAAAAAATTTGGAATCACTAATTAGTTAAACTAGTAAAAAATTAAATTAGAGTTTTCGAATAGGAAAACCCTAACTTAGCAGCTAGTTTATGAATTTTCTAAAAAATAACTTTTTCAAAAAATCGAGATTCGATGACTAACTTATTAAAACTAAGTCACCAAGTAAAAAAAAAAAAGAAAAGAAAACTAATGAACTTTTATTTTTTATAAATTTTCTAAAGATACCAAAATATGCAACAATATATAAAAATGTAATTAAAATAAAATTTTTTTTATTTTTATTACGAATTTTCAAAAATAAAAATATTTTTATATTTTTTTATAGTTGTCTCGAAAGTATCTATATACTCGCTAGTCGTGATTAAACCAACGTAGTTCTTTATTTTGTTAGAAAAGATTTAGTAGGTTGATTATTTTTAATTTGAAAATTAAGTCAAATTTACGTTATTTAACAATTTATTATTTTTTAAAAAAGAAACTTAAAAAGTTCTAACTTCATGGATCTATTTTAAGAAAAAACCCAACTAACTAAATCTTTTGAAAAGATTCTAGTTAAGATTATTTATTAAAAAAAAAAAACCACTACATGCAAAAAATTTATTTTTCAAAAACCATAAATGCAAGATTTATGCAAATCTACCAAGATATGCAATTTAGATATATATCTTTACTAAATATATGAATCTCGGAAAAGATGTGTATCTAATTTAAAAATGAAATTTTTTAAATGTAATTTTTATGAAAAAGATGTTATTTATGAAAAAGAATATGATTTTAATCTAAAGAATGCAATTTTAATCTAAAAGAATGAGATTTTAATATAAAGAAAGTGATTTTAGCTAAAGATTGTGATTTTAATCTAAAGATTGTGATTAATCTAAAAATGTGATTTTAATCTAAAAGAATGTGATTTTTGTAGGAACTACTTCATTAAAGAAAACTAAGCTAAAAGCCTACACTAAAAAGCTAAATCATGTTAGTAAAATAACATAATTAATTAAATAATTCAACTAACTAAATATAATAAAAAAAAAATTCAACTACTTAAATGGGTTGGATCAAGAAAAAAAACTTGTATGGGTCATGTTGAATTGCTATTCATCAAAGTATTGCTAATCGCATGATATTGATCGCGTATTGCTAATCATATATGGAGTAGATCGTGAATAGGGCAAGCGTAGACTAGAATCATATGTATGGATGCTCTATGTGGACATGTATGGACTATTCATCGACTCTATTGAGCCTAGTTTTTCTCTTGGTATAAATTAATCTTCTTTAAACCAATCAATATCAAACCTTATCCATTAAATATCAACCCTTAACTAAGGTGTAAAGAAAACTGGTTCGTTTATCTTTTAAAAATATTTTGGAGTCGCCACTAGACTGAAGTTGAGAAAAAGAGTTAAATTATAACTAATTGTATAAATTGGTTATAATTTAATTACTAGTCTTTTCAATAAAACCAATTTTACAAACGATTTTGAGAACCAGGAAATGGGTCCTGAGTTTAAGCTTTCTAAAACCCTTACAAGTACCATTAACTTTCCAATTTTAAATCTAATCCCTTAAAATCACCTTTCAAAAACTATCTTAAAGGAATCAAATTTAATCATCGGTTAACAATTTGAACAATTTAAACTAAAGTAGAAAAATAGGTTTTTTGGTTTTTTATCGTCACCTTAGAGGTGCTTATGTACCTACTATTTGAGATTAGATGTACGTAGTTCTTTTCAAAAAAAATTAAGCCAATTGATTTCTTTTAACTATTGAAAAAAGATCGGGTTTATATTTTTACCCAGTTCAATTTATTTAAGGAAATTTTTCTAAAGGGTTCTAACCAAGGGTTTATTTTGAAAAATTATAAAGTAGTCCTAATTTGGAAAGATCAACTTTATTTTTGGAAAAAATAATTTTCCAGGTGGTAAAATGGTTTTTATTTGTTCCTTTATTCTATTTTTATTTTTTTTTTATTTTACTTTTTATTTCCCCTTTTTTATATTTATTATTTTATTTAAACCAAAACATAAATCAATAAAACTAAGATAAACCTTTTTTTTTTCCTTTTTCTTTCTTCAATTTTTTTCTTTCTTTCCTTTTTTATTGGCTTTCTCTTTTTATATATATATATACATTTACATTTACATGAATAATAAATAAATAAATAAATAAATAATTACAAAATACAAATCAAAAGAAGGGCTTCAAACTAAAGAGGAAAGCACAGGTCAAGTCAAGTCAATCGAACCAGGTTGGTTCGGACTAGGTCAGGTCGGCTCCTCCAAGTCCTCTTCTAATAGTAGCTAGTATGGTCACCTAGGTTTACTTTGGTCACCAATTCAAGCAAGGAATGGGGTTTTTGTGAGTTTCAGATTGGGAATATGGGGGGTAAGATTGATGCCTTAGCAGTTCAGGTTGTTTTTAAGGGTAGTTAAAGGTGGCGGCTTATGGTAGCTGTTGGTGGTGGCGTGTGGGGTGCTACGTAAGATGATAGGAAGGTTGGGTCTAGGTATTTCAAGGGTATTGGAGCTTATGGTGGTGGTTGTTTTAGTCAGAAACTACCATGGAAATCTCTACCATAGAGAGAGAAAGAGATCATACTAGAAAGAAGAAGCTCAAACTTAAACTTGTACATAGTGTTTTTTATTGAGCTCTCTATTAAGATGAACATTAGGATGCCTGTTTATACTAAATGAGGCTTAGTTCAACATGGAAAGGCTCATAGACGGTTGAATTGGCCATGAATGGTAATATCAATTTTTTTGTTTTCTCCATTTTTTAGAGCCAATTTAATCTTTGGTTTTGACTGAATCTGGATGAATTTGAGTCTCCATTCATAGTATTCTATGTCTTCGTTTAATTCTTACATTTAATTTGATAAAATTCTCCCAATTAATGTGCTTAATCGAGTCAAGAAATGGCTTAATCACGTAAGTCTTGTTTTTTCAGATTTTTGTAGCGAATTGCGACATTCTGGAGGAGAACCTGGGGCATGGACATGTGCTACGCACACATTGCAAAGAGAAACAGCTTGCAACAGTGCCCTCTCCATCTTCTTTGCTTGATCAAGGCTAAGCCTTGTTTTGAAAAGTTGCGAACTAGGTAAACTTGGTCCGATTTGAACAATTTTTTTTTTTTAATATAAGAACAAAATAAAATAAAAAGCTAAAATTAAATACCTGTTGATTAAGTGGCATAAAAGTCCTATCTTAATTGCACACTAAGGTATATATTTTTTCCTTTCAAAAAGAAAATAAAAAAGGCACTTTGTGCTTGGCAAGATTTCAACCCATGACCTTTACTTCCAATGCGATGCTAATGTTCAATTACTTATCCATTAGGCCATTACCCTATGCCTTGCCTATATGTGTAATCAAATTGCACATGTGAACTAGGTGAACCTGGAATTGAGCTATGTGTGTGGCGTATGGAATTTTGTTCTATGTACATGTGTGGGAATTATGTCCTGTGCATGTGTGCAAGAATTATGTGTTGTGGGACGTGTAGTGTAGTAGGCATGCAGTGTAGTGAGTTGTGGGACATGAATTAGTCTAAATGTTGTGTGTGCATGAGTGAGTAGAGTAAGGACTGGTTTGTAAGTTACGTATACGTAGTGAGTGGAGACTAGGGTTTGTGTTGTGTGTGAGAGCTAAACAAATTGTGCGTATAAGTATGTTTTTTACGGCTGAAGTCCATTATTTATAAATGATTAATTTTGAATCTTTCGAATCTTTTTAATGAGAATTCAATCTTAACAAATCTAATATTCACAAGATATGATAATACCCGATTTAGATTTGTTAGTTTTTTTGAATAATCCCTTCAAGATTTGATCTAATCCACTTTCAAGCTCTAGTTTCTAAAAACTCTACATTCTATTTAGGCTTTCTATCTTGGGCCCAACTCAATCTAACTTGTTTTATGTTGACCACAACCTTTTAATATAGCCTAAAATACATACATTAACCATTTAATAAATCCTGAGTTTATTTTAATTAGCCCAATATAAATTGGATAGCAAAAGAGATAAGGGCTTATCTTAAAAAGGATAAGGGAAAAGGATTGGGGGGGTGATCCAAAGAAGATAGATCTCTTCAAGATTTTCAAAAACTTCTCAATTCTCCTAAATATCTCTACTAAGGACTTTAAGATTATTTTACCTGGGAATGGAAAATTTCATAGATAGCAACCAATCAAGATGCCTCGTATTGACTCTCGATATTTACTCATTTAGATAGCAGAATGTCACCAAAGTACTTTATCAATACTGTGGTTTTTCTTAGAATAAGGTCTTCTTCATTTATGGGTTCCAATCTAAATTATCATTCATTAAAACAAATTGTGATAGAAATTTTTGCTTGTGAATCTTTTAGCTATACTATGCTCATGTCTTGATTTTGCTTTTATCGTCATCAGTTTTCAATTTCTACCTCTATGATTCTTGAAAAATAAATCTCTTTTTAAAAGACAAGATTAAATCACATGGAGCATTTAACTTCTATTTATTTGGTAATATAGGTTCAATGGTAAGTGTTTGGTATTTAAGTCTGTAAAGTTAAGAAATAAGGTATAAAAGGACTTATTGGTAGAGTGTTTGTTGGTTAATGACCATCTAAATTCGAGAACATTCATGGGTATCAACTTTGCTTACAAATGATGAAAGATTAACCATAAACAAATTCTCAAGAAAAATTGTAATCCTTATTGAACTCAGTTTTTCATGGATAATATAATTTAACAGTAGCTAAAGTCACAAGACCCTTTAAATCCAGACCATCCATTTCCATTAACACTAATGTACCTCCCAACAATACCCTCTTTACCACACAAAGGCCTTCATAATTAGGAGAAAATTTTCCCCTAAGGTCTTTTACATTCGGCAATACTTTCTTCAACACCAAATCTCCTTCCTTAAAGTACCTTCGGTATACCTTCTTGTTCAAGGCTCAGACCATCCCTTGTTAGTAACATTGACCAAGACATATTGTTGCAAACCTCCTTTCATCTAGGAGGTTCAAATGCTCCACTCGCTTCCTTACCCCTTAGGCTTCATCAAGCTAAATTTCTACCAACACTTGGAATGAAGGTATTTCTACTTTTGTTAGTAATATTGCTTCAGTTCTATTTACCAATGAATAAGGTGTTGTACCTATAGAGGTTCTAACTAAGGTTCTGTAAGCTATGAGAGCGAAGGGGAGCATCTCATGCCAGTCTCTATAAGTGATTGTCATCTTTTCAATGATCCTCTTAATATTCTTATTAGTAGCTTCAACTGCCCCATTCATTTGAGGTCGATATAGAGTCAAGTTTTTGTAATTGATCTTAAATTGGTTGCATACTATAACCATTAGCTCATTGTTCAAATTTGACTCGTTGTCCGTAATAATAGACTTGAGCACACCGTATCTGGTAATGATGTCTCTTTTAAGAAATCTGACCACTACTCCTTTGGTTACCGTAGCATATGATACTACTTTTACCCACTTGGTAAAATAAATCGATCACAACTAGAATGAATCTATGTGCATTTGAAGCCGTTAGCGAGATCAGACCAATCATATCTATCCCCTACATCGAAAAAGGCTACGGAGTTGACAATACATGTAATTCTTAGGGAAGAGCATTGATTTTATTAGCATATACTTGACATAGGCTACAATAACATGTCTGATATAGTCTAATTCCATTGTGATCCAAAAAATGTCTCATTCTCACGATTTTATTAGCTAACATATACCCATTCATATGAGGACCACAAACCCCTTCATATACTTCTTCCATTAATTTCTCAACCTCTTCTTCATTCTATACATCTTAACAATGTCGTATTAGGTGATCTTTTGTATAGAGTGGCTCCATTCACCAAGAAATGAGTAGCTAATCTCCTTAACACTTTTTTGTCAACCTCATTGGGGAGCATACCCATTTGAAGTAATCTTTTAATATCATAATATCAGGGCTTCTTTTGTTCTTTTTTTTCAATGGTCAGGCAAAAGGCTGGTCTTTCCTTTACCTCAATTTTTAAGGGTTGAATCTCTATCCCATCCGCAACTTTCACCATTGATGCTAATGTGGCTAATGTATCACCAAATTGATTTTAAGTTCTTAAAATGTAAGTGAATGAAATTCCTTGAAATTTTTTAATCAACTTTCCTAAATGCTCATGATAAGGTATTAACTTGTCGTCTTTCATCTTATATTCTCCTAGAATTTGGAGAATTGTAAGAGAGGAATCTCCATACAAAGCTTTTGTATTCCCATGTATAAGGCCATTTTGAGCCCTAAAATGTAAGCCTCGTATTATGTTATATCGTTTGTATATGGAAATGCTAACCTGGCTGCCATAAGAAAATAGTTACCCTTGAGTGATACCAGTACCGCCCCTATTTCACATCTGAACACATTAGCTACTCCATCAAAATACATTTTCTATTCTGATTTTTCACCACCCAATTCATTTGCCACCATCACATTTTCATCGAGAAACTGGGCTTTCAAACCATCATTGTCATCTTCTAGTAGGTATTTTGCCAATTGATCAACCATTGCCTACCCTTTGACCGAGCTTTAACTTATGTATTTGATGTCAAACTCAGAAAGTAGCATCTGCTACTTCGATATTCTCCTGATTAATGCCAGTTTTTCTACTTAATACCTCAACAAGTCATATTTCGTCAATAGCTTCACTAAGTAATAAAGAGTGTACTGTTTGAGCCTATGTATTACCCATACTAAGTAAAAGGAATCAACCCCTAAACGAATCATATAAATTCGAGCTAGAGGACTCTAAGGACTTACTCAAAGGATACTAGCATGAAGCCCTATCCAAGATAAAAAATCCCACCCTGACCTCTATGTTTCCCTTTATTATTGACCTAACTATCAAGCCTTTACGAGCGTCAGATCTGTTGAATAGCTGTACTATGATAGAATATCTGAGTAGACAACCCTAAGACTATCCCAACCGAGCTCCCAAATCATCAATAGATGTCTGACCCCAACCTTAGCTGACTACTTTACAGTAAGACCGATTGGACTCCAACCTAATCTCGATTAGGTTAGCCCTTGACTGCATATTCTTTTCTCATCTACTTTGTACCATATTTTTAACATCCAGCTACTGAGTGACATGTGTCTTCTAGCACGACATTTCAAAAGGATTCTTTACTTTTTGTATTAATTATTCTTTGTCTCTTTTACCCTTTTTAGCATGCATTGCATAACCTAATTGTAAAAATACCCTTTTGTCTTTTCATACATATAAAGTAACCTTAGTAAATGGGTATATAGAACCCCACTTAATTGTACACAGACAACAAATCCTCAACATCAGAATTTAATCAAGTTTCTTTTGAGCAACCCTAGTGTTCTCATTACTCTTCAACTCTTATCTATTCTCTTTAGTAAGAAGTAATGGCGAATGACCCTCAATTCAGATTGGTAAGTCACATTCGGTAGATTATAGACCTAATAGGATCAATTGATGTATCATATCTAATTGATAGCTGCCTAGGCTTTGCTAGCTTTTTCTTCATTATCTCTTTTGCTCGCTTCATTGTGGTGTTTCTCCGTGTGCTCAACCCTAAAGATGCATCACTAAAGCACAACATGTTCTTTCTATCTCTAAGTATTTTTGCTTACCCTCTGTGAACTTCTTAATTAGGTAATATATAGGATGCTCTTTTCTACCTGTTTTGTCTCTCTACCCTAACATACGTCCCATTGATTCAGGGAAGATCATCAAGTAACAAATCAATGGCCATCTTGATGTAGGAGTGATTAGTACTAGTAGATTCATGAGATACTCTTTGATTTCAACAAATGCTTGCTCACATTCTCCATCTCATTCTATCATTGCATTCTTCCTCAAGAGTTTGAATAATGGCTTGCATTTATCAGTTAATAGTCATACAAACCAAGCAATGTAATTCAACCTTCCTAACAATCTTCTAACTTCTTTTATAGTCTTTGGTGTAAGCATACTTACAATTGCCTTAACCTTTTCTAGGTCTACTTTGATCCCTTTTCTGCTAATTACAAAACCCAACAATTTGCCTAATTTTACTCTAAAGGTACATTTCTCTAGATTTAGCTTCAGTTGGAACTTTCTCAATTGCTTAAATAGTTTTTTGTAGAACATTGACATGATCCTCATCCTCCTTGGATTTCTCAATCATATTGTCTACATAGACTTTAATCTCTTAATGCATCATATCATGAAATAGTGCAACCATAGTAAGTTGATAAGTTGCCCCAATGTTCTTTAGCCCCAAAGGCATCATATGGTAACAAAACGTTCCCCAAGTGGTAACGAAGGTTGTCTTGATTTTATCTTCCTTTGCCATTCTGTTTTGATTATATCTTGAGAAACCATCCATAAATGAGAAAAGATTATTTCCAACTATGTTTTCTACCAAGACATCATTGTACGATAAAGGGAAATTATCCTTAAGCATCACCTGATTTAAATCACGGAAGTCCATACATATCCTAACTTTCCCATTTTTCTTTAGTACTAGCACCACATTAGCTACCCATTCAGGGTAGTCTAACACCTCTATGAACCCGACTTCCAGTAATTTCTTTACTTCTTCTTTGATCTTAAGGAGTATATCAGGCCTAAACTGCCTAAGCTTTTGCCTCTTCGATTTAATATCATCTCTTAAAGGAAACTTGTAAACCACGATTGACAAATCCAAACCAAGCATATCTTTATATGACCAAGCAAATATATCTAAATATTCTAATAATAACTATGATAACTCTTGCTTTTGACTGTCTACCAAATTACCCCAATTTTCAAGTTTTACAGATTCTCTTCTATCCCTAAATAAATTACAACTATTGGTTCATCAATAATCGCTCTACCTTGTTCAAATCAATGCCAACTCTCTTATATTTTGTTTCTAAAGTGCCTAAGCTTTTGCTTCCTCAGTTTAATATCATCTCTTAAAGGAAACTTATGAACCATGATCGACAAATCTAAACAAAGCATATCTTTACAACTATTGGTTCATTAATAATCACTCTACCTTGTTCAAATCAATGCTAACTCTCTTGTATTTTGTTTAGGGTCTCAATATCATCTCCAACGTTTAACCTGGTAGAGACGAAGGTGATATTGGTTCTTTCATCATTTACAGATGCAAGATATCCACTATTTTCATCATTTTTATTAGATTTAAAGTGTAAAGGAAAAGGAAAAGGAAAAAGGTAACAAGTAAATAATAAAGAAAAGGAATTAAAAGAAAGGAAATAACTTTATTGAATGAGTTCAAATTGTCTAAAAGAAAAGGCTTAACTAATCGGACTAACTATGAAATTGAATGCTCTTAATTGATCTAATGTTGCTTTTCTAAAGAGACCTATTAATAGGAATGGAAAACCAATTGCATAAGGAAACCAGGTTCCAATATCTTTCTCCTCGTCTGGATTGATGCTGCATTGCTGAGCCAAAGCTTTAGCGAAATCGGCTACTTTAGGTTCTTGAACACAAGCTAATATTGGAAATACATGGCAGATGTTTGGAAAATCTATATGAGCATAGTACAACCAAGCTCCTCTCTTTTCTCTAGTTTTGGCCTTCATTTCTTAGACTTCTACTTCAGTAAGCTTATATCCATGCCCAAATGTTCCAATTTGCTACTTAAGTTGTTTCGAGGAGCCCTGTACTCCCTATCTTAATACTTCAATCATGCTAACATCATCGAAAATCTGTAACCTAGGTTTGTCCAATTCCTCCCTCTCGATATAGGAAATGGTTATCTCTTTGTAAATCTTATAGTCTTGTTCACCAAGAATAGTGACTAGCTACTCATTAGCTATGAATTTCACCTTCTGATGTAGATTAGATGGAATCGTTCCTGCTGAATGAATCCATGGCCTTCCTAATTGAAGGTTGAAAGTTAGAGGTATATTTAGGACCTAGAATTGAACAGTGAACATTTGTAGACCGATCTCGTCCTACAGCCCAATTTCTTTAAGTATTTCCCTCTTTAATCCATCAAAAGCCCTTACTAAAATTAAGCTGGGCATCATCTCAATTGAATCTACTCCAAGCAAATTCAATGTCACCAGTGGACACACATTTAGTGAAGAACCATTATCAATAAACACTCAAGCAATGATTCTTCCTATACACTTAACCACTATGAAGAGGGGTTTTGTGTGTTGATCCCCTTCTTTGCCTAACTCATCAAGTGAGAATGAAATCTAATCCATTGCAAATATTGAGTTAACTACCAATCCTAACTTTTCAGTGGAAATCCCTTCATGTACTTTGACATCTTTCAGAATATTGATTAAGGCTTCCTAGTAAGTATCAAATGACAACAGCAAACCCATCAGGGAGATCTGGGCTGGTACCTTAGCTGGCTGATCCATAATCTTATACTTACTAGCTTTTACTATCTTCTTAGCAACATTTTGATCTTTCTCATCCATATCCTCAAGGATATTTTGAGAAGCCTCTTCAATAGTAATCTTTCTCTTAACATCATCGTTCTAGTCATAGACTCCTCCTAAGCAAGTAAGCCTTCTAACCATAGGTGGTAAGGACCTAGTTGTTTGATTCACCGTTTGGTAATCTAGAGGGGCTACTTTATAATTTTCTAAGACTATAGGGACATTAAAGGCAATCTTCTTGGGTTTACCCAATTCTTCAACCTTCTCATTTTTCCCATGGAACTTAAAAACTAAAGGTTTAGGCCTATCTCCAATCATCCTAATCATCTCAACCATCTTCTTGGCTTTTACAATAAGCTTGTCTTCTTCCTTAAATTCAAAACCCCATTTAGTGGGTGGTCTGTCGGCACATATCGCGAGTGAACCAAAATAATCAACCATGTACTCAAATTTTCCTAATGGCTGTCCCAAGGTATTGACCATCAAATCTCTAGCTACATACCTTTTTTAGCTCCCCCTGAGTACATCTCTCTCATGGTTTTGGAACCATCATATCCATAACGTCAGCCTTCTTTATTTTCCCTTACTTCAACAATTGATATATTACTAGTCTGGTCCATGTTCTATCTTTGAGATTCATATTCTACAAGTGTCTAGCCTAACTTAGATTCCAAGCTACCTCTTTAATAGTGATAAGCAGACTATCTAGATCAACTTTTGGTTCAAGCACTTCAGCGATGATCATATTGATTGAGTGTACATGCTCTGGTAGAGGATTATTACCGACATTAGGAGCAAGAGTCTAAATAAAGTCCAACTATACCAACTTAGCATCAATAAGATCCTTGATCTTATGTTTAAGTCTCCAACACAGGTCTGTAGAATGTCCCATTTGCCCTAAATGACACTTACAACGAAGCTTTAGGTTATAGTCCTTAAGTCTTTAACCCTCCTTTGGTATTGCAAATGTTAAGAGATTCTCTTTTCTTAATCGTACAAGAACCTAGCTTAGAGGAATAGGTATCTTGGTAAATTGTCTCCTTTGTGGGTGGTTTTTCTAATCCAGATTTGGTGGGGGATTTGAATCTCTCAACATGGCTGCTGAAGCTATCGGTCTAACAATGTTGCTAGCATTGACAACACTCACTATAGCTTCTTTGGCCTTGTTGGAGCATTTTACAAGAGGCGTCTTCTTCTCAATTGCTTAAGGATTAGGAAGCCTTTCAATAGAGGCAACTTCCTCAATTCAGCACCATGAGGCCACAATCTCTACAAAGTTAGAGGTAGGATGTCCTACCAGATGTTGGTAATATGGGCTTCCAAGAGTGTTAATAAAAGCAAAGGTCAAATCCTTCTCTGTTGAGGGAGGAGCCACCTTAGCCGCCATGTCCCTCCATCTTTGAGCATGCTCCTTGAAGCTCTCATTGGCCTTCTTACGCAGATTGTTCAAATCCCACATGGATGGGGGTACTTTGATATTAAATTTGTACTAGTTGTAGAAATCTTAGGCTAACTTATCCTAAGTGTTAATCTCGTTTAGGACCAATTGGGCATATCGGGTCAGTGCCGAGCCAATCAAACTATCTTAGAAGGTTGAGACAATCACTTTATCATACTTTATGTATTTTCCATCTCTCTAATGCACAACCTAGTGTGAACTTAGTGTAGCCAGTCCCATCATATTTTCGAACTCCAAAACTTCAAACTTTTCCAATAAGTCATCATCTTCATACGCCAGTAAATTGATCATTCCTATCTAGTTAAGCCCATCAACCATTTCCAAGGCTTTCATTTTCTTGGTCAATTTCCACATAAACTTCCTTTCCATGTCCTTGTATTTTTCCTTGATCTCCTTCCTCCACATCTTAACATTGGGGATTGATTCCACATCTTCCAATTTAAGGGGAAGGGTCGCCTCTGTATTTTGATTTGAGAATTCAGATAGCCTAAGTGAGAGCCTCAATTTGTTTAGCCACCTTGATCATGTTTTCTTCCAAGGTTATGACTCTCGGGTCAGGTTCAGTTTAACTAACGTTTCTACTATCATGAGTTGACATTCTTGCTTCGAAACGAGTGAATATCAAGCTTCTAATAGAGTTTGCTCGTTTAGGCGCTATCTTTTAAATCTTATGAAGACCAAAGTTTAGACACTTTTGTCAATTAAAATTTTTGTTTCTTTTCTTCTTTTTCTTTTCTTCTTTAATTTTTCTTTCTATTTTAAAAGACATTTATCAAAGAAAAAAATTTAAAAAAAATTAAAAGAATGAGTAAAAGACTGTGCAACCAATAATGACCCTATTCAATAAATATGCAAATTTATTAATAATCATAAAATCAAGCCTAAAAAATGGACTAAAAAAAGTTCCTAACTAATCTTCCTAAAAAGAAAAAAAAAAATCCTATATCTATAAAAGTTAGTGAATCTAGCTAGGACGGGCTTCATCAATTTCATTCATAAGTCTTCAGACTGTAACATCTCTTTCTCGAATCTTACCCCTCAGGAACTAGTTTTCTTCTAGCAACCTCTCATTCTCCATTTTTAATTCTTCAATGATCCATTTAGCTTCTTGAAACTCAGCTTCAACTTTAGCTCGTATGGTGTCCCGATAGGCTTGTTCGGTAGGTGAAAGGCATTCTGGCCCCAGCTCGTGTTTGAATACATCTAAAGCTTTATATCGAATCTTCTTAGTCTTCTTCTACTAATCATAGATAAACTGCTTAGTGGCTCGGCATTCCCCAACTTTGTTCCTCAAAATTCCTACATTTACTACCTTCTTGACTTCCCTTCATTCCCATAATTTTGTAAGTTCTACTAGTCATTGAATCAAGGTAGCTATAGGTAAACAAAGATCTTGATAACTCAGTGTAACATTTTCTAAGGAATCCCTATATGCTATTTCTTGAAGCGAACCCAACTGTCTGGTGACACTTGCTGAGAAATATCCTATACAGCTTGTAATGCCAATAAGAGGACCCCTGCATAAACAATGCATCTTGGGATAGCTTGAGTGTAGTTACTCTACCTAACTTTCCACATAAAATCCCCTGGTTGAATCATGCTTATGACAGTTACCCATCCTTTGAATTGAGCCTCTTCTAGCATCTCAAGGTGACGAGTGAAGTCATCAATCAAATTCATATGCTCAGTTAAGGAAGCTTTGAGAAGGTTTCCTCCATATCTATATGTGTGATTGAGAAACCATACGATAAGGATTGTAGGGTTGGTCATAAAGTATCTATGCCCTTGCTTCCATAAATGGGTGAGTGTCTTGAATTGCTCTACTAATAATGTTGATATATAGGATTTGCCAACTGAAAATTAAGTTACCAGCTCGATTACCCTAAAATGGACTTGACCATACCTAAAGGGGAATAACACTGTCCTAAATACTGTTACAATAAAGGCTTTTACTCACTTTTTAGCCCACGATTCATATCCTCCACAAAAAATCTGGCGACGTTTCTAATAAGCGTTTGTGCTTGAAAACCACTCTATTAACCTTAAGATGTTAAGGCATTTCTTGCCCCCTGATGATAAGAAAGGTGTTAAGGTTGCCTTTTTGACTCCCAGCAAAGTCATTAAGGCTTTCTTAGGTTAGACCTTGAGATCTGAAATTGTTATTCCTACTTTGAGAGGTAGAGCACTAAGTAATTATGAGAACTCTTAAAAAGTGGGTATTAGCACATGTAGGCCAAACTTAAAAGTCAAGGACTCTGGATCCCAGTAATGGATTAGGGCTTAAATTAGTGGCCAACGAAGCTGGATTTGCATTAAGGACATGACCAACCCAATCTTCTTGTGAATGTAATCCTACTTATTGGGTGGGAGCTAATTCAACCAATTCTTTAGTATGCCCTCATGAAAGAGTACTTATCAAGCTAAACCTCATGGATGGGCTCGAGATTGACACTGTCTTGGCTTCCCATGACTATATTACATAAAACATGAAATAACACAATTATTTACAATGAAAATACTAAATTTATAGTAATACTACATATGATATTAATAATTTTGCAACTCCTTAAAGTCTTTTAAATTACGCAGCCTTTTACTCTACAAAAGTAGTCATATGGAAACAAGCATTAGTAGAAAAACATATATAAAAAAATTAAATGCAGTATGCTACACACATATGTAATGCAATAAGGCAAGTAACTAATAAATTATAAGAATTATTATGAACTCGCAGTTGAGAATACACTTATATATAAGTGGATCAAAATAAAAAATTTTAAAAGAAATGAGGCTATAGACATTTAAATATAAGTGTATTGATTTTTTTTAATTTCCCCTTTTTTGAAAAAGAAAGCCCAACTGACCATAAATTATAATAATTAGATTTTTCCTATAATTTAAAAATGATTAGCCCTTTTTTTCCAAAAAAAGAAAAATAATAATGTAGGAAGGTGGGGTCTATAGGTCTTCGGCTTTATAGCCTCAGGCATTTCTAAAGGAAAAACCTAGTGAACTACATTGAAACATGAATGGGCTTGCTTATTACAACTAGACTAACATAAAGACCCTAACAACTTGAATGTTACATAATGACATCATGTCTTAGGTTTCTGAGATAGCCTAAGTCCAAACCATATATAAGCACACAAATGATGATTTTAAAAAAACAAAGACCCCACTAAAGCCTTAGTAAGTGGCCCATTGGGCTAGGCTTCTCCTAGAGGCCTACATCACTAAAACTTGATTAATACAACTATATTACACATAAAAAAGAAAAAAAAATTAAAAGCCCATTAATTAATTTTTTTTTTTTTTACATGGCTAGCTCATTAAGGTTCCTAGTGAAGTCATCAATTCTGTTGAGCCCTATTTTGGTTTTCCTTATTTTAACCAATATTAAGCCTAACCCACTTAATATAAATTACTCAACATAAAATTAAAGAAAAATATTTTTCTTTAAATAAATGTTTAGGAAAAAATTATGTTTTTTAAAATTTGGAGTTGCCAACCAATTAAACTAGTAAAAAATCAAAGAAAACCCTAATTTAGCTGTTAGTCTATGAATTTTCTAAAAAGTAATCTTTTTGAGAAAATTTAACCAAAAAATCAAGATTCATGGACTAACTTATTAAGACCAAGTGACCATGTAAAAAAAAAAAAAAAAACTAATAGCCTTTTATTTTTTATAATTTTTCTAAAGATACCAAAAAATGCAACGATATACAAAAACGCAATTAAAATAATTTTTTTATTTTTATTACGAATTTTCAAAAAAAAAATTTATATTTTTTATGGTTGCCACAAAAGTATCCACATATCTACTGGTCGGAATTAAATCAATGTAGTTTTGTTTTTTTGAGAAAAGATTTAGTGGGCTGATTCTTTTTAATTTGAAAATTAAGCCCAATTTGTGTTATTTAATGATTTATTATTCTTATAAAAAAAAAACCTAAAAAGATCTAACTTCCTAACTCCATTTTAAGAAAAAAAACCTAACTAACTAAATCTTTTAAAAAGATTCTAGTTAAGATTGTTTATTTAAAAAAAAAAAAAACCACTACATACCAAAAATTTATTTTTCTAATACCCTAAATGCAAGATTTATGTAAATTCACTAAGATATACAATTTAGATATATATTTTCACTAAATATATGAATCTAAAAAAAGATATGTATCTAATCTAAAAATGCAATTTTTGTGAAAAAGATGCAATATATGAAAAAAGAATTTGATTTTATCTAAAAAATATGCAATTTATGAAAAATAATGTAATTTTATCTAAAAGAATGCAATTTTTATAGGAACTACTTCATTAAAGAAAACTAAAATAAAAATGTACACTAAAAGACTAAATCAAGTTAATAAAACAACACAATTAATTAAATAATTCAACTAACTAAATATAATAAAAAAATTCAACTACTTAAATGGGTTGGATCAAGAAAAAAAACTTACGTAAGTCATGTTGAATTGCTGTTCATCAGGGTACTACTGATCGCGTATGGAGCAGATCATGCATAGGGTGTACGTAGATTGGAATCGTGTGTATAGACGTATATGGACTATTAGTTGACTCAATGTATGTATGTGTGTATGCTGGACATAGATGGACGTATGTGTGTTATAGCATAAAATTGAGCTATGCACATAATGTATAGAATTGTGTTATGTATGCATGTATGGGAATTATGTTCTATGCACGTGTGTGAAAATTATGTACTATGGGACGTGTACAGTAGTAGGCATGCAATGTAGTAAGTTGTAGGATGTAAATTGGTCTGGACGTTATGTATGCATGAGTGAGTGGATTAGGGGCTGGTTTATGAGTTGTGTGTATGTGAGTGAGTGGAGACTAGGGTTTGTGTTGTGCACAAGAGTTGGAAACATTGTATGTGTGATTGTATTTTTTATGACCAAAATCCACTATTTATAAACGAGTAACTTTGAATCTTTTTAATGAGGATTCAATCTTAATAAATCTAATATTCATAAGATACGATAATACCCGATTTAGATTTGTTAGTTTTCCCAAATAAACCCTTCAAGATTTAATCCAATCCACTTTCTCGCTCTAGTTTCTAGAAACTCTACGTTCTATTTAGGCTTTTTATCTTAGGTCCAGCTCAGTCCAACTTGTTTTAAATTGACCATAGCCTTTCAATATAGCCTAAAGTACACATGCTAAGTATTTAATAAATCCTAAGTCTATTTTTATTAACCTAATATAAATTGGATACAAATCCACTTTATATTTCACTAAACTATTTGAAAATATATTTTTTTCTAATGAAGTGCAATTATTTAGAAACTCAGAATTTATTAAATTGTACATACATCTTCAACTATTATTTGATCCAACCTTAAATTAACTAACTGACTCGACTTGACTCAACTTGACTCAAACACTTTATATATTTTTGCTTTTTCAAGTTTTTTTTTTATCATTTTTATTATTATTTTCATTTTTTTTAATTTTTATTCCTTTCAAAAATTATTTTTTAAATCTAGCCGATAAGATAAAAAAAAAATACTCCTAAAAATAACGAGTGGCAAAAATAAGGTATCTACAATAGGTAGGCAGAATCGATGGCTCATGAACTTGTAGTTGAAAACTAAAAGGTTTTTCATTTGGGGGAATACAGTGGACTACTATGTTGTGGCAATCTAGAGTAGCATGGTTTCTTAACAACTAGGTGATTGCTAAAATGACATCAAAATCTACCATATCCAAAACATATAAATTTGTGTCCAAGACTCACCCTTGAATTTCTATTTGAACTCCTCTACACAAACTATCTTAAGCTTTTCCCAATCCAAGAGGCAAACTCACACATAAAGCATCATTTAATACATCAGGAATTATTTTACATGCATGCATGCACAAAACTCATAGATAGACATGAGTATGTCATACCAATATCAAATAGTATACAAGCTAATGTAGAGTATAAGGAACATACTTGCATTAATGTCATGCTCCAGAGTCTATGGAATGGCTATTGCTATAAAGCAAAAACTCTAGCTATCCCTCTTGCCTTGGTCCTCCAACCGCAAGCCTTATTGCTAAGGTACAATTCTAAGGTCAAATCATAGGTACTTGAACTTGCTGCTAAACTGCAATTGGCTAAGCTTATGCCTCATTACAAACTTTTGCTCGATACCCTCTTTGCTTGCAAATATAGCAAAAGTACTAGGGAAGATTTTCTCAGTACAAGTCCTACTGTTATGTCCAACCTTACCACATGAGAAACATTCTCCCTCAATCTACTTGCAATCCTTCAATTCACATGGTCCATCGCATCTAGTGCATTGAACACCTGCCACTTGAGGAGGAGGTAACACCGAAAGAGTAGTTGTTGGCCTTACTAAGGGTAGCCTAAACTGAATGGCCACAAGTCTAGCTAGTTGCACTAGAGGCCTCTTGCCCATATCTTGGTATACCACCATTGGAGCTGGCCTCTTACCTAAAACAAGCCTACCTTTAGGAACATCATATTTAGTTATGGCTTTCTTGGTTTTCTCCATCATCTTAGCCTTATTCACCACAACTGCATAAGTTTCCAATTCAAAAGTGCCCACCTCATGACTCTAGGATGGCTCTAGGCTCTTGACAAACCTGTTAACCTTAGACACTTCATCTGCCCTCTATGCCTCTAGTAAAAACTTATGCAAAAGGCTAAACTTAGCTTCATATTACTCCATGGTACAGTTCCCTTGTTTGCAATCATAATATTATGCAACTAGTCTTTCCTTGAGGTTAAGAGGAAAATATTGCTTATAAAACAATTCTTCCAATACTGTCCATAATAGACTGGCAACCTCAAGACCTCTCATCTGAGCTTACCTCAAGGGTTTGTATGGTCTTGTAAGAAGGATATAGTCTTCTCAGCTCAGCTAGGACAAGCTCTAATCAAGCCTTAGTAACAAGATGACCTACTATTAAACTCTTTACAAGCCTAGCTTAGATGCGCCCTCCTCCACTCTACTACTAGCACAGATGTCGATCTTGCAATTCCTTCCAGTAGAGCCAACCTACCTAATGTCGAAGTCTACAATCCTGACCTCCAAGCCTTTCTCTACAAACTTATTCCAACATCTAAACAGCTTGGCTCCAATACTTTACTACTCGACGTATGGATGCAATAATAGTACATCATCTATCGTAACTTATTTGATATTTGTACTATATTCTCTTTTTATCCTTTGTCACATTTACCGCTTTTAGTTTGTACTAGGAATCTTTATTTCCGCATTATCCTTTTTTGTAATTTCTATCATTGTCTTATTGCCCTATGGACTTACTATAAATAGTCCCTTATCACTGTAATTAAAATCATCAAGTTATTATTAATGAATAATCCTTTCTTCTATCTTGCGAGAAACCCTCTCCAAGTTACAACCCCCTCACTCTTATCTAATCTTATTAGTAGCTTAAGGTTAGTGGTGACTGGACTTTAGCTTTTACTTAGGCATAACATTAAGTGAGAGTTAAGTTGTATAGTATTCCTCAATGTGTCACATTTGGAGAATAGCTTCACAAAGCTACTAGAACTACCAAACTGACTCATCATATGCTTTCTTTAATATTTTGAAGGACCCACTTGATTCACAAGACCTTATGATAACTTAACTCTATGGCACATCATTATATTCTGGTATCAAAACTTAAGCTTACAACCAAGAGATAAGTGTTTGTAGTGACTGGTTTATTATGAGAAATATACATATGATGTTGTACTATGTTTTCTCTACTTCGAAACAAAGCAAGTTGTTGAAGTTGCTATGCAATATAGTATTTAGTAGTGTTGTGTAGCATCATTTTTTGGATTGTGAACTTATTGAAATTTTGTTTTGAGAATGTCAAATCCTAGTGTACAAGGAGAGATTGCTAATGTTGATAATGATGTCCATGGTGGTTGTCGTATTGAACAATAGACTCCTTGAACTATGGACAAACAAATATAGAACCTTACCATCATTGTAACCAACTTAGCTGCATTTAAGTAGAGACTAGTAGAAACGCGACCACAAAAAAGGAAATGTTGAGTATGGTTAAGGTGTGCAAGATAGGCTAAGAAGGCTAGGAGTGGAAATTCGAGCTCTTAATGCTATGAATGCACCACTAGCTCAACCCCACCGAGTTGAAGGACTCATATGACAAAGACTTGATTTGGAAGGAGTTGAAAGAGATGAAGAAGAAAAGCAATTTCCTAAGTATGACAAGAGTGAGGTTCGAGCTCCTCGAGGGATTGAGAACATTAAATTATAAGTTCTAAGCTTCTTCGAAACAAGAAGTGCAAGTGAGTATATGGACTGGGAAAAGAAGGTAGAGAAAAGTTTTTACTTCTTTAACTATAAGGATGCTATCTAAATTCAAGTTTCTACTTTAGAGTTTTCTGGATATGTAGTAATGTGGTGGAAGAAATTATAAACCATGCATTGACAAGCATGACATGAGATCTAAACTTAGAATGAAATGAAGCATGCCTTAAGGATAGAATTGTCCTTAAATACTAAGAGCAGGACACTTTCCGACATTTTCAAGAGCTCAAGCAAGGCAGCTAATTTGTAGGTGAGTATGTTTGTGAATTTCAGTTATTGACGATTCGATGTTAGGTTGATGAGCTAGAAGCGCAAACCATCACGAGATTCATATTTAGTTTGTGACCTGAGATTTGAAACTTAGTAGAATTATAGAGAATAGGGACTTTAGACAAGATAAGATGAATTACGTAACAGGTAGAATGATAGAGGCAAACTCAGCTTAGTCGAGCTCAATCTGCCTAACTTGGTAAGCCAAGCTGACTTGGATATGGTTGAGCCCCTAATAGTTCTGAGGTAGGCCAACATAGCTAACCTCTAACTAGACTTGATGACAGCCGAGGTATAGCTAAAGGTCGTAGAACTTAAGGTTAGGAAGGACCAAAGTCAAAGATTAAGACGAAAGACCAAGGAAATTAAATGTTTCAAATATCTTGGCTTTGGACATGTTACTAACCAATGTCCAATCCGATGTGTGATGATCATAAAGGGTGAGACCCCACAGATCCAGGTTAAGAGTACAAGTGATGCGTCTCTAGGGTCGTACACATGGAGATTGCTCCATAATGAAAGAAAACAAGGAAAGGAAACAAAAGGGGGTTAGCAATTCTAGGTTGCCTCTTAGTTGGATATAACTCACTAAGTAGATTCTATATAGCCTACAATTTGTTAAATTTGACACATCAATTCAAACTATAGGGTCGCACGCCACTATTCTTTATTGTCAAACCCTATTTTAATGTTTCTTAATTTAATATATACTAAGTCTAGCTCACTTAATATAAGTTGCCCTACATAAAACTAATGATAAAAAATTTTCGTTAGAAAAAGTTAAAAAAAAATATTGTGAAAAATAACTAAGAGTTGCCAACCAATTAAATTGATAAAAAGATCAAATTAGGATTTTCAAGTGGAAAAACCTTAATTAAGCCACTAGTCTATAGATTTTTTAAAAAATTAATTTTTCAAAAAAATTAACCAGAAAAATTGAATTCGAGAGCTAATCTATTAAGACCAAGTCACCATGTAAAAATTTAAAAAACAACTAATAGGCCTTTATTTTTATAATTTTTCAGAAAAAAGAGAAAGCATGCAAAAAAATGTGAAAATACATAAAAATGAATTATTATTATTTTTTATTACGAAATTTCCCTAAAAAATAAAAATAAAAATAATATTTTACAAATTTTACAATTGCCCCCTAAGATACTTACGTACTTACTAATCGGGGATCAAACCAACCGTAGTTTTCATTCTCCAAGAAAAGATTTAATGGCTTAATAAATTTTATTCATGAAAACAGGTTAGGTTTACTTTTTTTAACTAATTCATTTTTATTAAGAAAAATCCATAAATGTCTAATTTTTATTCCCAATTAAAAAAACCTAATTTTTGAAAAGTCTTAAATTAAGATTTTTTTTTTTAAAAAAAAAACTATGTGATACAATTTTTCATTTTTCAAGAAAAAACCATAAAGATCTAAAAATGCGATTTTTATAAAATATGCAATTTTCTATATGATAAAAATTTTCTAATGGAAAATGTACCTAATCATGGAAAAAGATGTCTAAACGATGGAAAAAATATCTAACCATAAAAAAATACTAATTAAATATTTTTTTTATTTTATAAAAAAACTAACTAAATGACAAAATGATTTTTTCGAAAAAACCTTAAAATGCTAACTTTATTTAAAAATGTAGATTTAATGAAAAACATGCAATTTTAAACAAAAGATGCAAATTTTCTATAGAAGTGCAACTTTTAACAAAAAAAAAAAATTGAATATTTTTTATTAAAATATACAATTTATGCGAGAGCTACGAAAGGACTCAAATTAGTGATTATTTTACACAAAATCCTAATCATGAAAACCATATAAAAACTAAAATAACACGTTAATATAAACATATAATAAAACTCACAAAATAACAATAAATAAATAAACCATATAATGGAAGAACTAAAACTAGCACTAAAATAAAACCTACATGAAAATAAACTAAAGTTAGTGTAGGTTATTAATAAAATAAATTATCTAAACCAAAATAAGAAAAACAAATAAAACAAGAGAGGAAAATATATATATATATATAACTATACTAGAAAAAGGAAAACCTAACTATACTCTAACATGTAGGTTGGATCAAAAGCAGGTCATGGGACTCTAATCGAATACAGGTCAACTTGCTATAAGGGAAGAAGAACAACTGCATCCTTAGCTTCTCTAGGTAGTTTTAAACACGTATTTCAAACGGGAAATTGCATTTTCTTGGCAAAGTTATTGGTGAAAGGATGCTTGGACATACCATCTTAGCCTCTAGTAATGAGTTAGGTGGTGGTTGGTAGCAAATTTGGCAGCAGTATGGATTGTGATTGACTTAAGAGAGTAGGTCGATGCTGTGTCATCATTAATTGAGCGTGGCTGTAGGATTGTCGTAGGGTTGTGTGCGTAGTGTGCTCTGGTGTCACTAGGTTCAATTGGTGCTTTGTTGTTTACAGTATGGCTATCAAAAGAGGGGTTAGGGGTTGGTTTAAAGTTTAGATGTTGAGTGTAGATGGAGTTAGGTGTGCAAGCAGTAGTTGTGCACATGTTTGTGGTTCTATGTGTATGTACTATACATGAATTAGGTTGAGTGTTCTACAATAGGTCAAGAGAGATTATGGGTTTGTAGTTGGTCAATGGGGCTATGTTTAGATGTGCTGTGCACTACTGGGTATAGAAGTTGCATGTTAGTGGTTGAAGGATGAATGAAGATGTATGTAGGCATTGTTGCATGATGATGAAGACAATGGGGTTGGGGATTGAGATTGATGATAATCTGCTAAGGATTTTTCATCTTATTTTTATAAGCTTCCTATTTGGATCTTGTTATGAGCCTTAGATAAAGATTCAATAGATATGAACAGAGCTTGAGTTGATTTAGGTTTGTCAAATCATTTTATTTAAAACTATCAATATGAATACTTATGATTTTTAGAAGTTTCAATAATAATTTCTTAGATTTGGATCAATTTCTAAGCAAAAATACCCAAGATTTGACAAGATTTAGTATTGGACTAGTTTGTAGAACTTATCCGATTTCTCTCTCCTTCTATTTGTTTCCTAGGAAAACTTTGGAGAAGAAAATGGCCAACCACATGACAAGCACGTCACTTAGGCGACAAAAATGAAAATGCATCCAAGTGCATTGCGTAGGACTTGAACCCTTGACCTATTAAAACCAAACCCAAAGCCTTAGCTAGCTCATCTGAGCTCTTTTCTCATTCTAGTTATGCACACAAACAAAACTTAAGCAATCCTTTTTAGGCCTACAAATTTTAGCCTTTAATCCTTAGCCTAATTCTTTTTAAAATGATCTTAGCCTTTCATATAACCCAAAATATACATGCTAAATTTTTTTTTTTTAACACCACTTTTAACTTTAATGAATTCTGAGTCTATTTTTAATTAGTCCAATTAAATTCAAATTTTTAAATTGGATAAAATCCACTTCATGAGCTCAAATTTCACTAAACTTTTCTTAAACATATTTTCTAATAAAGCCCAAAATTTTTAAAGACTCAGAATTTATTAATTAGCTTGTATATTTTTAATTTTACCTGATCTAAACCTAAAAGATTATTGACTTGACTCGAACACTTATGATACTTTTTTTATTTTTTCAACATTTTTTTGTATTTTTTTCAATTTTTCTATTTTTTAAAAACTTGGCCTAAAAGTAAACAAAAAAAAGACTAAAATTAAAATAAAGAGCAGTAAAAATAGAGTGTCTACAGCTGCCCCTCTTTATAACTAAGTTTGTAAAAACTTTGCTATATAGACAAAAAGACATACCTAATTTTACTATGTCTTGGCTTGAATGGATAAGGTAAGGACTTTCGTCTCCAAGAGTTAACTAAGAAAAGTCCTCACTTAAATTGGTGGGTATCCTGAGGAGGACAGTTCTCTTCAAGGATCTGTTGCTTAAGAGGATAGATCTTTCGAAGACAAGACATGATGACACTTTATTAGAGGCAAAATAGGACTGCGCTCCTATGAATAGGCAATTCGATAAAACATAGGATGGCGCTCCAATGAGCAAGCAATTCTAAAGAGGACAAGACAACACTCTAATAAGCAAGCAATCCAAATAAGGACTAGATAACGCTCTACTGAGCAAGTGATTTAGGAAAAGGTAAGATAGCACTCCTTTGAGCAAGCGATCCTAGAAAGGATTGGATGTCGCTCTACTGTGCAAGCAACTCAACAAGGAATAAGATGATGCTTCTTTGAGCAAGCAATCCTAGAAAGGACTGGATAGCACTCTATTGAGCAAACAATTCGAGAAAGAATAGGATAGCACTTCTTTAAGCAAGCAATCCTAGATTTCTTTACGAATTGGACAACACACTAAAGGGTAAGTGATCCAAAATTTTTCAAGGACTTTGATAAGTCTTGACAAATTGATCTAGACTTGAGCTTAAAGGATTCTAATGACTCTTTGAAATTTTTAATTTTTTTTAAGAAATCTCTTTTAAAAACTCTTGATTTCTCTTATATAAATTTTTTTTGTAAAAATTTTAAAGAAAATGCACTTTTTGGTGAAAAAAAAAAATTGTGTCGCTAACAAATAGGATAACCACATAGCCTTCAAAGATCATATATAAGTGGTAGGCCCGCCCTACTATCCAATTGCCACTCATCCTTAGAGCATATTCCATGATTTCTAAATTTATTGGAAACATTAATTTCAAACTTAAGGTTAATAACCATTCATGTTCTTGAAAAAGTACTCAACTATTCTTTGATTTTCCACTAAGGGAATAGATAGCATTACTTGAAATGTTTAGTCAAATAGGACTTTCTTGCACTTTCATAGGTTTGTTTTCACTCTCAACATCAATTCTAAAAATTTTAGTTCATCTTGTAAATGGTATACTCTGGCCAATCAATTAGGTCTTTCTTTAGGTTTACAATGTAAGGCTTTTGGTCAATGGTTTGAGCAAATGAATTTCAATATATTTCAACCAATTTTAAAGAAATCATATACAATATGTCCGAAGTTTACAAGCTAAGAACCGTGGATAAACTAAACATGGGCTTGCAACAGTTTGGTGAGCAAATTTTGTTTAAGATAAATCTATTTCTTTAGTCCAAAGAGCTTTATTAATAGGTGGTATAGTGGGTGAGACCATAGACTTAGAGCTTCATTTTCATGCTTAAGAATTTGATGTGTTTAGCCTTTAAATACCCTTCAACCTTAGGCCTATTGGCAATTTTGGGCTTATGCTTGAAGGTGACCACCTTGCTCATTTTTCTCATTGTTTTTTTTTTCCTTTCTCTTGTTCTTTCTTTTCTTTTTTCCTTTTTTTTTTCTTTTCCTTTTTTCAAGGTGATCACTCTCCACATTGTTAAATTTTCACTTAATGAGATTTAAAGCTCTAAAAAGGTAAGTTCAAGGTATATGAGCTATGGGTGAAGTGTGCATGGCTTTGCAGTGTTTCAAAAAAATCTATGGGCTTAAGGTACTTGAGTGAGTGCATGGGCCTGAGTCAGGTATATATGGTCTGAAGCTCTTCTTAATCCTAAAGAAATTGAACTATTTATGACAATATTTGCTCATGAATTAACATAACTAAGGTAAGCAAAAGTTAGTCTACTCCTTTCTCCAAATTAATTACCCTAGCCTCTTGATTTCCCCAGTGTAAGGTGGTTCTTGGCATGGTTAATTTTAAGAATAATCCATAAAAGACTCAAATGGGTTTTGGAAGGAATGATTGTGTTTAAGGTAGTAAAATGAATGCCTAACATCATTTTGACACATATACCAAGTTCAAGTGGACCTCCTTTAAGGAATGAGCTCAAGTACTCACATTGTATCACTCCCTTCTCATATGTGTTGAAGGTTAGTGTTTAGGACATGTTTTGCCCCTCTTCATTCTAAACTTTTCAAGTAATGTGTTACCCTTCATTTAAGTAGAAAATTTTAAGTTTCGAGTTTAAATTTACTTTATCTATTTTCACTTATCCCAAATATTGCATAAAGTGTTTCATTTAGTTAAAGGCTTATGACATGCCCCTATTAAGCTAGCTTCACAACCTAAAAGACAAAATACACATGAAAAACACTTTAACACTTTAGTCAAATAGATCGTATCCACTACAAACTCCAAAACAAAAGATTATTTTGAAAAGAAATAGAAGCAAGAACTAAAAATCTTGTCCACTTCTTGCCCCATTTCTATCACTCCTTCAAACTTAGCCCATTCAATTGAATTGATCTCTTGGAGCTATACCCAACTAATTCAAATAGAAAGCCACCTTGTTAGATGATAGTAGTAGGCCTTCAATATCTAATGTTGGTGGCTGCATGTTTGATGCTTCTTTAAAACTTGGGGAAGGAATACCACTGCCAATTTGACCCATTAGCTTCTAGAAAGCTTGGCTAGATAATTTCTACATCAATTAAATCTTACACTTTATGCTTCAATTTCCAGTAATTCTCTATGGTATGCCCTACTTAGCTCATATGATATTCACACCATTTGTTGGGGTCATGATCCCTTGGCTTGTACTTCTTTGCCGTGATTTCATATGCTAGCAACCCAAGATTGCTCAAACACTCTGCCATTAGAATCTTGAACTATATAAGATACCTGCTCTTGTTGTAGACAAGCTTGTCTTGATCTAGGGCTTTTCCAATTAGCGCATTTGTTCCTAACTTCTCTTTCCTTGAATCATCCTCATGCTTGGGTTGTGACATTTTACTCATAATAGGAGTTAAGTGTTCAAGCTACTTGAGTACATAACCTATCGTCATTTCTATACCCATGAGTCTTTCTTCTAACATTGTTAGCTTTTCCTCTAAGGCTACAACCCTTCTTTCTAAACCCTAACAATGACATGCCCCTTAGGCTTAACCGTTTAAATTTGTCTCTAACAACCTTTCCAAACTTTGTATCACGTTAATAGTAGGCTATATGTGGAATTTAGGCCTTGGATCCTTGATGAAGTCTAATTGGAACAATTTTTCATTAATCAAATCTTAGACTTTATTCTTCAACTTCTAGGAATGGTCAGTGACATGCACGTATTGACCTATGTGGTACTTACATTGTGCATTGAGGTTGTACTTTTAAAGCTTGTACCTTACCATTGGGGGCTTAGGATGTAGCAAACCATCTTCTTTTAGGTGACAATAGACCTAAGACATAGGAATTAGGATATGAGTAAACCTCCTTTAGGTGTTTTAGGCTTAGCTTATTTTGCTTGTACTCGGGGCCAATGTCTAAGGTACTAGGTTGTGTGTCGTTAAATGGGGCATTGTAGTGTTTACAGTGGCTTCTGAATCCAATGAGGCTAATCTCTTCCTTATTAATCTTCCCACTCTAATGGCATCCTCAATACATCTACCGGTTGGGACTATGTCCATAAATGTAAGGATAGTATAGCCCAAGAGGTGATTATAGTAATGTTCACCTAATGTATGAATGAATACATTGACCGGTTCGTTTTTTAGCAAATGTACTATGACTTGAGCAATTGTCAATCTCCATATCTGAGCATACTCCTTAAAAGACATGGTTGGCATTATTTTTAAGTTACTCAGATTCATCAGGGAAGGAGCCACTTCTTCATTGAACTTGTACTGTTGATAAAATATTTGAGCTAGCTTATCCTAAGTATCAAACTCAGCTAAGTCTATTGGGCATACCATGCTTATGCTAGCCCAATTAAGCTATCTTAGAAAGTTTAGATCCTCAATTGCTCATGTTTGACGAATTAGCCCATCTTACAAACATAAAACCTAAGGTGGAGCTTAGGGTAGCCTGTTCCATCATACTTTTCAAAATTTGGCACCTTAAACTTCTTAGGTAACTTAAGGTCTTCAAAAGTACAAACATTACTCAAGCCTAACTCACTTTGCACATTGTGACCTTTTAGAGCTCTCATTTTCTCTTCAATTTTGTGCAAAATTTCTTCCTCCATCTTAATCAATTCATGCTCCAATTCCTTCCTTAAACCTTTGTTGATGTTGTTGGGCTCATGAACTAGCAATTCATTAGGCTTGTCTACCGCAGATGATGTGTCATTGGGTAACTAAGTTGCGGTATGGGCCATGGTCTCAACTTGCTTAGCGTGCTTGCTCAAAACCATTCTCTATTCAAGAGTTTAAAACATTTTGGTTTTGAAAACGAGTAATTATGGGCTTTAAGTTAGGCCAAAACACTTAAAAGGCAATCTTTCAAATCCTACAAGAATCTCTTACATCCCTTCTCTTTAAAAAAACAAAAAATCAATTTTTTAATTTTGAAAACCTTTCTTTTTTAGACACTTCTATTGAAAAATCAATGTTGATTTTATGTTATAGAAGCCTAATACTAACATCAGCAAATCTAAACTTATTATACAAACAAAAGGTTAAAAAAAAAATCAAAACATTAGAACTAATGACTGAGGACAAAAGATGATGATTACATTACAAGGATTACATAAAGAAGAGGACATTATTTTATAAAGAGAAACTTATTAAACAAATGACACAAGGGTGACGACTTATAAAGAAAACTCTATTAAAACTATGACCACTTAATGGGTAAATACAAAGAATAAGAACTTAGACATTTACAAGATTTAACGACCTTAAGGTGGAAAATAAATTACAATGGAAATCTGAGAGTTGATTTTTTTTTTTTTATCTTATTTGTTCTTAACAATATAGTACATGTAAAGCACTATGATAAACACCAACTAAGTAAAGATTATCATGAAACTACCTTTTTTATCATAAAATCTCTTTGAAATCCTCTTCCTTTTTTTCTTTTTCATTTTTTTTTTTTTGAAACTTGGAAAACTTTAAGAAAATGATGATTCCAAAATAATTTTTACTATAACTAGTTTCCATAATCTTGTGCCCTAAAAGAAAATTTATAAGTTGGTACTGAAGGACTCTTTTATAAACATAGTTACATCATAATACAGGAGAATGTTAATGATTTTGTGACTTTCAATTTAAATCTTATGTTACACAACCTATTACTCACGAAACAATGATACATATATTATAAGACAATATTCACAAACAACACAAAAAGAATAAAAATAAACATATACAAATTAAGACAAAACTAAAAATTGATAAAATATGCTACATATGCGTGTAATGCAATAAGGATTGGTAATTAATAAATTATAGGGACAGAATTATTACAAACCCGCTGTCAATATTCATGTAAACTTACATATATAAGTGTACAAATTTCTCAATTTTCATTTTTGAAAACAAGGCCCATGTACAATTTTATATATAAATATATTAAATTTTGAAAATAAGGCCTAATTGGCCTTAGGTTATAACAATTTTTTTTTTCTAGCTTATATAATTTAAAAATTACTAACCCCTTTTTTTATTTATTTTATGATGAAGTAAGAGGGCAAGATCTATAGATGCTAAACCTTGTAGCCTCATACATTCTTAAAGAAATGATTCTTGGGCTACATCAAATCATGAGTAGGCTTGCCAATCACTGCCAGATGGGGGTAAAGACCTCAGCAACCTGATGTTTATACAATGGTGACCTGTACTAGGTTTCTAAGGTGGCTTAGGTCCAACCACATCTAAGTATACATAAGATTTTTAAAAGAAATAAAACCCTTATTCTCCAAGATAAGGCCCATCAGGTTAAACTTTTCCTAGTAGACCTATATTACTAAAAACCGATTAGTACAATTATATTACAATATAAATAAAATAAATAATAGAAAAATAAAAACAAATAAAAGCCCATTAATTAATTTTTTTTTAAATTTTTACATAGCTTGGCTACTAAATCCCTAATAAAGTTATCGATTCTCTCGAGCTCTATTTTGATTTTCCTTAATTTAACATATACTAAGTCTAGCCTGCTTAATATAAGTTACTTGATATAAAAATAAGGAAAAAATATTTTTATTTAAAAAAAGTTTAAAAAAATATTTCAATAAATAACTTAGAATCACTAACCAATTAAATTAGTAAAAAGGTCAAATTAAGGTTTTCTTGTAGGAAAATCCCAACTAAGCCACTAATCTACGGATTTTCTAAAAAATTAATCTTTCAAAAAATTAATTAGAAAATCTGAATTCAATCGCTAACCTATTAAGACTAATTTAACATATAAAAATAAAAAAAAAAAGACTAATAGGCCTTTACTTTTATGATTTTTCAGAAAAATGAGAAAGCATGCTAAAAAAAAAATGAAAATGCATAAAAATGAATTTTTTATTATAAACTTTCCCTAGAAAATGAAAAGAAAACAAATTTACAAATTTTACTATTTCTACGAAAGTACCAACGTATTCACTAATCAAAATCAAACCAACCTTAATTCTCATTCTCTTAGAAAAAATTTAGTGAATTGAGAAATTTTATTCATGAAAAAAGGCTAGATTTACATTTTTTTAGCTAATTTATTTTTATTAAGAAAAATCTCAAAAATCTTAGTTTATATTTCCGATTAAAAAGAAACCCTAAAAAGTTAATTTTTGAAAGGTCCCAATTTAAGATTTTTTTTCTAAAAAAAAACATAAGTGATAAAATTTTTCATTTTTCAAGAAAGACCGTAGACTTAAAAATGCGATTTTTATGAAATTTACCATTTTCTACATGATAAAAATTTTTTAATGGAAAATATACCTAAACCATGAAAAAGATACTAATTAAAGATTTTTTTATTTTATGAAAAACTAAGTAACAAAATGATTTTTTTCTGAAATTCCCAATGCCAACTTTATTTAAAACTGTAGATTTAATGAAAAACATGCAATTTTAAGCAAAAGATACAAATTTTCTATAGAAGTGCAATTTTAAAAAAAATCATTGAATTTTATTAAAATACACAATTTTGACTAAAAGTATACAACTTTATGCTAAAACATGCAATTTATGTAAAAGATCCAAAAGGCATAAATCAATGGGAATAGACATAAACGACTCAAATTAGTGATGATTCTACACAAAATCCTAATGGTGCAAATTGTATAAAAACTAATATAACACATTAATATATACATATGATAATACTCACAAAATAACAATAAATAAATAAATCATGTAATTAAAAGAACTAAAACTAACACTAAAATAAAAGCTACATAAAAATAAACTAAAGTTAGTGTAGGTTATTAATAAAATAAATTATCTAAACCAATATAAGAAAAATAAATAAAACAAGATATATATATATATATATAGAAAAAGGAAAACCTTCCTATACTCTAACATGTAGGTCGAATCAAACATAGGTCATAGGGCTCTAATCGGATACAAGACGAGTTGCTATAAGGGAAGAAGAACAGTTGCATCCTTGGCTTCTTTAGGTAGTTTCAAATGCATATTTTAGACGGGAAATCACATTTTCATGGAAAAGTTATTGGTGAAAGGATTCTTTGACACATTGTCTTAGCCTAAAGTATTGGTTTTAGGAGAGTTAAATAGTGATTGTTTATAGATTTGGCAATAGCGTAGATTATGATTAACTTAAGAGAGTAGATCGTCATTAGTTGAGCACACTGTAGGATCATCATAGGGTTGTATACATAATGTACTATAGTGTCACTAAGTTTGGTTAATGTTGTGTTGTTCACAGCATAGCTATCGAGAGAGGGGTCAAGGGTTGGTTTGGGGTTTAGATGTGTTAAGTGTGGATGGAGTTGGGTATGTGAGTAGTGATTGTGGATGTGTGTGTGGTCCTGTGTGTATATGCTATACATGAATGGGGTCGAGTGTTTTGTAATAAGTCAAGTGAGATTAAGGGTCTGTAGTTGGTTGATGGGGTTATGTTTGGATGTAGTGGGTGCTATTGAGTATGGAAGTTGTGTGTTGGTGGTTAAGGGACAAATGAAGACGGGTATAGGCATTGTTATGCGATGATGAAGATAGTAGGGTTGGGAATTGAGATTGACGATGATCTGTTGAGGATTTTTCAACTTATTTTTATAAGCTTCCTATTTGAATCTTACTGTGAGCCTTAAATAAAGATTTAGTAGATATGAATAAAGCTTGAGTTAATTTGGGTTTGTCAAATCTTTTATTTAAAGATATCAAAACAAATCCTTATGATTTTTAGAAGCTTCGATAATAACTTCTTAGATTTAGATAAATTTCCACACAAAAATACCCAAGATTTGATAAGATTTAGTATTAGATTAGTTTCTAGAACTTATCCGATTTCCCTCTCTTTCTATTTTTTATCTTGGGAAAACTTCGGAGAAAAAAATGGCCAATCACATGACAGGCACATGACTTAGGTGAAAAAAATGAAAATGCATCTAAGTGCATTGCGTAGGACTTAAACCCTTGACCTACTAAAACCAAAGCCAAAGCCTTAACTAGCTCATCTAAGCTCTTTTCTCATTATAGTTATGCACACAAACAAAACTTAACCAATCCTTTTGAGGCCCAAAAATTTTAGCCTTCAATCCTAAGCCCAATTCTTTTTAAAATAATCTTGGCCTTTTCATATAACCCAAAATATATATGCTAATTTTTTTTTAACACCACTTTGACTTTAATAAATTCCGAGTGTATTTTTAATTAGCTAGTTAAATTCAAATTTTTAAATTGGATAAAATCCACTTCATGAGCTTGAATTTCACTAAACTTTTCTTAAACATATTTTCTAATGAAGTCCAAAATTTTTAAAGATTCAAAATTTATTAAATAGCATGTATATTTTTAATTTTACCTAATCTAACCCTAAAAGACTTATTGACTTAACTCTAAAACTTTTGATACTTTTGTATTCCCATATTTTTTATTTTTTTAAACCTAGCCCAAAAGTTAAAAAAAAAGAGACTAAAATTAAAATAAATGGTGGCAAAAATAAGGTGTCTACACTTACTAAGGTGAATAGATAAGCATTAAGGCTAGAGAGAACTCTAAGGTTACTCAAAAGGAAACTGGTAATATTCAATAATGAGGTATGATTGCAATGTACAAGTAAATAAGGGTTTATATACTAGCCCAACTAGGGTTACAGTGCATACATGGAAAAGGCAAAAAAGGTAATTTACAAATGGGGCACATAAGACATGCTAAAATGGGTACAAAGAACAAAAAATATTTTGTACGAAAAAGTAAGGAATTCTTCTAGAATGTTATAACAAAAGACACGTATCAAGAGGTGACTAGGGGCTTATAGTGTAACTAGCGCCGCTGAATTGAATTCTGAAGTAGCTCAGCAGTTGTAGGATCTAACTTAGAAGAAGTCAAAAGAATATTGGTAGTCATAGTCAACCTAGTCTAGTACAAGTTAGAGCTCGATCACTTAAAGACACCTGGATTCTCTTCATGTTGCTCAGCTTGGCAAATCAAAACATTGGCAACTCGAATCAGTTAGATGGTCGATACTTGGTTGCTTAGAAACTATGTTGAACCTTATAAGAGTTCGGCAGCAGTTGCGGTTACTCGACAGGCTAATAGATCTACTTGGTAGATTGGTTGGCTCAATGATGGAATCTTCCATCCTTAGTAATTCTTAAGCTAGGACACATCGGGTAAGTCCTGATAGTCCTCTTTCTTAGCTTCTAATGATTGATCCGAAGAGTTGATTCCTATCATCTGCCTAAGGATCAATAAGATTTGTCCTCAAATTAGAAGGGGCTTTTGGTGGTTGCTCTCCTCTGGGTTCTACTGCAATTTCTTCAAGCTGTGAAGGATCAAATTGACCATATTTAAGGTAGGGGAGACACCATAATTCTCTAGTAGTTCGATATGGTAAGCATTACGATTGACTTTCTTCAGGACCCTGAATGGACCATCAACTCATGGAGATAGTTTACTCTGTTATAAGTGTGGAAATCTCTCTTAATTAAGGTAAATCCAAACTAAGTCACCTAGTTTAAAAGAAATAGTTTGGTAGCCACAACTACTGATCTCTTGTTGTCTCTAATTGAACTTAGCAATCTTCCTTGCTACAAACTAGTGTAACTCTTGTAATTCTTAGGCTTGGGTGACTTCGAATTGACTCTCTTCAGCAGCTACTAAGGTATTGATCAGGTCTAAGGGAATAGTGGGGTTAAGGCCATAGATAACATCAAAAGGAGTCTTCCTAGTGGTATTGTGGACAGTTCGATTGTATGCGAACTCCACAACCAGTAGACACAAATCCTAATCTTTCAAATTCTTTACTAAGATAGCTCGAAGTAGATTGCCTAGTGTCATATGCACCACTTCAGTTCAGTCATCAATCTAAGAATGGCTACTAAGGCTAAACACAAGTTTCGTTCCAAGTCTTCTCTAAAGGCTCTTCCAAAAATAGCTTAAGAATTTAGTATCCCAATCTGAAACAATGATCTTTGGCACTCCGTGTAATCAGAAAATTTCTTACGAAACCAAATTAACTATATGTAAAGCATCAGTAGTATGGTGGCATTGGATGAAGTGTGCCATTTTGCTAAAATGGTCCACTCCAACAAAGATTGAATCTTTTCCTCTAGATGTCCAAGGCAACCTTAAGACAAAGTTTATACTACAATCGGCCCTAGGTGAGGTCAACTTAGGTAAGGGCATGTACTCACCATGCAGTTTTCTCTTCCCTTTTACACGTTCGCACACTCCACAACTTCTAACTACCTAATGGACATCCTTGGCTAAACCATGCCAATAAAAATATTCTTTCAATAGTTTGGCTGTTTTGGTCTCACCAAAATGGCTGAATAATCCTCTACTATGAGCTTCCCTAATCAATAGCTCATACGTGGAACAACTCGGTATGCATAGCCTTCTTTCTTTGAACAAATAATCATCCTTGAGGTAATATCCACCAACAACTACTCCTTCTCGGCACTTCTCAAGAATAGGACTAAAATGTAGGTCTTGAGCATATTGCTAGGAGATGAGAGAAAATCCCAACAATTTTTTTATGTAAAGTAGTTAGCAAAGTTTGTCAACAAGACAAGGTATTCGTGACAGCATTGGCAATACATTTTCTTGTATCAGATTATGTAAGAAAAATTGTCCATAAATTCTAACCACTTTACTTACCTTTTCAAAAGTTTGTTCTGACTTCTAAGATACTTCAAGGACTCATGATCTATAAATTACAAACTCTCGAGGCAATAGATAGTGTTGCCAAACAATAAGAGCTTAGAAAAGAGAGTACAATTCTTTCTTGTACATAGAGTAGTTTAATGCGGCACCACTAAGCTTCTCACTATAATAGATAATAGGTTGACATTCTTGCATCAGGTGGCACCAACACCAATGCCTCACGCATCATATTCCAATTCAAATAGCTTGTCAAAATCAGGTAAAGCCAAGATAAAGGCAGTAATGAGCTTTTCCTTGATCCCCCTGAAGCTCTGCTTAACTCGGTCATTCCATCTAAATCCTTTACTCTTCTTAATGAGCCCGATCAATAGGGTGGCAATAGTATTGAAGTTCCAAATGAATCTTCCATAGAAAGAAGCAAGGCTATGACAATTTCATACTTTAGTAATACTCTTCAATGTTGGCCAGTCCAAAACAGCTCAGGCCTTTTCCTCTTCTACTCGGATTCTATCCCTAAATACTACATACCCAAGAAAGACAACTTCTCTTTGACAAAACATACACTTATTTAAGTTCCCATACAATTTCTTAGTATGTAAAATGTCAAAAACAACTCAAAGATGTTGAATATGGTTGTTTGGGTCGATATTGTACACCAATATGTTGTCAAGGTACCTAACCACACATTTTTTTATCAGTGAACACATTACATGGTTCATAAGCCACATAAATGTGCTCGGTGCATTTATAAGTCCAAATGGCATAACCAAGCCTCATGCAAATTTGGTAGTAGCCACTTCTCAAGTCAATTTTTGAGAATATCTTGGTTCCATGATGCTCGTCCAACATATCATCAAGCCTCTATATTAGGTATCTTTACTCGATAGCAATACGGTTAATAGTATGACTGTCGATGCACATGTGCTACAAACCATCCTTCATAGGGATAAGCAAAGCTGGCATAGCATAAGGACTCATGCTCTCCCTCACATAACCTTACCCTATCAACTCATCCACTTGTCTTTTCAACTCAACAGCCTACTCAGGATTCATTCTATAAGTAAGTCAATTTGGTAAGCTGCTCTTAGTTGTAGATTAATCAAATGCTCTATACCTCTAATCGGGGGTAATTCCTTTGGATACTCTTCTAGGAACAGGTCAGAAAATTCATCAATCAATTTTCGTACCTCGTCAAGCACATCTTTTAGATTTTTCAACTCCAACAATCTTCTAATCAATAAAAGCATAGGCTCATCGACCTTCTCAACAGCTTAGAGCTTTCAGTGGTTCATTACTAGGGTTCTTCTTGCTAGCTTGAGTGAGCTAATTATGGGTCTCATTCACTTGGGTTGGTGTCATGGGTTGCAACACGATCTTCTTTCCTTCCTTAACAAAAGCATAGGTGTTCTTATATCCGTTGTGAGTAGCACGTCAGTCGAACAACTAAGGTCATCCAAATAATATATGTGAAGCTCCCATAGAGATGACATCACATGCCACTTCATCCCTGTACATATTCCCAACACTTAAAGGTATGGATACTTGTTTAGTAACGTATAGAGCACCCTTATCATGTAGCTAATGTAGCTTATAAGGTTAAAGGTGCTTAGAGGTCGACAATCCTAACCTTTACGCAAAGGATTATGCAACTACATTGGTGTAACTCCCTCCATCCATAATGATGGTGCACAACTATCTCTTAATGGTATACTTAGTGTGGAACAAATTTTCTCTTTAGTCTTCTTCGAAGCTCGTAAGCGAGCTTAGCACTCTTCTCAATACCACTGTCATCACTTCTCCCCAGTCGACATAGACATAGGTCTCCTCTTCATCCTTAGGTTCAATTCTTCCAACATTCTTCTCCTCCTTTAGCTCACTGTTGTTATTTTAAACACTCAACAGCATGTGTTTGTAACCTAAGCATTTGATGCACTTCACTTCACTAGTCTTCCGTTCAAAGGTCTATCTTTTCTCATATGTCCTCAAGGTTGACTATTCTTCAACTAGGCTCTTCTGGCTTACTCGACTATCATCAGTTCGGTCATGTTTTTCCTTGGCTTAGGAGGGTCTCCTCAACTCAGTATAAGCATGTCAATGTGGAGCAAGAGTTTCTCCTTAGGGCATTTCTCCTTTGCTTTTCAACCCTCTGCACTAACTTAATGCCCTCTTCTAATATATAAAACATTTGTATCTCCACAATGTTAAAAAAGTCATATTTGAGCTTGGAAATGAATCTCAACATTGTGCGAGTCTTGGGTTCTTCTACGTCATCTTGGATCATTAAAATTTGAAAGTCCCTAACATAGTCATCAACAAACCAACTTACTTGGCGAAGCACTTGCAACTTAAAAAATGTGTCCTATAGGTAAGTATCAGGTATAAATTTATCTCTTAACGATCTCTTCATCTCTTCCTACATCCTTACACTTCATCTCCCATCTCTTACTCTGGTTGCATTAAGATTCTTCCACCATATAGAGGCATACCTAAGAAATTCAAGTGCAGCAAGTCAATCCTTAATTGCATCCGTATACCCATAATAGTCAAACACTTTCTCAACTTTCTCTTCACACTCAAGATACTCATCTGCATCTCTACTACCAATAAAGGTAGGGATCTGGATTTTGATATTATCATGTCCTTCAGGAGCTCAACATCCTTGTTTTAGTGCTTTGTAATATTCAACCTTTGCTTCTTCTTCTCCATACTTCTCCACATCAACCTCATCATCATCCTCCTTAATCTCTTCCAACTCCAATCTTCATCTAGCAACTTGATCTGCTACTCCTCCAACTCAATAGGTCAAACTAGGCGATTAACTCGACCACCTTAGTCTTATCATCTTTTATGAACATTCTCAACTTGACTATAGTGAGGTACACTCTATGGTTGTTGCCTATTGGCTTGCATCGTAGTAACCAGACTCTCAATAAGGTTAGTGAGTTTGTTAAGTTTATCATCAATAAACCTAGGGGTATTACTAATGTTTTGGCCTTGGACAGTATGAGCACCATTACTCTGATCACCAATAACGCCATGGACATTTGAATCCAACATTGCATAACACCTTCTCCAACAAGTTGACAACATAATACCTAATAAACACTTCTATTCACTACCAAAAATCTTACTAACACACTCTAATAACTTCAACACCCAACATACACATGAATACTACAGAAAAGAACCTATTCTATTTTCGTAGTAAAAAAACAAAGTAAAATAGAGTAACAACAGGAACTACACCAACAACTTCACAAACTTCCACTACATAACCTACAGCTTTAAACTTACTTCGCTCAAACACACTACAGCAGCTACGGAATGGAATACAATAGCCATGAACAACAAACATGAACAAGACTTCACTACAACTTCACACACTCCCTCTTGGAACTATACTCTGATATTAGTGAAGCTTATGCGTCTCCTAGATCATACATATAGAGGCGGCACCATAATGAAAGAAAACAAGGAAAGGAAATAAAAGGGGGTTAGCAATCCCAGGTGGCTACCTAGCTAGATATGACTTACTAACTAGATCCCATATGGCCTAAGATTTGCTAAACGTGACTCACCGATCTGAATTGTAGGGTCACTCATCACTATTCCTTGCTAAAAAGGGAACAGATAAGAGTTAAGGGTATAGATAACTCTAGGTTGCTCAAAAAGGAAACTGGTAATATTCAATAATGAGTTATGATTGTTGCATACAAGTAAATAGGGGTTTATATACTAACCTCACTAGGATTACAATGCATACATGAAAAAGACAAAAAAAGGTAATTTATAAATGGGATACACAAGACATGCTAAAAAGGGTAAAAATGATAAAGAATATTATGTACGAAAAAGTAAAGAATCATTCTGGAATGTTGTGCTAGAAGATCGTATCAAGAGGCAACTAAGGGCTTGTAGTGAGGCTAACTCCATTGAATTGAATTCTAAGGTAACTCAATAGTTACAGGATCCAACTCGAAAGAGGTTAGAAGAAAATTAGCAGTCAAAGTTGATCTAGTCTAACTCAAGTCAAAGCTTAGTCACTTAAAGACTCTTAGATTCTCTTCAAGTTGCTTAACTCGATAGCTTAGCAAATCAAAAGGTCAACAATATGGATCAATCAAATGCTCATTACTAGGTTGCTCAAAAACTATGTTGAACCTTACAAGAGTTTGGCAATAGTTGTAGTTGTTCAACAAGTTAGTAGATATGCTCAGTAGATTGACTAGCTTGATGATGAAATCCTCCCTTCATAGTAATTCTCGAGCTAGGATGTGTCGAACAAGCCCTGATAGTCCTTATGCTCAACTTCTAGTGATTGGTCCAATGAGTTGATTCCTATCATGAAGTGAAGGAGAAGAGGAGGTACATTTTAGGCATTTATTAGAAGAGTTCCAACAAGACCTTAACGCCTTGACCCGACCTAAACTTAGGGAATATTATATGGTTGTCCAAAGCACTCTCAACGCCCTTTTCTACTGGTGAGAATGGATAGAGAGAATATCTCTTCCATACTAATTGTCGTGTGAATAGCAACCTCTGTGCTTTAATCATTAATGGAAGGAGTTGTACCAATATAGTAGTATAAGAATTAGTGAAGACCCTAAAGTTGTTGATCTATTCTCACCCCCGACCTTACAAGATCCACTAGCTTAATGAGAAAGGTAGAACCCTAATTACCAAGTAGGTAAGAGTGTCAATCTCCATTGGGGATAGATACAAAGATAAGGTACTATGCGATGTCTTACCAAAGTGTGACTCATAGATACTTCTAGGATGACCTTAGTTATTTGACTTAAGATTAATCTACGAAAAATATAGGAACACTTACATGTACTTAAAAGGATGGCAAGGAAGTAATGCTAACCCCTATGAGCCCTAAAGAAGTCCAAGAATCCTAAGTTAAGATCTATAGGTCCCTATAGAAGAAGTCCTTAGTGATTTCCTAAGCTCAATTCTCTAAGAAAGTTAAGACGAAAGAGTATGTCTTCCTACTAGTCAAGAGGCTACTCGAGTTGAAGGAGGATGAAGCTCTACTAATCAATGTATAGGCCTTATTAAGAGAATATGCTGACCTATTTCTTGATGAATTACCCCGAGGGTTACCCTCAAGTAGAAGTATTGAACAGTGTATCAACCTCTAACCAAGAGTGGCTTTACCAAATCAACCTGCTTATAAGCTCAATCCTAAGCAAGCAGTCGAGCTCAAGAAATAAGTGATGAGATGAATGATAGAGGGTATCTTAGAGAAAGCGTAAGTCCTTATGCTATGCCCATTATCTAGTACCGAAGAAGGATAGCTCTTAGTAGATGTATATTGATTGTCGAGCTATCAACAAAGTCACCATCAAGTACAGGTATCTAATACCTTAATTGGATGACATGTTAGATGAATGATGCACATATTTTTTCAAAGGTGGATTTGAAAAGTAGCTACCATCAGATCATAATGAGACTAGGAGATGAGTGGAAGAAAGCTTTCAAAATGAAGGATGGCCTCTTTGAGTGGTCGGTAATGCCTTTCAAACTTATGAATACACCAATTACTTTTATGTAACTCATGAATCATGTCTTGAGGAAATTGAATGGAAGTCTATTGTGGTTTATTTTGATGGCATCTTAGTATGTAGTATCAACCTCTTGTCTCATGTCATGCACTTGAAAGCTGTGTTTTATATCCTTAGAGCTAAACACTTGTTCGGCAACCTAAAGAAATGTGTACTCTATCAAAGTAAGGATGCATTCCTTGGATATGTTGTGTTTGATGGAGGTATCCAAGTTGATGACGAGAAGATTTGAGCCACACTTAACTGGCCAGCACATGCTAGTGCTACAAAAGTAAGGAGCTTTTATAGTTTGGCTTCATTATATCAAAGGCTCATTTGGAACTTCATTTCTAAAGCCGCACCAGTAATTGAGCTAACCAAGAAGAACTCGGAATTTAAGTGGTTAGAGAAAGCTCAAAGAAACTTTGAGGAAATAAAGTCCAAGTTGATGTCTGGCCCTATGCTTGCTTTGCCATATTTTGATAAAGTCCTTGAATTGGAGTGTGATGCCTCAGGAGTTAGCATTAGTGCAGTCCCCATGCAAGAGCACTAACCTATCATAAACTTTAGCAAAAAGCTTAGTGGCGTTGCTCTGAACTATTCAATATATGACAAAGAGTTCTATGCTCTTATCTGAGCTCTTCAAAACCAATAGCAATACCTACTACTCAAGAATTCATTACCTACACGAATCACGAGTCCCTTAAACATTTGTGATGTCAATAGAAGCTCTCTCAACATTATGCCAAATGGGTAAAATTCTTGAAAACGTTTTACCATGTAATCAAGTACAAGAAAGGGAGTTCTAACAATGTGGCCGATTCCTTATCACGTTGACATGTGCTTATTACGACTTTACAAGCTCAAGCACTAGGATTTGGTACCCTTTCTAATCAGCCTAAGCAAGCTCACTACTTTGGACCCATAGTGGTCAAGTGTACGTATGGAGGTGTCGTAGATGGGTTATATCTAAGCCAAGGGTTTCTAATGAAGGGTAGATGTGTGTGTTTACCTAACAGCTCAACCTAAGAGCTACTAGTTCGAGAAGCTCATGTAGGAGGCCTAGCTAGCCACTTTAGGGAAAAAGAACACTCAAACTACTAAAAGAGTATTTCTATTATCTAGGGATGATGACGGATGTGTACAAAGTCTTAGAACAGTGTGGGGTCTGTAAGCAAGCCAAAGGAAGGAAGGAAGCCTATGGAGAGCATACACCTTTGCCTATGCCTAATCAGCCCTAGACCGACCTAAGTATAGACTTCATGCTTGGACTACCCCGAACAATGCAAAAACATGATTTCATTATGGTGGTGGTCAATTAGTTTAGCAAAATGAGCTACTTCATTCCCTACCACAAGACTGATGATTTTTTATATGTTACCAATCTCTTTTTGTGGGAGATAGTACGACTTCATAGATTCCTTAGAAGCATTGTTTCTAATTGAGATTTAAACTTCACAAGCTTCTTTTTGCATACCCTGTGGAAAAAGCTCGACACTAAGTAAATATCCAGTACCTCCTGTCACCTTCAAACGGATGATCAAACTAAAGTGGTAAATAGAATCATTGGTAATCTACTATTAACAACTATTGGAAAGAATCTACATGACTAGGATTTATGTTTAACTATCATCGAATTTGCCTACAATCGCTCCACTCATAGCTTGATAGGAAAGTTACCCTTCAAGGTGGTTTATGGAATCACCTCAAGCTTAACCTTAGACATGATTAATAACTCAACCTCTAAAGAAGAAAGTGAATCCAGCCTGTAGCCCACTAAGGAATTCCAGAGACCACATAAGAAGGTAGTCAAACAACTAGCCAAAACAATGGCCTAATAGCGAGAGTAAGGAAACTGAGTTAGAAAGAGCATTTTTTATAGTTCAAGAGACCTTGTTTAGGTTTACCTCAATAAAGAATGGTTCCTAAAGAAGAGGAAAAGTAAGCCATCACCCAGATGGGATAGTCTTTTCAAGGTTCTGCGATAGATTAATAATAACACTTATGAGCTAGTGCTGCCATAAGGATATGGAGTGTCCTCAACCTTCAACGTCTCCAATTTAATGCCTTATGTACTAGAAGAAGATGTCGACCAAGATTTGAGAGAAAATCTTCAGTAACCCCAAGGAGCTGATGGACTACCAACCTCAAGACTTCTCATATAAGCTCACCTCAGGGATTTGTAAAGTCTTGTAAGAAGGATACAATCTTCTCTACTCTGCTAAGACGAAATCTAGTATCAAGAAGGCCTACTGTTGAACTCTTTATGAGCCCAACTTAGATGCACCCTCCTATGCTTTACTACCAGTACAAATGCCAAGCTCACAATTCCTTCTAGTATGGCTAACCTACTTAATGCCAAGGTCCCTGACCCCAACCTCTAAGCCTTTCTTTATTGACCTATTCCCAACATCTAAACAACTCGACTCCAATATTTCACTACCCTATGTATGAATGCAATAACAGCACGCCATCTGTCATAACTTTTCGAACATTTGTACTATATGCTCTTTTTGTCCTTTATCATATTTACCCATTTTAGTTTGTACTAAGAATCTTTATTTCTTCATTGTCCTTTTTTATAATTTCTATCATTGTCTTGTTGCTCTAAGAACTTACTATAAATAGTCTCTTAAATCATATTATTATTAATGAATATTCCTTCCTTTTGTCTTGCTAGAAACCCTCTCCAAGTTATAACCTACACACTCTTATCTAATCTTGTTAATAGCTCAAGGTTAATGGTGAGTGAACCTTAGATTTTACTTGTATGTAACATTAAGTGAGAGTTAAGTCGTATAGTGTTACCCAATGTGTCATATCCGAAGAATAGCTTCACGAAGTTATTGGAACTTCCAACAAACCCATCTTGTGCTTTCTTCGATATTTTGAAGGACCCATTTGATTCACTATGGTAAGATCTTATGATAACTTAGGTCCAAGGCACATCAATTAAGGTGATCAATGCATCCTGCAAATTTCTCTCTCCAACCCACCAATCCATTGCTTTACCCTTTAGCATGTAGGCAACAAAAGGTACCTTCTTATCCTTAAGAATCTTAAAGCCTTCAAAAACTTGTTCCATCCCAACTATCTACCCTCTTACTCTAGTGGGATCATCTGGCTTCAAACAAAACTCATTAGCTAAACACATAAACTTCTCTCAAGTGATAGCTACCCCTTTACTATGGTGATTACCATTTCTATCCATCACAGCAGCAGCCTGTCCATACCCTCCATTGTTGTTGTTATTATGGTTTTACATCATCAGCTATTATTGTAGCTGATTTATCTGCTCCTTCTATCTTTGTAACTGATCTTGATGCTCAGCTATTGTTCCTAGTAGGGTGTTAATAGAGGTTTTGCATCATCAGCTACTATTGATTTACATTTGGTTGAGGTTAGAAGTGATAGATTGCTGGACCTCAGGACCTCTCACTCGAGCTCGCCTCAAGGGTCTGTAAGGTCTTATAAGAAGGATACAAACTTCTTAGTTCGACTAAGACAAGCTCTGGTATCAGGAAGGCTTGCTATTGAACTCTTTACTAACCCAACTAAGACCTACCCTCCTCTGCCATGCTACCTTTATGGATGCCAAGCTCACAATTCCTTCTAATACAGCTAACATACCTAGTGCTGAAGTCCCTAACCTTGACCTTCAAGCCCTTTTCTACCGACCTATTCTAGCATTTGAACAGCTTAACTCCAGTTCATCACTACCTTACATATAGATGTAATAACACCATGCCATCTATCATAACTTTTCTAACATTTATACTATATTCTCTTTTTATCCTTTGTAACATTTACCCCTTTTAGTTTGTATTAGGAATTTTTATTTCCGCATTACCCTTTTTGTAATTTCTGTTATTGTCTTGTTGCCTTAGGGACTTACTATAATTAATCTCTTATTACTATACCCAAAATCAGCAAATTATTATTAATGAATATTCCTTTCTTCTATCTTACTAGAAACCCTCTCCAAGTTATAACCCCCACATTCTTATCTAATCTTATTAGTAGCTCGAGGTTAGTGGCAAGTGAAAATTAGCTTTTACTTATACATAACATCAAGTGAGAGTTGAGTTATGTAGTGTTCCCCAATGTGTCACTTCCGAAGAATAGCTTCACTAAGTTATTGGAACTTCCAAACCAACCCCTCTTATACTTTCTTCAATATTCCAAAAGACCCATTTGATTCACTACAATAAGACCTTATGATAACTTAGCTCCAAGGCACATCATTATATTCTAGACTCAAAGCATGAGGTTACAACCAAGAGCTAAGTGTTTGTGGTGACTAGTTTATTATGTGAAATATACATTCTCTATTATACTCTATTTTCTATACTTCAAAATAGAGCAAGTTTTTGAAGTTGCTATGCGATATAGTATTTAGTAGTATTGTGTGGCATCTTTTGTTAGGTTATAAACTTGTTGAAATTTTGTTTTGAGAATGTCAAATCCTAGTATACAAGGAGAGATTACTAATGTTGAGAGTGATGTGCACAACCGTGTTTGTGTTGAACACAAACTCCTTGAACTATGGACGAACAAATATAGAACCTCACGCCATTGTGACCAACTTAGCTATGTCTAGGTAGAGACTAATGGAAACTTGACCACAAGAAAGGAATGTTAAGTATGGTTGAGGTGTGCAAGATAGGTCAAGAAGGCAAGGACTGAAAATCTGAGCTCCCAATGCTATGAATACACCACCAACTCAACCCACCAAGTTAAAAGACTCATACAACTAAGACTTGATTTGGAAAGAGTTGAAGAAGATGAGGAAGAAGAGTAGTTTTCTGAGTATAACGAGCATAAGCTTCGAGCTCCTCAAAGGATTAAGATCATTAAAGTACAGGTTCTAAGCTTCTTCAAAGCAAGCAATGTAAATGAGTATATGGATTAGGAAGAGAAGGTAGAGAAAAATTTTTACTTCTATGACTATAAGGATGCTATCCAAACTTAAGTTGCTACTTTAGAGTTTTGTGGATATCCAGCAATGTGGTGGAAGAAATTATAGACTACATGTCGGTGAGCACAATGTTAGATCTAAACTTAGAATGAAGTGAAGCGAGTCTTAAGGAATATATTTGTCCCTAAACACTATGAGTAGGATACTTTTTGATGTCTTCAAGAACTGAAGCAAGGCAGCCGATCTATAGATGAGTATGTTTGTGAATTTCAGTTATTGATATTTCGATGTGATGTTGATGAGCCAGAAGCACAAACCATCATAAGATTCATATCTAGTTTGCAACCAGAGATTGAAGATGTAGTTGAAGTATAAAGGATAAAGACTTTAGATGAGACAATACAAATTGCCTAATGAGTAGAATGGTAGAGGGGAACTTAACTTAACTTGCCAAACCTAGTATGCCAAGCTGACCTGGACATAGCCGAGTTCCTTATATTTTCAAGGTAGACTGATGTACCCAAGCTTTGAGCAAATTTAATGATGGCCGAAGTAAAGCTAAGGTCGAGGAGCTTAAGGTCAGCAAGGACCAAGGTCAAAGCTCAAGACAAAGAATAGGGAAATTGAATGTTTCAAATGTCTTAGCATTGGACATGTTGCTAATCAATGTTCGAACTGATGTGTGATGGTAATAAAGGTTGAGACCCTACAAATCGAGGTAGAGAGTACAAGTGAAGGAGAAGAGGAGATAGATGTTAAGCATTTGTTAGAAGAGTTCGAAGAAGATCCCAACACCTTGACTAGACCTAAATTTGGGGAATATTATATGGTTGTCCAAAGAACTCTTAGTACGCTTACTAATGATGAGAATGAAAAGAGAAAAAATCTCTTCCATACTTACTATCGTGTGAATGGCAACCTCTATGCTTTAATCATAAATGGAGGGAGTTATACTAATGTAGTAGTATGAGTACTAAAGACCTTGAAGTTACCAACCAATTTTGATGGGAATTAGCCTCTGACTACATCCAAGTTGAGGTAGACCTGTCCGAAGCCATGCTTGCCAAAGCCAAGCTAAAGCCAAAAGGATGAGGGGAAGAAAAATAACCACTCGACAACAAGTTTATCATCGATTGAATAGTCGAGAGACCACGTTGCTAACAGTAGGATCTACTTGATACAGCACGGAGAGACTATTGCCAACTAACTTTAGAACTCAACAATTGTGAGCTGACCTCTCTAGTGTCTCAACTAAGCTACGCAAGACTTCAAGGACTCCTTCCCAAACCCGTACATCCAATTGCTGACCTTGTTCGATTCAAATACTACTCCTTCCAAGACATGCCAAGTGACTGCATGCTAACTTCCCCTGTAAAACGCATAGTTTTGTATTCTTGTACATGTTTTCTTTATTTTATTTATGGGCTTAATTCTTTAGGGTTTAAGGCCTTGTGCATTATTTACAATTTTACCACTAAGGTTTACAACTTACTATAAATAGCAACATCTGTAAACATCAAAGATAAACATCAGTAGATAGAAAAGTATATTTCGGTGTTTTGGAACCTTTCCCTTTTTAAGCAAGGCTACTCTTGAGCTACCATTACTGGATTATCAAGTGTAGATCAAACTCTTTAATCTCTCTCGCATTCTTATCAATCTTGACCCTTAGATTGTGGTGAACCTTTCATTTGAACTGGTTAGTGAGTTGCATCTAAATCTCATTTGGATCCCAAGAGACATTTAGTGTTCATTAGTTGTATCAAACCCTACTTTGAGCTCAAACCCCTGATAGTGTTTGTGTGTTAGTGCATGATATCCATTCATATTTACCGTCAAAACTAACCATTTCAGTTCTTGTCCGTCATACCCATTCAACCCATTCTGGATTTTCGAGATCCGCTGCCATTGATCCCTATCATCTTTGGTATCAGTGCTTTAGGGAGACACGCATGCTAATGATTCTTTAAAGTTTGATTCATGGTTTAGACATTTCTATTAATCGTCATGCTATAGTGTAGTGTGTTTGTGTTTTCGTAGTTGTAGTATTGTGAAACTTAAGTTGAGTGACAATAATTTTAGCAATTGATTCTAGTTGCTGTAGTATTTTTGTCGTAAAATGTGTTTATTCAATTTTCTGGAAAATTACTACACATACAAGAATGTTGGAAGATAATGTCAACAACAATAGTGATAGTCCCTACGAAAGCTTGAGGAGACGTGTTGATAACTTGGAGTATCAGATTCAGAATCTTACTAATTCTATCTAAGAACTCACTAGTTTAGTTAGGGGTTGTAGATGTGATGGTCAAGAGGAAAGAAGGGAACAAACACCCACCAGTAGGAGTGGCTCTAATGAACTTGATCATGATGAGCAACAGCCGAGAAGAGCTGCCGAGCCGAGAAGTAGAGAAAACCAACCTATGTAGAGAAGAAGAAATGAGATGAAGAAATGAAAGGAGTGTTAACTCCAAAGCAAATCAAGAAGCCCAAAGAAGAGAGCTGAGGCCGAGAAGGGACATGATCGAGAAGAGCTCCAACAAAAGTAGCCGATTTGAGGTAAATTGACCAAAATGCAAAGGATGAACCCCGAGCACCAGGCCGAAGACTTGATAATATAAAGCTTAAGTTGCTAACTTTCAGTAGAAGTAGCTTACCTGAAGAGTTCCTTGATTGGGTTCCTTAAGTTGAGAAGTTGTTCGAGTACTATGAGTGTGATGATCAAACAAAAGTCAAGCTAGCTTCATTGTCCCTTATTGAGTATGCAAGCCTTTGGTGGGATAAGCTAGTTGCCAAGCGAGATGCTGAAGGAGAGGAGCCGATTAGGGCTTGGAGGTTTATGAAGCAATCGATGAATTAACGCTTTGTGCTAACCTACTTCAAACAAGAGATGCTCCATACGCTCCAGCACCTGAGACAAGGTCAAAATACTAATGAAGAGGATTTGCAAGAGTTTGAGACCTTGATGACTAAACGTAAGATTGCTAAGCCACAAGACTGCACCATTGCTAAGTTCCTGAGTAGACTCCAAGATGATATTGCTGACATAGTTGAATTGCCGCTGTTCAACTCTCTAGACGAGCTAATTAATTTAGCATTAAGAGTAGAGAGATAAAGGAGGAGGAGGCATCAGAAGCTAGGTAGTTGACCTCAACAAGGCAGCCCTAAACCTGAGAGGTATGCCAAGAGAAAAGGGCTAGAGAGGAGGATGGAGAAAAGAGAGCCTAGTCGACCTATCTATGTCAAAAAGAAGATTACTTAGATAAACTCTTAGCTGTGGTGACACGAGTTGACCAAAAGGTAGATCCAGGACAAAGGGAAAATTTATTTCATATACGATGTTTGATGAAAGGGAAGACCTATTCCCTAGTTTTTTTATAAGGGAAGCTGCACCAACATCGGTTTCTACCAAGTTAGTAGAAAAGATGAAATTGCTAACCTACCTGAATCCCCGACCCTATGGATTGAACTGGTTTGATGATAAGGGTATGGTCCGTGTACATAAGGGAGCTCAGATAGCATTCAAGGCAAGGTAGTATGAAGATGAGACTGAGTTCGACGTGGTCCCTATGAATGCCATAAATTTGCTTCTTAGCCGACCATGGGAGTATGATCAAAAAGTGATCCATGATAGCTTCTTCAACACTTACACAATTGAAAAGGATAGGAAAAGCTATTGCTTGACCCCTATGAGTGTTGAAGAAATCCAGAGACACTAAACACCTATGGTGAAGCGAAGAGGGAAGAGGAGTTTATTCAGCATCTCAGCTCGTGCTCAATGCTTAATGTCGAAGACGACTTCCTTTTAAACCCAAGGTAATGATGGGAATCAGCCTCTGACTACATCCAAGCTGAGGCAGACTTGTCTAAAGCCAAGGCTGAGCTGAAGCCAGAAGGATGAGGGTAAGAAAAATAACCACTTAGCAACAAGTTTATCATCGACTGAGTAGTTGAGAGACTACGTTGCCGAGAGTGGGATCCACTAGATACGGCAAGAAGAGACTATTTCCAAATAACTTCAGAACTCAAAAATTATAAGCCAACCTCTCTAGTGTCTCAGCCAAGCCATGTGAGACTTCAAGAACTCATTCCCAAACCCATACATCCAACTGCCAACCCCGTCCGATTCAGATATTAGTCCTTCCAGGACATGCTAAGTGACTGCATGCTAACTTCCCCTGTAAAATGTATAGTTTTGTATTCTTGTACACATTTTCCTTTATTTTATTTATGGGCTTAATTCTTTAGGGTTTAAGGCCTTATACATTATTTACAGTTTTGCCACTAAGGTTTAGGACTTGCTATAAATAGCAACATCTATAAACATCAAAGACAAACATCAATAGACAAAAAAGCATATTCCAACATTTTGGAACCTTTCCTTTTTTAGTAAGGCTACTCTTGAGCTAGCATTACTGGATTATCGAGTATAGATCAAACTCTTTAATCTCTCCTACATTCTTATCAATCTTGACCCTAAGATTGTGGTGAACCTTTCATTTAAACCAGTTAGTGAGTTGTATCTAACCCTCATTTGAATCCCAAGCGACATTTAGTGTTTGTAAGTTGTATCAAACCTTACTTTAAGCTCAAACCCCTAATAGTGTTTGTATCTTAGTACATGATATCCATTCACATTCACTGTCAAAACTAACCATTTCATTTCCTGTCTGTCATACCCATTCGACCCATTCTGGGTTTTCAAGATCCGCTACCGTTGATCCTTATCAAGTTCTCGACCCCAACCTTACAAGATCCACTAGCTTAATGAGAAAGCGAACTCCTAGTTACCAACAGGTAAGAGTGCTAAGCACCATTGGGGATATATAAAAAGATGAGGTGTTATGCAGCATCCTAATAATGTGTGCCTCATGCATACTTCTTAACCGACCTTGGTTATTTGACTTAAGAGTACTCCACGATAGATATAAGAATACTTACATGTTCTAAAAGGGTAGCAATAAAGTAATGCTAACCCCCATGAGCCTTAAAGAAGTTCAAGAATCCCAAGTTAAGATCTCCAAATCCTTATAAAAGAAGTCCTTTGTGATTTACTAAGTTCAACTCTCTAAGGAAGTTAAGGCAAAAGAGCATGTCTTCCTATTGGTCAAGAGGTAACTTAAGCTAAAGGAGGATGGAGCTCTACTAGTCTATGTGCAAGCCTTACTCTGAGAATATGCCAACTTATTTCCTGACAAGCTACCCTAAATTTACCCCCACTTAGTGGTATCGAATACCATACTGACCTCCAACTAGAAGCAGCTCTACCGAATCGACCTACCTATAGGCTCAATCTTGTGTAAGTAGCCAAGCTAAAGAAACTAGTTGATGAGCTGATTGACAAAAGGTATGTTAATGAAAGCATGAGCTCTTGTGTTGTGCCTGTTGTATTAATGCCTAAGAAGGATGGCTCTTAGCAAATGTGTATTGATAGTTAAGTTATCAAACAAAATCACCATCAAGTATAGATATCTAATACCTTGATTAAAACATGTTAGACGAACTACATGGTGCATAGATCTTTTCAAAGGTTAATTTGAATAGTGGCTACCAATAGATCAAGATGAGACCAAGAGACAAGTGGAATAAAGCTTTTAAAATGAAGGATGGTCTCTTTGAGTAGTTGGTAATGCCTTTTGGACTTACTAAAGCACCAAATATTTTTACGCGACTCATGAATTATGTCTTGAGGACATTGATTAGCAAATGCGATGTGGTTCATTTTGATGACATCTTAGTATATAGTGTCGACCTCTCGTCCCATTTTGAGCACTTGAAAGCTATGTTTAATATCCTTTGAGCTGAACACTTGTTCGGCAACATAAATAAATGTGTATTCTGTCAAAGTGAGGTTATATTCCTTGGATATGTTGTGTTTGATGGAGGAATCTAAGTTAAAGACGAGAAGATTTGGGCCATACTTAACTGGCACATGCCTACTAATGCTATAGAAATAAGTAGCTTTCATGGTTTGGCTTCATTCTGTCAAAGGTTAATTTAGAACTTCAATTCTATAGTCGTACCATTAACTGAGCTAACCAAGAAGAACTCATAATTTAAGTGGTTAAAGAGAGCCTAGGGGAGCTTTGAGGAGATAAAGTCCAAGTTAAGGTTTACCCCTATGCTTGCATTGCTAGATTTGGACAATGTCTTTGAATTGAAGTATGATGCCTCAAAAGTTGGAGTTGGTGTAGTCTTCATGCAAGAGCACTAACCAGTTACATACTTTAGCAAAAGGCTCAGTAACACTACTCTAAACTATTCAGTATATGACAAAGAATTCTATGCTCTTATCTAAGCTCTTCAAAATTAGCATCACTACTTGCTACCTTAAGAATTCATTACCCACATGGATCATAAATCCCTTAAACATTTGCAATGTCAATAGAAGCTCTCCCAATGTTATGCCAAATGGGCAGAATTCTTGGAAACTTTTTGCCATGTAATCAAGTACAAGAAAGGAAGTTCTAACAATGTAACTAATGCCTTATCACATCAACATGTGCTTATTACGACTTTATAAGCTCGGGCACTAAGGTTTGGAACCATTCTTGATCAACCTAAGCAAGTTCCCTCCTTTAGACCCATAGTGGTCAAGTGTATGTATGGAGGTGTCATGGATGGTTTCTATCTAATCCAAGGGTTTCTAATGAAGGGTGGACATATATGTGTACCTAACATCTCAACCTAAGAACTACTAATTCGGGAAGCTCATAGAGGAGGCCTAGCTAGCCATTTTAAGGAAAAGAGAATACTTGAACTATTGAAGGAGCATTTCTATTAGCCATAGTGAAGGATGTGCGTAAAGTCTTAGAACAGTGTGAGGTATACAAGCAAACCAAAGGAAGGAAGGAACCTTATGGGGACTATACACCTTTGCCTATGCTTAATTAGCCTTAAACTGACTTGAGTATGGACTTAATGCTCAGACTAGCCCAAACAACACAAAAGCATGATTCCATCATAGTAATGGTCGATCGGTTCAGCAAAATGAGCCACTTCATTCCCTGCCACAAGAGTGATGAAGCTTTCTATGTTGTTAACCACTTTTTGTTGGAGATTGTGCAACTTCATAGAGTCCCTAGAAGCATTGTTTCTTATCAAGATCCAAAGTTCACAAGTTTCTTTTGACAAACCTTGTGGAAAAAGCAAGACACCAAGTTAATGTTCAGTACCTCATGTCATCCCCAAACAAATGGTTAAACCAAAGCAATAAATAAGACCGTTGATAGTCTACTACAAGCAATTGTTGGGAAAAATCTACAAGACTAGGATTTGTGTTTGCCTATCATTGAATTTACCTACAACTGCTCTAACTACAGCTCGATAGGAAAGTTACCCTTCAAAGTGGTCTACAAAATCACCCCAAGCTTACCCTTAGACATGATTAATAACCTGACCTCCAAAGAAGAAAGTTGGTCTAACTTGCAACACGCTGAGGAACTTTAAAGACTGCATAAGAAGATCGCTAAATAGCTAGGTAGAATAATGGCCTAATAGCGAGAGAAAGGAAACTAAGGTAAAAAGAGCATTATCTATAATCAAGAGACCTTGTTTAGGTTCACCTCAATAAAGAATGGCTCTTAGAGAGGAGGGCAAGCAAGCTATCACCTAAATCGAATGGTCCTTTGAAGGTTTGGCAATAGATTAATAACAACGCTTATGAGCTAGAGATGCCAAAAGGAAATGGAGTGTCTCCAACCTTCAACTTCTCCGATCTAATGCCCTATGTACCAGAAGAAGATGCCAACTAAGATTTGAGGGCAAATCTTCAACAACCCAAGGAGTTGATGGACTGCCAACCTCAAGACCTTTCACTCAAGCTCACCTCAAGGGTCTACAAGGTCTCATAAGAAGGATATAGTCCTTTTAGCTCAGCTAAGATGAACTCCGATATCAAGAAGGCCTACTATTGAACACTTTACAAGCCCAACTTAGACATACCCTTCTTTACTCTTTACAAGGTGTTGTTACATTTACCATTTTTAGTTTGTACTAGGAATCTTTATTTCTGCATTACCCCTTTTTGTAATTTCTATCATTGTCTTATTGCCTTAGGGACTTACTATAAATAGTCTCTTATCACTGTAGCCAAAATTATCAGATTATTATTAATGAATATTCCTTTCTTCTGTCTTGCAAGAAACCCTCTCCAAGTTACAACCTCCACAGTCTTATCTAATTTTGTTAATAGCTCAAGGTTAGTGAAGAGTGGACCTTAGCTTTTACTTGTGTGTAACATAAAGTCAGAGTTAAGTTATGTAGTGCTCCCTAGTGTATCATATCTGGAGAATAGTTTCATGAAGCTATTGGAACTTCCAAACCAACCAATCTTGTGCTTTCTTGGATATTTCTAAGGACCCATTTGATTCATTATGATAAGACCTTGTGATAACATAGCTCCCATATACATTAGGAGGCCTTAAGGTTCATTCTCACTAGGTACATTTTGACCATTCCCAACTCTTACTGCTTCACCTAAAACAAGTTGTCTTCTTGGTGGCACACTAAAGAAGGAGAAAGTAAGAATACTTAACGTATAAGAAGGGTAGATACATAACATAAAGAAAAAAAAGTAAGAATACTTCTTGCTGCATAAATATAAGGAAATACTATTACTGTTTCTAAATTCACATCCCCTAGCTACCCCCCTTTCATCATGCTTACAGTCCTACTAATTAATCTTCTAAGCTTCTTCTAAGATTTAAAACTTAAGCTATGACACTACTTTAATTGTAACACCTTAGGCTTAAGACATTGCAACTTGTTACGTGTCCCTTACCACCTCCTAATACATCAGGCATCAGTGACAATCTAATATCTCTAAAATACAAGTACTAACTCCAATAGTCTCATTAAACTTTATTTATTAAACATAAACAAACATCAATAATGATAAAATAAAACTCCATAAATGAATTAAACTAAAAACACCTCCATAATACCTCTAGTAACATGGAAACTTCAACGATTACTAAGTCTAAGGAAAAACAAATATAATCCATTAGCAACTTATTCTTTAATTATCTCGAAACATACTGATCTTCCTTGTAATAGTAGTAATAAGCATCACTCCCCAAATCCTAGTAATAGTACATGTTGTTAAGATCTTCATACATCTCTACAACTAAAAAAGAAATAAAGGAATGAGTAGTAATGCCTAATATGTGAGTACCACAACCACATGCACATGCCACATAATTACACAATTTACATTCATTGAAATGCAACATATATCACAATCAACAACTTATTGATTCAATTTATATATATTTATTTCACTTCACAAAACAATAAAGGAATACACATAATTTTAGTCTCACCACCTATATCATACTCTCTACCGATACGGGTTCACTACTCAACGCCAACACCATCCTAACATCATACTCTCTATCAGTAAAGGTTCATCATCCATAATTACCATACCTTCTTAGTCCTCACCAAATCTACTGGTAGGGGTTCACCATCTACAGTCCCAACAACCACCTAGTTGTTACAAGTTTACCACCTTAGTCCCGTAACCCTAAATCTAACCCTAATCATGTCAAGGAGCAACTCCATTAGGGGCAACACCACTAAGAGATTATAAGGGTGCCCTTTAGGAAACTCTCATTAGATTGAGCCATACACACAAGCAACAAAACATTATTAAAGCTAAATATACATAAAATTCATTTATATAACACTAATCTTAACAAGCACACCCAACAAGCATAATAAATACATACCTGAATCCTAAGCACAAAGTCTTTCTAATTCACAACTCGATTCAACACCTGAAGCATAATGAAAACATTCTTTTAATATCTATATAGTTGGCCTTTCTATCATTCTCTTGACACTATTTGGTTTAAGCTTTGATAACAACTTATTCTAGAGCTAAAGATTCATTCAAAGGTCCTAAAAGTGTTTAAGGAGGTGAGAATAAGGTTTAAAAGTAAGAAAACTTGAAAAGCAACAAAGCAAGGGTAGGTACAAGAACACGGTCAAGGTTTACAGTCATGTTTCTTGGCCATGTCTCTCTTTTCAACTTCACATCACGATCATGACCATGCCCAAGGACCACGGCAATAGTCTTAGGGTGTGTTCCTTTCATCCTCAATTTTTTCACTCCGCACTAGCATCTTAAAAATTTATGAGAGGACTATAAGTGGGGATCACAACCATAGTCCTAGGCCGATCCTCCCTTCGACAATAACATCAAATTCTATGATAAATTATGTGATTTATCCTCTTCCAAAACCTCTTAATTCAATTCATAAATTATTTTGTCAACCTAAAACTTCACCTAACACAATCTTTTATCTACTTTCTTCTATGAAACATTAGATCACAAATAAAAAACATCATCAGCAATTACGAATATTGAATTCTCCATCAGGGAATCTCTTACCTTGATGTTCTTATTGTTTGAAGAGAATAAACATCCAAGAATTTTGATCCTTCCACTCAATCTCATAAACCTTGCAAGGAAAACATCGAGATTCGATATTAGATTCTATAATTACACATTAGTATCAAAGGGCTTATGTCAGGACTCTAAAGGGGGCCTAGTAGGATTACCTAAAATTTCCATAACATGTGTATACCAATGATATGAAAATTGTCTTGTAAGTCAGAGATTGCAAGACTTTAAATAATAAATCACTAAGATTACTGATTTTCAAGTAATTAATTTATTGTAACATAACATAACATAACATATAAATATAAATAACTATAGATATCCGATATCCTATAATTCCTCAGAACTGCAGAGAATCAGTATCTCCTACCAAATAATAAGACAGGTTATACCAACATTATAAAACTGTAGGAAAAATTAAATTATATTAAATTCTAACGTGTGAATATTTTCTACAAAGAGTATTTATGTATCACTTATAAAGATCTCAACTAACTCTAACACCAATGTACATATCTTCATCTCACACTCAGCACTCGAGACTTATCCCAATCCCATTGTAAGTAAACCTGCAAAAGAAAGACTATTAGGGAATAAGCTACAAGAGCTTAATGAGCTATCCCTCATACCATATTGGCAAACAAGTTATCAAACAAATTGTTACAATCATATGAATGCATGCACACGCAGTATGATAAACAATATATGCAGTTGACCGGTACTGCATATAATATCGAATTTTAATGCCCTCCGAGATAAGGGTTGGTGATTCATTGGCACTAATCACGACCAGGCTCTAGTACTTAGGTTTTTACCCATAACTTTAAATATCATATTTTGTAAAATATATTTCTATTTCTAAGTCATATAATAGTACACAAAATCCCAAACCTAGCGGTGAGGTAGCCCTTACAGTTCACACTCACACCTTACAGCGGAGATCTCTAGACTCGACCTTCAACCATACGGTTAGCATCTCCATCGCCTAGTAAGTCCGTAGGTTTGGGTAAGGTCATGTTGTACGAATGTACCGTACAAAAACATTTTAATATATATAAATAACCCCACAAGGCCTCTCTTTATCTCCGCGTGAAGTGATGGCCAGAATAAGTAATGTGATGCATGAATAATGCATGACCCTTTTAATTTAAGATAAGCCAAATATAATTAGGTCAAATTATGAGGTGATCAATCAATATCAGTAAACCATCCAAATCATATAAAAATCAATCATACCATCAAATCATCAATTATTGTATTTAACAATATTTTTCATAATAATCAATCAATATCAAATACATGCATATCCCGAAACCCCATGCATCAAATTATTGATATTCAATTTAAGTGCATTAACTACAAGCACAAACAAGTATAGAGTCATCGAGAGTACTCACTTGACTATGATGACTCGCTCTAGTTGTAATAACCAATCGAAAGATCCTCACCCTCGTCGGGATCACCTAATCATTACAAGATAATAGGGATAATAAGTAGTTGACTCAACTAATAGTTCTAGATATCTATCTACCTAATTCTACTTAGATTACTATCAGCCTTTATTCGATTAAACCTAATTGCTAATCGTACGTAACTTTTTCATTCTATTTTCAATATTTACGAATTTATAGTCATTTTTCATCGTTTTCAGATGCATATTCACACGGTGATTTCCGTTTTGGACGTTGAGACCCGTGTTTTATGATGTAGACTAAATTTATTGAAATTCTAACTATTGAAGCTTAATTATTCCTATTGGCTAGTTTTATGTTCCATTTTAGTAGTTAATGATTTAATTAGCCATTTATTCTTATACTTAGGGAATTTTACATTAGTATTATTAATTTATGTCCTTGATTAAGTTTGATTCAATTTAGGAAGTGTATTAAGGTTTAAAGTTTTGGATCCTAAGTACATGTACATACTTATGTTCTTATTTTATAAGCTTATACTTATATCATCGCTTATGTCATCAATCGCTTGTGTCATTGCTTATGTCATGGATTATATCATCATGTGATTACCTCATTACTTACATCATCTTTTACTTACAGAAGCCTTACCTCATGCCTAAGTGTATCATGTACACTTATGTACATTTATACATTTGTTAACTATATACCTACACCTTTGCTATACTTATATGTATACTAGTATACTTATACATATACTTATACATATACCGTATTTATACTTGTACATATACTCGTATACCTATACAATCATATACGTATTTTTGTACAAATTTCGTATGCCAAATTTTCCTCTTAAGAAAACCTTCCTAATTTCATTCTTTTGTGTTTTTAAGTGTGTATTTAGTATGGTATAAGTATGTATGGTTACGATTTGTCTTAGTTTAGGTTATGTACATAGTAAATACTTATGTACAAAGATCTCCATACTTGTATTCTTCTAGTATATCCTTATGTACATATACTTAAGGGCATATACACATGTATTTCTTTCCTCTTCATCCTGATTCCTATCCTTCTACACTTAAAGGTGGAAACTTTATGCCTTATTCTACATGATCACACATAACATATATCTACTTATCTAATATATCTCATCACCTAACTAATAAGTAATATAAAGCAATATATAATAACATGATCACATACCTTAATTTGTGTTTAAATTATGGAGACAAAGTGGAAAATTTTGAAAGTAAAAGGGGAAGGGGATGTCACAGCAATGGAGGTGGGGTTTTGCTTTGTTTCTTTTTGTTTTGTTTTGCTTTTAGAATGAAGAAGATGGTGGGGTCTAGAAGAAAAGAAGTGGATGGCAATTAAGGAGGAGAAGGGAAAAGAAAAGCTAAAAGAAAAGAAAAGAAAAGGAATCATAATATGGATTAGATATTTTCTTATGCATTAGTGTTTTTTGTTGACTTTTCTAATTGTTGACTTAGTCAACCTTTTGACCTTGGTCAACATGTGTTGACTTGGTCAACTTTCCATAAGCATATGCCATTTTGTACACATAATGTAGTAATTAAGGAAAATTAAGGGAAAAATTAAGGAAATGAAAAGAAATGAGGCATTTGGTGAATTGATTATTAAGAATAGATGATGAGATCTTACTTTAGGTATTTATATCCTATATACATCATTTAGTAAGCTACTTAGTATAACTAGTATGAAAAGTGTCAATTAGGGTGTTAATGTTCACTATATTTAACCTAAGCTTCAACTATACCCCTAACTCTATGTAATACTATCTTAATCATATACCTAGGACATAAATGTAATCTATGATTCATTATCTTAGTTTCTAAAGGTTTACTTAAAGATTCTAAATATATATGCATGATTAAAAATTATCTCTAATCTTTCACCAATGATTTGACAAAGTATGAAAGTTCTATTATCAATTAGGGTTTTAGGGTATATTATGATGAATTAATGCTCATATGTCTTTAAGGTTATCATTTTAGGGTTTTTATCACTTTTAAATGAAATCTTTTGTGTTTACATACATTTAGGGTAGAAAAGTTCTATACGCAATTGATTAGTTCTTTTAGGGTTTTCACTTTCATTAACCTTATCAACTCCTAAATTATGTAACATACTCGAGTCTATTTCTAAAGCTAGATCGAAAATTTTAGGGGTTCACAGCTTACTTACCATTCTTCAATTTCTCCAATTTCCTCTCACTTTAAAAGGTTCCTATAAGGGAGGCAAGAAGTCAATCTTAGCAGAAGTCAAAAGAATAAGGCTAAAGTTTTCTTAACCCTTATTAGTCTCATAGTTATTACCAAAATGCCCTCTTGATAAAATAATATTGACTTTCCAATACCCTACCTTATGTATTATTATTTTATTCTAATTTTTTAGGGTTTTATAGTATTCATGTATATGTGTATGGTATCTTATACTAACATTAGCTCACCTTTCGGAGGTTTGTGCTTTATAGCTATAGGTTTAGGGTATAAAGAGATGGTTGACTACTATGTAGATGATGAGAGTTATGATTACTACTATTATGATGAGGAGGGAGATTTCTATTATTTTAATGGTAGCATAGGATTAAATTGTGAGTTGGTAGTTGTTATGAATTGTGTGGTCTATAAGCAAGTTCCAGGATCCTTAATGTCTTAACGTGTCTACCACTGAGGGTGAAATGTAGTAGAGCTATGGCTTTTTAGGTTTCAAGGGGTTACAAATGTTGAATTAAAAAGGTTCATAATTAATTTTTATGAGACAAGTACTATCACTTTGAGTAGCCCACATTTCAACCTAAGCGATGTACTACCTAAAATAACATCAGTCTCGAGCTTTAGAGTATCTTTAGTCATTTGTGATTTATGTCTCCAAATGGTCTTAAAGGGGCGAATCCATTTATTACACTTTGTTCAACTTGGCCTATATGCATGTAAGCCTTTGACTACTGTTACTAGTTACATAGTAAAGCGATGTTAAACTAAAAGGATCCTAATACCCATCACTTTAAGTAATGCACATTTAAATCTAAGCGATGTACTAACTAAAATAAATTCAATCTTGGGCTTTAGAGTGTCTTCAATCATCTATCACTTACGTTTCCAAATGGTATTTTTCCAATCCTCCTCTCCTTCCTTCACCTCCTTCTCCTCTTGAGCTGATGGATGATAGTGTAAATAATACTACATAGTCTCTTGGGTCTTTGATTTTTATTACATGTTGCTCAACTTGCTATTAACCTTGTATCATCTTTTTTACTCTATCAATTACAACCACAATTTTATATACTTTTTTTTTTAAAAACTTCTATGACTTGTTGCTAAGACTTAGCCATGAGACTCTTTTGTTTAATGTTGATGGTTAACTCAATTTAGCTACCTCTTATATTATTGCATACTTATTCATGGTGGCTATGAGTTGTTATTTAGGGTGTTGGAGTTGTGCTATTTTATGACTATTCATGGGTCGAGCTATTTTCTATATGTGATTAGGCTATGTTATTTGTCGACTATAAGTAAAGAACTAGTTTTACTTATAAGATTCTGTCATGTTGATTTTTACTTATAAGGGATTTAGTTGAGCTGATGACACCTGTTAGAAGAGGAATGTTGAGTTTAGCTTTTTGCAATGGCTTTGTCATGTTTGTCGCTACATTTGTTCGATGCATTCTTATGCTTAGTTTAGGATGTTTTTCTTGTCTCTTTAGTTTTTTCCTTTTAGCACCTAGTAGTCTACTTGTCACTTTGATCAAGCTAAGGGTGAAAATATTAGGTTTTATGATTTATGTTGAAATTTCTTTTAAAGATGTTCAAATCTAGACTTACTTAAGAAGGTTTTTTTAAAAGTGTTATAAGATTCTCTTAAACATTAAGTACTACCCTTTATTCAAAATTAGTAGTATCAAGAACTTGATTGAGGGGTATTTTCTACAAAAAAAAACTTATGTACTTATTTAAAAAGAGGAGATTCTTGAACTAAAATTTCTGAGACAAAACTAAGTATTATTTAGATAAACAAGTATTTCTGAAAAGGAAATTGAATTAAGCCTACATTCAACATTTAAATTATGGTGTTGTAAATAATTTTTAGCATGATGACAAAATTTGACCTCAATCAATAACCAAGTTAATCAATAGCAAAAATCAAATTCTTAGAGCATACTACTCAAGTGATATACTTAAGGTGAGGCTAGGCCCGTGTTGAGAACCAGCACAAACATGGGCAGGCTCAAATTGGCCTTTGAATCGCTTGGGCCTAGGCAGTTTAACCTTTTAAATTCGCTAAATCAATGGGACAACCCATTATTTGGACTAAGGGGTTGACCCATCAGTTCGGGGTTACCTGAACCTTCAATTTGAAAAAAAAAAAAAAAAAGAAACATAATTTGCTTTTGCTTTTTCTTTTGTCATCTAATATTCTAGTCCCCTTCCCAATTCTCACTTCCCCTTTCTCCTTTTCACTTTCTCTTTCTCTTTTCTACTTTCTCCTTTTCTTTTTCAAAAACACTCGCACACATAACGCCACAATCACATGGCACATCCTATCCCATTATTCACATTAAGAATTCCACAAGCACAATGCACAATATCATAATGGAAAATTTTTCAAAAGAAATGAGGTGTGTGTATAAATGAAACAACAAATAATGGATTCTTAGGGTCAAGCTCAACATATTCTGTACTGAAAAAATTTCTAGTTTACAAGCACCAAATTTAGACTTTAAGCTCCACATAGAATAGAAAAATTCTCAAACATTCAAAATTTAAATGATACACGCATAGCGAAAGTTTCATATAAATTAGCATGCAAACTCAAAAATGCTCCTTCACAAAATCTTCTAACTTCATTCATATAACATTATAAAGCTCTTTGTCTACATTCAATATTTTCTATCCACACTTTGCTCCCATTCTAAGGCCACATTTCGCTCATTTTAGTCTTCTCATTTCCAATATTCTAAATTGTTTAAGTAACAATGATTTCATTGTTTAAAAAATAATTCCTATTTTTAGTGTAACCAACTTATGTAGTATCTGCAATCTTTATATTTCGCTCGAATTTTATTGTTGCCTTTCTTAGGAATTTTTTTCCTATTTAATGAGAAAATCAAAATATCTCCATGGATTGTTTCTTCCGATATTTCTTTTCTAAAGAGAAGCAAACTTCCTCATAAAGCAAGAAAGATAAGGAGAAGGCTACTGGCACAAGTACGTCATCTGCATCATAGCGATTCGAGGACATACTAGCATACCCAAAGTACAACTACACATAGAGAGAGTACACCACTATCTAGATTTGAATCTCCATGCATGAGTTACCCTGTAGCCATCTTCAAGGATAAGGAGGACGATATCAAAATAATTCGTAGGACGAAGGAGCAACTGATGGGTTAGTCGACTGGCAAATCAATACCATCGAGTTTAGGTAAGCCCCCTAGACCCAATAAATTTGAAATGTTTACTAAACATTTTCATAAAGTACATATGAACAAGGGAACTTGCAAGCTTACTACAACTACTATAATGCACACTACGTGTAGAAAACCGGCGAGGGTTATGGTACCCTCAACAGACATCTAAGATCAAAGCACCCTGAATAGATCAGGATAGATAAGGTACAACAACAAATCATACAGATGGTGGTTCATTCGGACAAATGCTAATGACATACAATCGCAAGAAGCATAAGTACAACCTTACACAATGCGTAGCAAAAATGTACCTATCATTCAACACAAGTGCATCCCCATGGCAAAGTAGATATGAGAAATTGGCACTCAACCCCAATGCATGCTAGGTAAGCCACAACACGTTGAGTAAAACCACCTAGGAGCTCTACTATAAAGGTCAGCAAGAGCTAACGAGTAAGTTCACTTCACTAGATACATTAGTGTCTATATGTGCCGATATATGGATTGATCCTTTACGTAACAATTCATAGATAGGCATAACGTGTCACTAGATCGAGAATAATTGGCAACTGTGTAAAAGATTGTTGGTATTAAGGGTATTAAATGACAACTACACAACACAAAACATATATCAAATTAGTAGTATAATTCTAAATGAGTATGGGATAGCTAAAAAGAATTTTTCAATTGAATTTGATAATGCAAGTGTGAACACCACATCCATAATGAATCTACAAAACATTTGTCAAACAACACCAAGGGGGATATTTTCTCATATTAGATGTGTATGCCATATTTTAAATTTGAGTGTCAAGGATGGTATTACAACTTTATAAGACAAGATACCCCTAATAAAAAATGCAATGAAACTAATAGTGAAGAGGTCATCCCTACCCAAGAAGTGGAGAAACTACAACATCGAACATGCAAAGAGATCTAGAAAATTTAAGATTGATGTGCAACAGTATTGGAACTCAATGTATAGGTTGTTGCATAGCACCATTCCGTATAGTGAACTACTTTGTGACTTTACAATATACCACATACAAGAGGTTGAAATTCACCTAAGCAATTGGGATATATGTATTTAGTAGCTAAAGGTTTGTAAGGTTTTTCATGATGCAACTAAAACTTTTTCTCAAGTGTATAGGTCTAGTGTCCATCTCTTCATGATGTCAACTGTTAGCAATCTTAGCGTATTACTTTAAGCACATGTGGGCCCAAACCTACATGGCTGTGCACTTGATATGGCATGCAAGTAGTTATCGTATTATAGAGAAATTCCCCATATATATCTTATAGCTATTATTTTAGACCTTTACTATAAAACTAAAGTAGTAGAAATATATTTGAAAACTTATTACCAATACATTGATTCTTTAATAAGTTCCTAAGACATGTACAACCTAAAAGCACAGTATGAGGTTTTAGTAGCCACAATCAACTTAGAGGAGCTTTTTACACGCTACTAATGTCAATATGGTGGCCAAACATTAGTTTCTTCCCCGCTAGCCCCTAACCAAATACCATTACTTGTTTGCGAGTAGTTGCTAACACAAAAATTGAAGTGACTATAGTCTAGAGGGCCACTGAACGAGCTACAACACCACATGAGTACCAACTTCAAGTTCCCTAAGAGTATTTCCATAAGGGATCTTGACATCTTAGAGTGGTAGCAAAGGTACATAAAGAGCTACCCCATCCTATCATGCATCACCCATCATAATGTGTCTTCAAGGTCGAACACATAAAGAAGCACCACAACAAAATAAATAGAAAGAAATAAAAGAAGATTAGAAAAATCTAGCCAGCTACCTACTAGATATGACACAACAATCGATCTTACTCAACCTATAGTCTACTTAATATGACTCACCAGTTCGAACTATAGGATCACTTGCCACTACTCCTTACTAAAGGGAATAAATAAGAGTTAAAAGGATAAATGAGAATACTAAGGCTGCTCACAAAGGAAACTTGTAATTTTCTGATATGGTTATGGATTATTACTATGTATAAACAAATGGGGTTTATATATCATCCCTACTAAGGCTATAAGCATATATCGAAAAGATAGAAAGGGTAATTTATAATTTGGAATACATGAAATATACAAAAAAAGGATAAAAAAAAAAGATAAAGAATATTATGTATGAAAAATGTAAAGAATCCTTCTAGAATATTGTACTAGAAGACACATGTCGTATGGTGGTTAGTAGTCTAGAGCATGATAGAATTCAGACAAAGATGAAGAGAAGAGCTTACAATTAGAGTCAACTCGATTTAATTCAAGTCAGAACTCGCTCAATCAAAGATGTCCAGATCCCCTTCAGGTCGGGTATCTTGAAGTTCAGCTTAGATTAGGGTCGGATGCTGGTCAGCTCGAGAGCTCAACTTGGATAAAAGTTTGACGTTAGTCTGCTCGGATACTGTTTAGGTCTTAAAAAGAGCTTGGCAATTGGTATGGCTACTAGGTAGGTTAACCCGTATGCTCGGAAGGTCAATATGTCTACTCAACAGCTTCAGGAGCCATGTTAGCATACGTAAGAGCTTGGTACTCAACTTGACAATAAGGTGAAACATGGAGGTCGGAGTAGGAATCGTCGTATTAGATGAGGCTTCAAGTTAATATTCTCTACATGAGTCCTTAGAGTCCTCTAGCTTGGCTACACATGATCAGTCTAGGGAGTTGATTCATATCATCTACCTAAGGGTCTAAAACATTTGTCCTCAAATACAAAGTGGTCTCAAGCTCTTGTTCTTCTTAAGCATCTATGGGGCCTTCTTTTAGTCAATGGGGGATCAGGTCAAATACATTAAAGGTGGAGGAAATGCCACAGCTCCCAGGCAATTCAAACCGGTAGGCATTATCATTGATCTTCTTTAGGACCTTAAATGGACCATTAGTTCATGGAGATATCTTACTCTATCTGAGGTGTAAAATTCATTATCAACTGAGGTGAATCCATACTAAGTCTCCTAGTTTGAAAGAAATAGTTCAAAGACCACAACTACAAATCTCTTGTTGTCTCTAGTTGAGTTTGGCAATCTTCCTGGCCACAGAATAATGTAGCTCTTGCAATTCTTAGGCATGGTTGACTTTAGATTAACTCTCTTCAATAACTATGGGGGTACCAATCAGATCTAGAGGGATAATGGGATTAAGGCCATTGATAACCTTGAATGGAGTCTTCCTAGTAGTGTTGTGGATAGTTCGATCATATGCAAACTCCACAATTGGTAGACATAGATCCCAATCCTTTAAGTTCTTTCTCATAATAGCTCTAACTAAATTGCCTAGCGTCCTATTCACCACTTCGGTCTGGCCATCAGTCTAATGATAGCTACTGGAGCTAAACACAAGTTCAGTCCCAAGTTTTCTCCAAAGAGTTCTAAAAATAGCTCAGGAATTTGATATCACAATCAAAAACATTAGTTTTTAACACTCCATGTAGTCAAACAACTTTCTATAAAAACAAATTAGTAATACGTAAATCATCGTTAGTTCGATGGCATGGGATAAAGTATGTCATTTTGCTAAAGTGATCCACTACAACAAAAATTGAATTTCCTTTGGGTTTCCCAGCCAACCCTAAGACAAAGTTTATACTAAGGTTGGCCAAGGTATAGTTGGTGTAAGTAGGGGCATATACTCCCTATGTGGCTCTCTCTTTCCTTTAGCTCTCTTGTACACTTAATAACTACCAACTACCTTATGAATATCCCTAGCCAAACCAAGCCAATAAAAGTTTTCTTTCAATAAATTAGCTATTTTGGTCTCTCTAAAATGACCAGATAATCCACCTCTATGAGCTTCCCTGACCAATAGCTCATGCATGGAGCAACTAAGTATGCACAGCCTTCTTTCTTTAAATAGACAGCCATCTTTGAGGTAATATCCCCTTATAGCAACTCCTTTTCTATACTGCTCAAGAATAGGACTAAAATGGGGGTCATAAGCATATTGCTCAATTGTAAGTAAAAATCCCAGTTGTTTTGTCTGTAAGGTGGTCAACAAGGTCTGCCGACATAACAGAGCATCAGCGACCACGTTAGCACTTCCCTTCTTATGTCAAATCACACATGAAAAACCTTCCATAAACTCTAACCACTTGGATTGTCTCTTCAAAAGTTTGTTCCGACTTGCAAGATGCTTCAATGACTCATGGTTAGTGTAAGTTACAAACTTTCGTAGTAGTAAATAATATTGCTAGATAGTAAGAGCTCTAAAAAGAGAATACAACTCTTTCTCATATAGATGATAGTTCAATGCAACACCACTAAGCTTCTTACTGTGATAAGCAATTAGTCATCATTCTTGCATTGGGACAACACTAATTCCAATGCCTAACGCATCACATTTCAATTCAAAAGGCTTGTCAAAATTTGGTAGAGAGAAAATAGGAGTATTAGTGAGCTTCTCCTTAATCTCTATAAAGCTCTATTCAACTCAGTCATTTCACATAAGCTACTACTCTGCTTTGTTAGCTTGGTCAAGAGGGCTACAATAGTATTGACATTTTTAATGATCGCTTATTAAAAAAAAAAAAAAACCAAGGCCATGAAAACTTCAAACTTCAGTGACATTTTTTTGCGTCAACCACTCCAAGACAACTCGAACATTTTCCTCATCAGCTTGAATTCCTTTTCTTGATACCATATATCTAAAAAAAAAACTACTTCATCTTGACAAAATGTACGCTTCTTCAGATTCCCATATAACTTCTTGGCTAGTAAAACATCAAAAATAGCTCACAGATGTTGAATGTATCTATTCAAGTCAACCCAGTACACTAATATGTCATCAAAGTACATAACCATGCATCATCCAATTAGAGGCACATCATGTAGTTCATTAATAACATAAATGTGCTCAGAGCATTTGTAAGTCTAAACAACATAACCAACCATTTGTATAAACCATGCCTTATCTTCAAAGTAGTCTTCCATTCATCACCTAATCTCAAGCGAATTTAGTGTTAGCCTCTTCGCAAATTAATCTTCAAATATATTTTGGTGCCATGAAGCTCATCTAACATGTCATCAAGCCTTAGTATTAGATATCTGTACTTAATAGTAATCCAGTTGATTGCTCAATTGTCGATATACATCACCATGAACCATCCTTCTTTAAGACGAGTAAAGCTAGTATAGCACAAGGACTCATGCTCTCCCTTACGTAACCTCTCTCCATAAGCTCATCCACTTGTCATTTCAACTCAACAACCTACTCAGGGTTCATTCTGTAGGTAGGTCAATTTAGTAGAGCTATGACTAGTTAAAGATCAATACAATGTTCTATGCCTCAAATTGGGAGTAATCCCTTGGGCAACTCTTTAGGAAGCAGGTCTAAAAAATCATCGATCAACCTTTAGATTTCTTCAGGAACAACTTCTAGGTTCCTCATCTCTAACAATCTTCTGATTAGTAGAAATATAAGCTCACCAACCTTCTCAGTAGCTCAGAGCTCTCTTTGGCTCATCACTAGGGCTTTCTTCTTATTGGCTCATCACTAGGGCTTTCTTCTTATTAGCTCAAGTGAGCTGGTTATGGGCCTCGTTCACTTGAGTAGGTATCCTAGGTTGTAGCATAATCTTCTTTCCATCCTTAATAAAGGCATATGTATTCTTGTATCCATTGCGAATAATGTGTCAGTCAAACAAACAAGGTCTTTCTAGTAACAAATGTAAAGCTCCCATAGGGACGACATCACACAATACTTCATCCCTGTACACATTCCCAAAACTAAATGGTACAAATAGTTATTTAGTTACATGTAGAGCATCCTTATCATGGAGCCAACGTAGCTTATAAAGTTGGGGGTGCTTAGAGGTCAACAGTCTTAACCTCTACATAAAAGACTATACAACAATATTGGTACAACTTCCTTCAACCATAATGATGGTACACAATTGTCCCTTGAAGGTACACTTTATATGGAATAAATTCTCTCTCTAGTCTTCCTTGGAGCTTGATAAGGAGCTCAACAATTACCTTAGTAATAGAGTCATCAACTCTCCCTAGTCAGTATAGACACAGGTCTTCTCTTCCTTCTCAACTTCAACTCTTCCAATATTCTTCCCCTCCTCTAATTCACTCTCTTCAGAGCTATCCACTATATCTCCTTAGAGCACCATGGTACATTGGTTCAAACATTCAATAGCCATGTCTAAAGCCTAAGCAGTTAAAGTACTTCACCTCACTTATCTTCTATTCAGAGGTCTGCCCCTTCTCATATGTCCTCAAGGTTAGCCTATCCTCAGTTCAACTCAGCTAGCTTGCTTGGCTATCATCAAGTCGGTCATATCTTTCTAAAGAAGAAATGCTTAGGAAAATGTTGATTTGAGTCAGCTATCACCAAAATGAATAAGTCGATGCAAAATAGGGGCTCAAGAAAATGTTGATCCGAGTCGAGTTGAAGCATTTCTTCTCTACTCTTCAACCCTCTACACTACCTTAATGGGTTCTTCCATTGTATAAAACATTTGTACTTCTACAATGTTATGAACATCATATTTAAGTCTAGAAATGAACCTTGACACTATACGAGTCTCAGGTTCACCCACGTCTACTCAGATGATCAGCATCTAAAATTCTTTCACATAGTCATCAATAGATCTACCTCCTTAGCGAAGTTCTTACAATTTGGAAAATGTATCCTGCAAGTAAGTCTTGAGCACGAATCTCCCTCTTAGCAATCTCTTCATCCCATCCTAAGTTCTTACACCTCATCATCTATCTCTTGCTCTAGCCACATTTAGATTATTCCACCGCATAGTAGCATATCTAGAAAATTTAAGTGCAGCAAGTCGCACTTTAACAACATTAGTATACCCATCAAATACCTTTTCTACCTTCTCTTCCTACTCCAAATATTCATTTACATCTCCACTTCTACTGAAGGGTGGGATTTGGACCTTAACATTGTCAAGTCCTTGAGGAGCTTAATGCCAATCTCTACATCTTCCTTGTCAACATCCTCTGCTATTTCCTCTAACTCTAGCAATAGTCAAGTAGCTCAATCTACAACTCCTCCAACTCGATGGGTCAAACTGGGCAATTGGCTCAGCTACCTTAGCAATAGCATCTCTTTAGAACATTCTCAAGAGCGTTACAGTGTAGCATAACTTAGGGTTGTTGTCTGTTAAGTTACATCGCAGTAACCAAACTCTCAATAAGATTAATGAGTCTGTCGAGCTTATCGTCAACCGACCTAGGAGTGTTACTACCATTATGACCACCAGCTTAAGCACCACTACTCAAGTCACCAATAACACCTTGAGTACTCGAATCCGACATAGTATAACACCTCCTTCAACAAATTATCAATAGCACACAACAAACACTTTTACTTACTACCCAAACTCTACTATCACACTTTCAACAGCTTCAACACCGAAGATTCACTTAAACACAACAGAAATGCACTTACTCTATTTTTGCAATCAAAAACAGTGTAACAATAGGAACTGCACCTACTAGATTATAAACCTCTACTTCTCAAGTCATAACTATGAAACTTACTTCACACAAACACATTAAAGTAACTATGGAAGGAACACAGGAGCTACTAATAGCAAACATGAACCAAAACTTCTCTGTAACTTCATACATACCCTCTCAAAATCGTGATCTAATACCATCAAAGCTTATGCGTCTCCTAAATCAAACATACAGAGAAGCACCACAACGAAATAAATCGAAAGAAAATAAAAAAAGATTAGCAAAATCTAGGCAACTACTGACTAGATATAACACAACAATCGATCCTACTCAGCCTACAATCCACTTAATATGACTCGCCAATCTGAACTATAGGATCACTCACTACTACTCCTTACTAAAGGAAATAGATAAGAGTTAAAAGGATAAATGAGAACACTTAGGTTGCTCATAAAGGAAACTTGTATTATTCGGATATGGTAATGGATTATTGTTACATACAAACAAATATAATTTATATACTAGCTTCACTAAAGTTACAAGTATATATGGAAAAGACAAAAAAAGGTAATTACAACATAGAATACATACAATATACTAAAAAGGGTAAAAAAGATAAATAATATTCTATACGGAAAAGTGGAGAATGCTTTTAGAATATTATGCCAAAAGACATGGCAGTCTAAAGCATAATACAATTTGGATAAAGGTGAAGAAAAGAGTCTACAGTCAAAGCTAACCTAATCTAATTCAAGTTAAAGATTTGTTAATCAAAAATGACCAAATCCCCTTGAAGTCGGGTATCTCAAAGTTCAGCTTGTACTAGGGTCAAATGCTAATCGACTCAAGTGCTCAACTCAGATAAAAGTTTAAGGTTAGTTTGCTCAGATGTTGTTTAGTTTTTGGAAAGAGGTTGGCAATTGGTATGGCTGCTCGATAGATCGGCCTATATGCTTAGAAGGTCAATACATCTACTCGGTAGCTTCAGGAACCATGTTGACACACATGAGAGCTTAATACTCAAGTCAACAATAAGGTGAAACATGAAGGTTGAAGTAGGAATCCTCGTCTTGGATGGGGCTTTGAGCTAGTATTTGCCATGTAAGTCCTTAGATTCCTCTAGCTTGGTTGTACATAATCGGTTCGAGGAGTTGATTGCTATCACATCAGGTACTCATTGCTCCCTTATCAACAATGGTCGTTAAACAAGCATTCAGTACAGTAAGCTTCATCCTTGACAATTGGTGAACCTCCCTTTCTGTTGTAATATTGAAGCAAGCGATTACACTGATGATTAGTACAAGGCTACCTATAGAGAACAAAAGCCATGTGGTGCATTAACCAAAGAGGACAAGTACTTCAACAACTAGAATAAATCGGATGGAAGCCCAAGCTCGATCACGAGTTCCACTCCTAAGCATGCACAAATGCAAGTTGAGATTGAGTAACCATTCTTTTTTAAATATCATTCATAATTGTTTGCCACCTAGTAAAATTGTTTTGATAATTACTATAAAAAGAAGAAAGAACTAGCATGATTTTTCAAAAATTAGCAATTCACTCTTAAGCTTTTCAAATTAACATCAACAAAAGTTATTTTTGTTGGAAAAAAAAATATATAAATGGATAATTACGTTCACTTGCTATTTTTTTTATTTGATTTAAAATTTACCAATACACCAAAGGTTTTCTAAAAAGACATTTTGAACTACAACGATCAAATTTTGACTAGCGAATACGAAGACACCTTCGGGGTAACCTTTGAAATAACAATATCCACCACCAAACCACCCCTACCCTGAAAAACACAAAAAAAAATCCCCGGATTTCTTTAGGTTTAAAATCGTTTTTGTAATCATTATAGATGACATTGTAATTTGTATTTCTATTCGATAAGTGCACTCCAATCTGAAAAATAATATTTTGTAATTTACAGTTTATAGTTACATTATAATTTACTTCCTTTCGTTTTGATGATGTATTCCAAGATCGAGATTTGAATAAGAAATCTTCTTACTTTGCAATTTCTACCACTTTGTTCAATGTTACTCAACATTATGATATAACACCATGCTCACGTAGTCCAAATAAATTATTTTGAAATAGAAAAAATTGAACCAAAAGCAAAATTTATGATTCATGCATCACTACGTATCGACATAAAAATTTACAAATAGTTAAAAAAAAAAAAGAAATTGAGAAATAAGTCACAATAGGGGAGATGTGGAGAAAAAAAAAAAAAACAAACTCACAATTCAAGGGGCTTAGAGTTAGCCTTTGAACTACCAATTTAATTGAACCAACTCGACCTATGACCTTAAGGATCAGGCTCGATTCAATACATTGCCATCTCATGAACCAACAATTTAAAGTCGGTTCCAGATTTGTTTGGCCCAGTGCACACCTCTAGGTGTAGCTACATACCACCGAAACCCAAATCCTACTTAGATGGCATATGAGATGCCAAATGTTTTTTTTTTATCAACTGTGGATGACTTGTAGGAGGTAGACTTGGGCGACTATTCAAACCGACCCTGAACCGTCGGTTCACAGGTCGCAGTCATGTTGAACCATGATTGGCCTGTAAGCCGGCGGTTCAAGGCCAGTTTATGTGGCCTAGTAGTTCACGGCCCTTGAACCATTTTTTTTTTTTCCTTCTCCCAAGCCTTTACATAATTTTTTTTTCCTTTTGCCTTACCAATCCTTCAACCATTTTTTTTTTTTTCTTCAATCCATCCATAAAATATACATTAAAAATGAAAAGAAAATAAAATACAGAAAAGCCTCTTACAGTATGAATACCTAATGTCCTAATTTGATCAAGTAGAGTGAAGTGATTAGAGGGAAAATATTTTTTATAGTATTTTACGGTCGTCCAGAAGGTACCCACATATCCGCTAATTAGAATCAAACTACTGTAGTTCGGTTTAGATTTCTAGAAAACCTTTAATTTGTTGATCAATTTTACGTTTTCAAAAAAGCATCCAAGTATAGGTAATTATCCAAGTTAAATTTTTTGAAGGAAAATAATTTTAGTTGGTCATAATTTGGAAATACCTAATGCTATATCAACACTTTTGGGAAAACCATGCTATTTAGCATTTTTGGACAATTAAGAAAAAAGATTTTTTTATGTGACAAAACTTTTTCGTAAAGAATGAAAAGAAAACTTACTATGTATCATCTTTAGGTAACTATTCATGTTTATGAGTAGAAGTGGAACCCGCAGGTGAGCTTAGGCTTCCATTAAATAGGCTTTCATCAAATCGATTCCAATCACTAAAGTAATCATCCTCCTTACTTGATGTCCCACATGGTTCTTATAGTCTATAGGTCACCTTATACTAATCTTCTGTGCAAGCATTTGCCTCAATACTGACAATAGATAGGAAGGCTCAACGTTCATTGACAATCAGGCTTGCTGTACTAAACGCTTGCTCAACGGCAACCATTGAAGCTAGAGCAGTGAATACTTCATAGGCAATACGAGATAATAGTGGGTAATCCCTTCTATGCCTTTGCCACCACTTTAAAATATCAAAGTCCTTAATGGAGATATTTTCTGAAAACTCGAAATTTATATTAGTGTAGTGCTGCATCTCAAACATTGGACCACCAGACCAATACCTTTTCATTTTTTGCGCCAGTAACTACTCACCCATAAAAGAGTAATGCCACTTCTTGGTGGGTGGCGAAGGAGAGATTGATGATTGGCTACCATACTAACTTTGATAGTAGTTAAGCATCTCTTCTATGTTAGTCTTCACTACCGATACTTCTTACTATACTTCTAAGTTATACATGTCTTGAGAATTCGTTAGATTTTGAATATAATCATAATAAGTTTTCAAATATATTAGTAATAATTCCGCTTTACAATAAGGGTCTAAAATGGTTTCTATAAGATATATATGAGGAATTTCTTTATAATAAGTTAACCACTTTAACATCATATCATATAGGCATGCATGTAGGTTTGGGTCCTCATGGGCCTGAAGTAGTACGCAAGTATACTGATGACTGACATAACAAACAAGTGAACACTGGGCCTGTAAACTTGTGAAAAAGTCTTAGTAGTATTATAAAAAACTTTCAAAACTTTAAGTAATTGGATACAAATATCCTAATTACTAGGGAAAATGTCAACTGCCTACATGTTGTACATTACGAAGTCACATAGCAGTTCGCTGTAAAGAACTATGCTATGCAACAACTTATAAGTCGAGTTCCAATGATGTTGCACATCCATCTTAAACTTTTAAGGCCTCTTCCCGTGCTCTATGTAGAAGTTCTTCTACTTTTTATGAAGGGATGGCCTGTCTATTATTGTTTTAACGATATTCTTAATCAAAGCTATATTGTCCTGCAAAACTACAATGTTATTCTTAACACACAAGTTAAGAATATGACATGCACAACATATGTGGAAACTCTCCCCCTCCTTCCCCAACACTAGTTGACAGTAATTTTGCAAATCAAATATTGATGCAATATTACCAATTGCATTATCAGAACTAATAAAAAAAAATTTTCTCACTAATCCATACTCATTTAGGATTTCTCTAATAATTTTATAAATGTTTTACGCCATGTGTCAATCGTTAAATACCCTTAAAGCCAATAGTAGTTTATTAAGTTACCAATTATCATCTACCCAATGAACAGCAACACCTATATAAGAATTATTACGAAAAGGATCCGTCCATATGTTTGCACATATGGATACTTTCGTATCAAGGGAAGCGAACTTACTTGCGAGCTCCCTCTTACCTTTATAGTAGAGCTCTTGTGTAACTCGAGTTATCATTTTACGACTAAGTTGTTGCGAGCTAGGGTTAAACGTTTCTCGCTTGTATCAACTTTGCTACTTTGATATACCCGTGTTGAATGAGAGGTGCATGTTCGCCAGGTACTATGTTAGGTTATATTTATACCTCTCTCATCATACCTCATTAGCATTTGTCTGGATAAACTACCACCTCAAGCAATCTATTGCTACATTCTATCTATTCCCACCTACCCAAGCTTCGACCTTAAATACCTATTAAAGGTACCATATCTTTCTCCCGTTTTCCATAAGTAACTCGTGTTGCAGTAGTTATAGGATGCCCTCGTGAAATACCCCAATTAGTCTAGTGATTTAATTAAATCGTGAAGTCCCTCACGTTAGTATCATTAGAAATAAAAAATTAAGATCCCGACTTGATTATTTTTGAAATCCTTATTTTACATACTTAGTAAATATTCGATTTTATTTTACATATAGAATATAAAAATTTCTCTTAATATTTTTCATTACAATATTATTTTTATAAAATTTGATTACCCTATGTTATATATATATATACCTATTTAATTCTTAAATTTCATTATAATCACCATCCTCTCACCTAGAAACTTCTAGAATCTACCCTAAAACCCTATCATTTTATTTCAACTGCAACTCTCCTTTCCTCTCTCTCATCCCAATCAATCTCTTGTCTTAACCCCTTCAATCCTCTATCCCTTATCTCTTTCTCGTCTCAGCCTCTCTCTCCCTCTCCCTTGTCTCAATTCCCGTACCCCTGCTCTTTCTCTCCCTCACCTCTTCTCTCCCCTCATTAATTCCAACCGAACCCCACCCCCCTGTAGCTTCCTTATCTCTCTCAACACCCCAATCCATCTTTTTCCCCCTCTAATTGTTGACCGCCTAATCCTCTAATCCCCTTCCATTTCTCCCTCTCATAAATTCAATTTACTTCCTTATCCTTCATTAAGTCGACTGAACCCCACTACACTCTCTCAATCTTGCCTTTCCCCTACGAATTTCAAAAGCCCTTTTATCCTTTTTCTTTTCTTCTTCAATTTCCCTTCCCCTGATTTGTTTCATTAATTCCTCTTTGTCAATTGCGTTGGAAACTTACTATCCTTATCATGATGCAAGCTTCAATCCTCAATATCTTCTTTTTTTTTTCCAATTTCAATTTTATCCACTCATTCTTCAAGTTGATTTTACATTCTCTAATTGGGTTCATTCTAAGCGTTCTAATTTGACTCGATAAATGTTATTGAATAATTATTTGGGTATATTATTTTTATGAAATATAAATTCTATATTATTGTTTATGATAAGTTTTCATTCGTCGTCAGCCGGTGTTTCCATCTCAATTGTTTTCACGATCCATTTCCGATTTCGTATTCAATATCGTACTCCAAGCGTATATCTTACTGTTATTTTATTTATTATTTTCGTTGTTAATGTTAATTAAGTATTGTTAGTATTCAATTACCACTTTTAAATTATTTATTTATTATGCTATATAGTGTTATTTATATAAAAGTTATTGTTAAAAATATTTTATTATACTTCGAATCATTCATTATAGGTATGTATGTTCGGGCCAATTTTCTGTTTATTTATATAGCATGTTAACAATCATACTCTACAGATGACCCTATTACCAATTAGTATGCTACAAATCTTTCTATTATTAGTACGATTTATTATTATTATTATTATCTATGTTCTCGTAATCTAATTATTTTATTAGATTTGTATCATGTATGTATATATTTGGCATATCATATATTACATAGTATGTCCATTTTATTTGTCAACGTTCACTTTGTTATTTCTTACGAGTTTTTACAAATTATATTATCTTTCCAGTTAAGTATGTATTACTTAATTACCATATCGATTCAATAACCTATATGATCCGATACTCTTTATATATATATATATATAAGAAGATATAAAATGGACACATAATATATCATATGTACTTTACAATTTACTATAAAAAGTGATCTTATATATAGTTATATCAACTTTTTGATTTAATCGTATTATGTTATTATTGTTTGATTTGACAATTTCTTTTGCGACCTTAATTGAATAGACTATAAGTTCATAAATAACTCCTAGATAGGACTTAGTCTTAGAATACTTAAGAGTTAACGCACTACTTATTTCTTCTAGATTCGTGGTATTTGGTTTCCTTTGTTAAAGTCTGACTTTTGTTTGGGTTGAGATCAGAGTTTTGTATATGATCTTGGAGCGATTCCAATTACATAATGTTGGTTATTGCTTGTGTTTGATAGGAATTAGTAATCAAACCAGATGAAATCTATATTCAACCTAATTAATTTGGTTTGTTGGTTTTGCTTAACTCGCTCGCTCTAGGAGCTCGTAGTTGAAATTCCCTAAAGTAGCAACCGCTAATCATATGTAAGGATTCTCTAGTGGACCTGTATATGGGATGATGCAGTTAGAATATTAGGTTTCTAGTTTTTGGACTCTGGACGTAAAGGACTTAAAAGGAAACGTATATTTATATTCACTTATATATATAAACAAAGATCAAGATATGATGGGGTCGTGAGTATCCCTTTGTTGGTTGCTAGCATAATTTAAAGATAATTAACTTGATGTTTATTTATATTTTGTTACAATTGCATTATACACATGTATATAATTTGGGCTTAACATTCGTATGTGCTTGTGCACCTTTACTAGGCTTTGGCTCACTTTTCTATTTTTACAGCTATAGGTTAATTACATAAATTTTCAACAAGTATGAAAATAGCTATCATTAGGTTGGAAAAGAGAGACGGTTAGTTTTATTTGTTGTAGAAGATCAAGATCTGGTTATTTAGTATGTTTGGGCCTAAAGTGACTCGCTTGTAACTTACTCGAATTATTGTATATGGAGAATTTGTTATTTTATACTTGATAAAGAGTTGTTAGAGGTGATTGTAGAGATTATAATTGGTTTTAAAGCCTTAATGTGTTCTTGAGCAAAGACACGTGGCAAGTTATGATGCCCTTCGATTCTAAGGCATTACACCTCGAGTTCCCCCTATTATCTGTACCTTTATGGAAATAAGTAATTAAAATATTAGAATTACTAGGTTTAAGGGGCTTACCTGAGCCAGATGGTCTCCAACTGTTAGGCCCATATTGTCTTATATGTTGCTCTTTTATTTAAAGAATAATTTCTATATCGTCATCCTCATTCTCGAACATGCTTGTAGGGCAACTCATCTATAAAGGTTCAAATCCTGTGGGTTGTGCAAAGACGCTCATATGAAGAGATTCAAATCTAACATAACGTTCAGGGACACTCATATGTAGAGGTTCAAAATCAGGAGGTGGCGTACCTCGGTAACTCATGTATTAATGTTCAACATTAAAGATAATAGGTAATGTGCTGCAATTACTCGTGCGACAAAGTTCTACAGCAAAGCTTGGAGGTGGTGTAAGCTCTTTTTCCACGTTATCAACCATATTGTGTGCCCTCTACTCATTCAAGTCATACTTGTTATCCGAATACACCTAAACGTCCTCGAACTGTTATGGCACAACAACGTATTGAAAATTCTAATGCTCTTACCTTTACTTTTACCACTAAATGATGATCCATGTTTTTTACTATAAAAGGTATAGCACAAAAATCTTTCCATCGATGTAAATATTTTTTCTCTTACTTGCTACAACAAAAATTTATGAGTAAAAGACAAAAATAATATCTAAGAGAAAATAAAGCGAAAATTATATAGTAGGTATATATATGTTAGCGTTATTTGCTAATATAAATTATTCTGTACAGTAGAGTGAAGAATTATGCACAAAAATTGGTGGTTAGTAGAGAAAAATATTTCTAACAATATTTCCCAATTAAAAAAAATTTAAAGGCAGAATAGTTGGATTTGAAAAGATTTAATTAATTTGTAGAGTAAGTATTACTAATAGACCTAAAGCTGCTATTTATAAGGATCGAAAAATGTGTAAACACGTCATTTGAATTTTGAAATTTCAAATTTTAAACAGTTTAACAGCATATGACTCATGCACCGAAAATTAAATTTGCAGATGCAAATTTAATAGAGTACGAGATAGAGGACAAAGGAGTAAGGGTCTAAGGGGTGGGGGGGTTGGTGAGTTGGGAATAAGGATGGGTGTGGGGGGTGTTGCCAATCATTTTGATCGCCAAAATTATTTATTTGTTTTTTAATATTTGACGGTCCTTGAATCGCCAACTGTTTCGTCCAAGCAAACTACCTAAGTCCTAAAAGCCTAGTGGTTCACCAAGTCGGTTCAATCCGGCCACTATAAAGTTAAGTCGGTTCACAATTCAAAACCGGCATTTGTCCAAATCTAATAAGAGGTATTTGAATGACCTCTCATTTTGTGAAAAGAGTTCAATTGACATTGGCTTTTGAATTAGAGCTGCAAAAAGTAGCTATTTTTTAACCTTTAATTATAGGCAAATAATGAGCAATAAATTGAGTTCGTTCTTAAATTCCTTTTTTGTTTTTTGCTTAAATATGCAATCTTTCTTGAGTGAAAAATGTGTAAAATAGGGAGCCTTTTTTTTTCATATCACAAGAGCGTTCTTCATTTTGTATCCAGCTTTTAGTAGCCAAAATCTGATAGTCATGAAAAATAGCGTATAGCTTGGCGAGGCATCGGGTACACAAGTAGTAGAGGCCAGTTCCAAGTCCATTTTAACAACTAGCTCGAACTTCCTCTTTGATTACTGCAAAAACATGGGTTATTTTTTCAGTAAATCAAATCATTAAAGCATTAAAACAGACGTGTTTGTTATTTATTAGGCTTTTATCCATTCATTCGTTTAATTGTTTAATTTAATTAAAATTGACAACTTTCGATAAGTCTCCTTAAAACTCAATTCAAGTAATTGTTTTTATTATGAAGTGTGCCCTAAATTCCCTCTCGAATACTGTTGGACTTTACTTTTTTACTTTTTGAAATGTATAACCTTTTCCTTAAACGTAATACTTGAAAAGTTGGAAATTACTTAATTTAATAAGAAACTTCCTAAGAAAGATATTCAAATTATACTTTTTGCTTCGCATTATGAAGGCTAATTATAAAATTTGATGTTCATTTAAAGGTTAAAAAACTTAAGTGCAAACCATCGAATATAATATCCCTAGGTTTAACTACACCTAGAACTAACAAGACAACCCTTATAATGGAGTTGGTGAAGTATTTAAATTTTATGGACCAAAACCTCTTTTAATGAGGTATACTCCCCACCAGTTACGTTTAAGCTTTTACAGTTCTCTTGTAAGACAGTTGTGTACAAATAAGTTGTGCGCTTGGTCGTGAATGCTCTGGGGATTTCGTGCTTGTCACAAAAGAGCGACCCTACTACGCATGCATGAAGGTGATGGTAGAAGTTAAAATCAGTAACAGCTTGTAATTTATCATAACATTCACGACATCAACGAACCTGATTCATGGGTCATCAGTGACATAATCTCAAATTATAACTTTCTATTTGCAGTCTCAAATTCGCATTACCATTCTTGATGTTTTGTAAAAGAACGGGTAGTATTATATACATAATCGATGGGTATAACGCCTTTTTAAGCAATTGCTTTCCTACATCATATCTTAGTCTAATGTACCACTTATTGCTATTAAACGACTTATTTTCACAATTGCAATAAGCTGGCAGGTGTTCGTCCTATTCCAAATGGAATTCCCACTAGAAAGTTTCTCATCCACTCAGCCCTAGTGCCCATGCCGACTAGAGTACCCTCTCCAAGGATGAACACAATTCCACCGGTGGATTAGTCAGCATCATCGTACCCTTCTAATATAAGCAGGGGACCTCCATATAGAATACTACAGTTCACCATAGTTGTTAAAAATTTCATTAATCTAAGTACAGTCCAACAATCACAATTAGTGTTACGTGCATATCCGTTCAACTTACATACAATACAACACAAGCGATATCAAGTCAAGAAAAATTTATCAGAAGCACCAGACTTCAAATGCTCTAGGTATATTCAATTTTTGCAACTGTATCTCCAAGACTTTTCTCTAATAGACGGTAAGCATCACGAGTACAAATATGTTTCACTTCAACATTTCCAAACTTCCTACGCAGTTTCTCCACAAAGTATTGTGGTGACGATCTCATGCCAAGACACCATTAATGGGTGCAATACATTTTTACCAACTTCAAAAAAAAAAAAAAAAAAAAAGTCACGTTATTACAAATTATATAAAACAATTACCAAAATATGAAAATACATTAATACCGCATCTTAAAAATACAATATAGGCTTTATAATACTACTATAGTATTTTAAAGATACAACATTAATATAAATAGTTATATGGTATCTTAGCAATGGTATTCTAATAATATTTTTTATCTGATTTGTATTTATGCAATATGTATTAATTTTAACAGTAAACATGTAAATTTCTCTACCATTAATCATCTTAGCCTCACCTGTACACTTGATATCGATTTTTAAAGCCAGCAAAGAATAGCTAAATGCATCGAGGCTACTACCAGCAATATAGATACGTATTAGTTTATAAGTATAAAATCAACATTAATAACTTTTTATCCACTAAGAAAAATAGAAAAGCTATTTACTCAGTCATGACATAAGACCATATAAGCACTTTCCCATTTCTCAACTTTATTTTCTAAACTAAAATCAACACATCCTTCCCCCAAACCGCATGCCAAAACCCTTATATAACCTAGGTATATGAGTACTAGATCTCCCAATGAAATGAACCATGTTTGATTCACCTCCTGATGATTGTAATATATATTAGCTGGCAGAGAAAAAATTTAAAAAAAAAAAAAATAGTTTCTGCAGGCATTTGGTGAATAAACACTTAATAAATTGATGCAAAAGCAAACGAATTCAAATAGAAAAGAGACTACTTACAGAAAAATATCAACATCATCTTCATGGGTAAAAGATTTTGAGAACGATCTTGCTTTATACTTGCCTTTGGTCCATCAAGATTAAGTTTTCTTTTGAAAATCTCCTACAGGTAAGTATCAGCTTTTATTTTTCAAAATCAAATCTATTTCAATTCTAATTGCTTAAGTCCATGAATATGCTTGAGAAGTAAAAATTGCTTCAGAATATATTTAAGAATCTGAATCAACTAAATAAATACAAAATCAATAATTCTTTTCACAATTATTTACTTCTTCTCAAATTATTATCAGCATTATTTTATGTGACACTTAGTGTGAAAAATAGAAAATATTCTCTCTGAAAGTGGAAAACATCACCGCATAAAATTTTGTCTGTAATATTGAGATGCCTCAAGACAACCGATAGCAGTAAAGTAAGACTAGCTCCCCTGTTATCCCATCAGATAGGTGGCTATTGCCGTTTCTCTACAACAGCCATGATAAGAATTAATACAGTGAAACATGATAAGAGATCTGTCTTAATGTAGCTGTAGTTCCAACCGTGGAGCTGCAATGGACCAACATACTTGTGAACTAAGAGATCTAGGGGGAGACAAGAAAAGCTCATTCTGGACTCATAATTAAGTACTCTTCATCGATTTCCTAGGTGTAGATGAATGCTGTTCCTTGGAAATCTCATGCTAATAAGCCTTAAATCATAAAACTCGATGAAATCAGCAACGCCTACAAACACCTCATTGTCAAAAAGTTATAAATTGTTGCCGGGAATATAATGGGCAAGGGTAAAGATGATGGAGTCAAGGTTTCTTGCTTTTGGGGACAGTAATAACACTATGTATCACACATGCTCTAGGTGAAAGCCATCGTTAGTCTCGTAACTCCTAAAAAGCACAATCTTACCTATTTTGGACACACGAACAACAATTTATAAAATAAGATTGAGTTAATCCAACAAAACCACTCCACGAAGCTAAATGCAACTCAAAAGTAGAAGATTCGCATAATAAACCAAACAACGTCAAGACAAAACACACCGCAAGAAGATAGTTAAAACTTAAAGCAGAAATTCACTAACAGAAATGAACCATCTAGATTAATCCTCAATCGCGACTCTTGAGGCGTTCGATGCGCTGATTCAACTGTTCGATCTTGACTACAAGATGCGTGACCGAGTAAAGCAGCCAGTAGAAGACGAGTGCGGCGATTATGAGGAGAGCATTGCGCTGGCTCTTCATGATCGATTTTTGGTGCCGAAGATGTTCCGAGGGAGTGCACGATTCGCCTTCGCACTTGGGCCTCGTCTCGTACTTCCAGTAGATGTCCATTAGAAGGAAGAGACAAAAAGGGACCACGGAGAGGAACGGTTTCAGGAGATTGCGCGTCACGACCACAAGGCCCTTTCTGAGTCCGTCGAGTCCAGGTAGGGTGAGGAGGAGGACCATGATCGCCTCAGCACCGGCGGCATAACCAAGTACTACCCACTCCAAGGCCATGATCGAGATCGATATTGGATGTGAAGGTTAGTTGGGGGTAATTTGGTGACTTGATTTTGAGATTAGGGTTTGTTAATGTAATCTGTGCGTGTATTAATGCAACTTTGTGGGGGCGCTGGAGAGAGAGAGAGACAGAGAGAGAATAAAGCAGAGGAGAATGGAAAGATGTGAACGGTAAAAGAAAAACTAACCACTTGGATGAGACGCGTGGAGAGATATAGTTAGCGAGTATGTTTTATGTCCACTGCAGACATCTGGTGGACATTACTTCTTCATTAAGGACTTTTTTTTTTTTTTTTCTTAGTAGTTACAGTTACCTATCGGCTCATATCGAGGATCGCAGTGCTCCTAAAAAAAATAAAAATAAAAATAAAAAAAGAGGAATTTTAAAAAAAGTACGTATAAGGGTTGTGATTGTGTCTTTTGGAAAGGTGCAGGTGATTTTTGTTCTCACAACGTATTTTAAAAAGTTGTATTTAATATATTTTTATTATAAAAAAGGTACTTTTAATATATTTTTATTACAAAAAGATACATTCTCAAAAAAAACTCTTCAATTATAGTAAAATTATAACTAAATATACATTTTCATTACTCATATATTTAGCCGAAACACAAATAAACTTACTCCAAAACCATTTAAGACTCTTCCTCTCTCTCCTCTCTCAACCAAAATCACATCCTATCCTAGAGTTAAAGCATTTCAATAGTTTTTTCTTTCTTTTACAAAATCTCTTCTAATAATCAAAGGTAAACATCCAATGCACTAAATCTACATCAATTTCATGAATAAATTTTGATTATTTTCTCTATTTTCCTATTTGGAATCCAAAGTTTAGATTTCAATATATTTAACTGATATAGGTTATTTAAATATTGTGTTTACATATCAATATGTGTTCTATATCGTATTATCATAATATATATGAATAATTTATATATTAACATATAGATTTTGCATTGTTGAATTGAAATTTTATTATTTTAAATGTATACTCTAAGTATTTGGAGAAATATCCATTAGAAAATTATATAGTTTAGGAAATAAGAAAGAGCTCATGGTTACATTGAACGGTATAACATGACTTATGTGCTAATCAAAACAATAATTATCATGTGAATAGGTTGAAAATGGTAGATGTGGTAAAATTTATGATTTTCACCCAATGAAACATTTTGAGGGAAAATTCGGGGCCAAATTATGATCATGACCCAATGAAGTTCTTGAAATTGAGAATCAACGTAAATTTCTTCGATCTCCTCAAAAAGGTTTACCAAGGTGTCGGAGTTGGTCTAAGTGTCAAGGTTAAGATTTTGTACAAAAATCCCAATGCCTATTAAGATGTCATGAATTATTTTCCCATTGCCATCAAGGAATACGATAACATGGAGAATCTCTTTGAGATTATAGAAGTATTTGAGCAGGCCCATATCCACCACTTATATGTCAGGATTAGAGGAGTAAAAGGAGACCCCTTACATAGGAAACATATATGCCTCCAATTAAGAAAAATGAGCGGATGGTACTAATTGAGGAGAATTAACAAATGGCATATAAATATCAGTCGTTGCCCATTTCTGCACTCATGTAGGATGATGATAATGTGATAGATGAGGCTGTGGGCTTAATTTTACAGAAGGAAATTTCACATGATCGTGTAGTACAACGAATAGGAGGCTTACTTAGTGATAATGATGATGGTGATTATAAGCATAAAAGAGATGAAGAAGATGACGACAATGAGTATGATATGATGATGGTAATGAGACACCTCTTGCATATCCTATTGTGCCTAAGGTGCTTGCTAGCTAAAACTTCCATTCAAAGATGCTTAGCGTATACCCATATGCTTCGTGTTTAAGTTCAATAATTTCAACACCAATCTTGATGCAAACTTTAGAGTTTGATGCGATAAAAACAAAGGTAAGGGATGTAATTCCCCTAGGCAATGTGGAAGAACCAAGATAAGGGGAATTGGACATACTCAAGGACAAGGTTATCATGGCGGTAACAGAATAGCTTCAACCCCTATAGAGGGGTTATCTAAGGGTATAAATAAGGGGAGCATATTTGAGACCCCAGCTTCAAGTGTCCCAAACGAATGTCTTTTTACATCGCCAGCATCATTTAAAAAAAGGAGGAGGTTTGTTAATTCTCAGGAAGAGAGTTCTTCCCAAATAGCCATTATTAACCCGCTACAATTTTCATACCTACCTTAGCAATTGCTACAAACCTAAGAGTCCTATGCTCCACCTATTCTTAAGGAACGGAGATGTAATAAGAGTCCTAGGCTCCATGACCGTCATCTCTCTCTCTTCCTTATCTATTAATATCCTCTATTAATACTATATTATATTTGATTATACCATACAACTTTGTTCATTTTATACACACACAATACAAGTGTATTGTTCGCTAGTATATGTATATATATATCCCTTTATAATGTTTTATTAAATACCTAACAAAATTTTATAAAGTTAAACTTGTCTATTTTTTTATTTTGTTTATTTTCATAAAATTACCAATTAAAATATCCCTTTGCAATGTCTAAAATATATATATATATTAAACTTTTTCTCTTAGGAGTACATAAATTTTCACTTTTCAAATTTCATATTCTACTCACCATCACTATCATCATCATAATTATAAAACAAATATTAGACAAAATAGTTTTCCAAATGCTAAATTTTGTAAAAATAAAATTCAAATACAAAATAGATACAAAAAATATAAAGATAGAATCCAAATGAAAAAAGACAATCTTTGCTTCCATTTATTTCAAGAACCAAAGCAAACCGAAACCATTTTAACTATTCAAGATTTGAAATGACATTAGCTCAATTACGATTGAATAGCCTTAATGGAGTAGAAGTGTAAGGTTAGTTAAGATTAGAGAGTAACAAAAATAAGAAGCAATAAACAAAGTAAGATGCCAGAACTTAGGCTAAGAGTTATGAATTTACTATTAGAAATTTAATATAGAAAAAGAAATTTATCAGCTCTTATTTTCTTTTAAAGTATGAGTAGTTGGGATTGAGTGTAATGATCTGTTTCAATTTGACATCCTAAATAAACAACAAATCATTTGAACATTCTTTATATCAAACAACTAACCAAATTGCAATATAAAACAAAAACCATATTTTACAATTCAATCAAGTTGGTTTAGTCTATAATTCAATTTAATTTAATAAACAATCTTAGTTTGTGAGGTTAGAGAAAGTTTTGTAATAAGAAAACGTTTTTCATTTATAAGGAAAACATTTTCTCATCAAAGCAAAAAATCTATTTTATAATTAACCATCTTTTAACTCTAGAAAAGTAACTTCTATTTATTTTCGTTGTGGTTAATTAACAAATTGTAATTTAAATAGAAAAATCTTTTAGTGGATGAAAACAATGATCAAAACACTTACTCTAAAAAAAATTATAGAATGAGCTAAGTTTCAAGACATGGTAATGCATCTAAGTAACTAAAAGTTTCATTTGAAGAGAAGTGATAGAGCCCACTACTATAATTTGGCCTAAACCCACAACTTTAGTCCGGTGCTTTGCGTAGATAGAAAAATTGGAAGCTTCTAATCCAAGTATAAAAGCTCTTTTTTATTTAGATCTAACTCTTATACTCTCTCTCTCTCTTCGATGGTACGAAACCCCAACTCACTTTCTTTATATTTTCTTATTTCTTTGTTTATTTTGATTATAGATTACTAATAGATTCTTGTTGATTTGGTCCAACATCAATGAACACACGACATTCGATATCACACAAACCAATGGGGTGGGTCCGAATAGCGAGATGGTTTGAAAAGTAAATGAAAGTTGAGGGTTGAGCAAGGGTTCCCACATACCAATGTAAGATATGATGCACTAACGCTGGATATGATGCACCGACGCCTCATACAAGCTCAGGTCACACTTGATATAACACACAAACGTAGCCATAGATCGCTTGCTACTAGTTCACTCTCAAAGGGCCAAATAAGAGTACTCGAGAGTGAGCAAAGAAACTTAGCTCACAAAAGAGATGTCTAAAAAATATCAATTGTGATAACTGTTGCAGCTACTACAATATATAAGTATTTTTATGACCCAATTAAGGTAAATCCTAAGTTAGAGTAAATTACAAAAAAAAAAAAAAAAAGATTCCTACTAGTTAAGGGAAAAGGGGAATAATTTATAGGGATAACATTGTAATGTGACAAAGAATATCCGGTGATAGAAAAGGATAGTAAGGATGTCAAAAAAGGTATGACGAGCTTCATTTTAGCTCATTCTGTGGTCTTAATGGCATAGCTAGTAGGAATGAGTTTGATCAAGTCGACATTGGTGTCGGTAGTTCGGCAACTTGGTCTAAATGGGACTAACCTCAAGTGGTAAGCTCCTAACAACTATCAGCTTAGGTTTGGCATGGGTAAGGTTAGCAGCATTATGAAATGTTGTTTGGATAGGTGTGCTTTGAAGAGGTTGGTTCAGTACCTTGACTAGTTGCCACGGTAGCTTCTTAAATGTGGAAAGCGAAGTAACTCAATAGATTGAATTAAGGAATGCGCTACTCTTTGACATTCAACTCATCTCAAACAATTCAGTAAACCATCTAAGCAAGTCCACAAGCTCAAGATCGTATGATTGATCCGTGATGCGTCTCTAAGGTCGGATACACAGATAAGCACCACAACGAAGTAAGCCAAAAGTAAACAAGGAAAAAGTTAGCAAAGTCTAGGCAGCTACTGAATGGATATGATGCACTACTCAATCCTACTTAACCTACAATCTGCTGGATATAACACACCGGTCCGAACTAAAGGGCCACTCGCCACTACTCCTTGCTAAAGGCAATAGATAAGACTTAAATGAAAACAAGAACACTAAGGTTACTCATAGTGAATAATTCTATATTAATTAGTTGATTGTCTACATACAAGAAAGTAGGCGTTTATATACCTATCCACTAGGGTTACTAGACATGTGTAAAAAGAATAAAGGGATTCTACAATTAGGTTACATAAAACATACTAAAAGGGGCAAAAGGGGCAAAGAATATTTAGTACGGAAAAAAAAAAGAATCATTTTGGAATACTATGCCAGATGACACGTGTCGCTTATGGTTGGATGGGAGAAATATGATACAAGATAGGCGGAAGCAGAGAAATGCTTGGAGTCAGGGGCCGACCTACTCTGGATTAAGTTAGTGGTCAATCAATCCTATAGAGACATCAACTGTATTGGCATCAGATGTCTATGGTCAGTCTAGCAGCTTGGCTCGGATAAACTTAGGTTATCTTCTGGAATATGGCATCATTGCTAGGTAGGAGCAAATCTGACACATGAGGGGATCCGATAAATAGGTCGGTAGGATAGCATTCTTCATATGAGTCCTTGGAGTCCTCTAGCTCGGCTATGAGTGATAGGTCTAGAGGCCTTATTCCTATCAGTCTATGATCCCTATCATCCCCTTTAAGCTGTTTAAGATTTGAGATCACATCTAGCTTGGTTTTAAGTTACTCGTCCTTGAGATTGTATGAGGTGGAGGTCGGCAATGTTGAAGGAGTCCAAGACTCCATATTCCTCAAGTAATTCAATCCTATAGGCATTAGGATTAATCATTTCAACAACTTTAAAGGGTCCATTAGATCTAAGAGATAACTTACTCTTTCTTAAGTTCAGGAACCATTCCTTGCTAAGGTGGATCCAGACCAAATCACCCAATTGAAACTCTTTTTTCTTCCGTCCTCGTCCTCACCTGTTGAGCTTTGTAGTAGCTTGACTTAATTGCTCTACGACCTTTTAGTGCATGACTCTAATGGCTTCAACTCTTTCCGTAGGTGGTTGGTCATCATCTAGGCTTGGAAGGGGTGTGATAGGAATCAGCTTGCAACTATCTCTAAGCCAAGGCAGACCAACATGAAGCTGATGCCAACCTTTTCTAACTCGAGGCCAAAAAGTTCAAAGTTGAGGCTAAGCTAATACTAAAAGACTAAGAGAAAGAAAAGGAGCCACTCGGCATTAAGTCTGTCATCTGCCGAGAAGCCAAGAGACCATATAGCTGAGGACTCAAGGCCAAAGATCTACTCGATACGGCACAGCATGGAGAGACTAGTACCGACTAATTCTAGTACTCGTCAATTGTAAGCTAACCTTTTGGTAACTTGGTTAAGCACTACGAGACTTCAAAGACTCCTCCTCGAACCCGAGCATCTAACTGTCATCTCTGTCCATTTCGAATATTACTCCTTCTAGGACAGGTTGAATGACTGCATGCCGACTTCTTCTATTAAACACACAGTTTTGTATTCTTGTGAATATTTTTCCTTATTTTTAACTATAGGCCCGTTCTTTAGGGTTTAAGGCCTTATACATTATTTATAATTTTGTCACTAAAGATTTAGGACTTACTAAGTGTTTGTAATTAGCAGACGCATGACAAGAATAAAGTAGAAAAGAACATACATACACTTAGAACTTTCCTCTTTCGAGCAAGGTCATTCTTGAGCTCTTAAAGATGCATTTGTAAGATTATTGAGTATGCTTTACTCTTTAATCTCTCTTGTGTTCTTATCAATCTTACCCTTAAGATTATGGAAAATCCTTCACTTGAGCAAGTTAGTGAGTCACATCTAACCTCTCATTTGAATCCTGAGTAACATTTAGTATTTGTAAGTCATATCGAACCCTATTTCGAGCTTAACCCCTGATTGTATTTATGTCTTAATATATGATATCCATGCACATTCACCGTCAAAACCCCCCTATTTTACTCCATGTTCTTCATAACTACTTGAACCCTGACTACCCATTCTGGTTCCCAATACTTTGCCATAACATCTTGGTATCAAAGCTTTAGGGAGACATACATATAATGTTCTTCAAAGTTTGCTTGTCTTTTGGACATTTGATTAGTCGTCGTTCTGTAATATAGTATGTTGTTCAAGTTCTTAGTAGTCGTAGTATTGTGTTGTTGTTGAGCAAAATAACAGTAATTTCAATAGTTGATTTTAGCTATTGTAGAAGTGTTTAACAATTGCAGGTAGCTACAAAAGTCAATTAATAGTCATTTCTTAGTTACCATAGTTGTTTTTTATGTAAACCGAATTAGTTCAATTTTCTCTAAAAATTACTTTACGGATAAGAATGTCTAAAGATAGTGTCAATAACAGAGGTGACAATCCTCATAGAAGTTTGAGGTAACGTGTTGACAAATTAAAATATCATATTCAATATCTCACTAACTCTATTCAAGAGCTTACTAGTTTAGTCAAAGGCCATAGACGTATTAGCCAAGGTAAAAGAAGGGAACGAACACCCACCAATAGAAGTGGCTCTAATGAGCTTAATAATGATGGGCGATAGCCGAGAAGAAGAGAAAACTAACCTGTGTCGAAAAGAAGCAATGACAGGAGTGTTGACTCCGAGGCGAATTAAGGAACCTAAAGAAGAGAGCCAAGGCCAAGAAGAAATATGGCCGAGTAAAGGTCCAACAGAAGTAGCCAATCCGAAGTGAACCGACTAGCTACGAATGCAAGGGATGAACCCCGAGCACATAGCTGAGGACTTGACAGCATTAAGCTTAAACCGCTGATCTTTAGTGGAAGTGGCTAACCTGAAGAGTTCCCTAACTAGATTCCTTGAGTTGAGAAGTTGTTTGAGTGCTATTAGTGTGATGACCCTATAAAGGTTAAGCTAACTTCATTATCCCTTATTAAATATGCAAGCCTTTGGTAGGACAAGTTAGTCACTAAGTAAGATGCCAAAGGAGAAGAGTCGGTCAAGACTTGGAGGCTTACGAAGAGGTTGATGAACTAACACTTTGTGCCGACTTACTTCAAGCAAGAGATGCTCCATGCTTTCCATCACTTGAGATAGGGTTAAAATACTGTCGAGGAGTACTTCTAAGAGTTTGAGACCTTAACAACGAGATGTGAGAGTACCAAGCCACAAGACCACACCATTGCTAGATTTTTTAGTAGACTTTGAGACAACATTGCCGACATAGTTGAATTGCATCTGTTTAACTCATTGGACAAGTTGATCAATCTGGCATTGAAAGTAGAAAGATAGAGGTAAAGAAGGCATCATAGGCCAACTAACTGACCCTAACTAGTCAACCCTAAACTTGAGAAGTATGCCAAAAGAAAGTCAAAGAAGAAGATGGAGAGAGGTAAGTCTAGCCAACTCAATCAAGCTAAGACAAAGAAGGTAAAGAGAGAAAAAGTACTTGGCACCAAAGCCCAAGAAGTTAAATGCTTTAAGTGCTTAAGTTACAAGCATATTGCTTCTCAATGTCCAAATAAAAGGTCATGATCTTAAAGGACAAAAGACTCAAAGCTCAAGTAAAGAGTTAGAGTGACAAGAGTTTGGGAGATGAGTTGATAAAAGAAAATGTCTATGTTGAAAACGCAGATGAACTCTTAGCCATGATAAGCCAACGAGCGGACTTGAGAGCAAATCCCAAACAAAGGGAAAATTTATTTCATATTCGATGTTTGGTAAATGGGAAGACCTGTTCCTTGGTTGTTGATGGAGGAAAATGCACCAACGTCGTTTCTATTGAATTAGTGGAGAAGATGAAATTAACGACCTACCCACATCCCCAACCTTATAGATTGAAGTGGTTTAATGACAAGGGAATGGTCCATGTACATAAAAGAGCTTGAATAACATTCACGGCAAGACAGTATGAGGATGAGATTGAATTCGACATGGTTCCCATGAATGTCGCAAATTTACTTCTTGGTTGACCACAGGAGTATGACTAGAAAAGTGATCCATGATGGCTTCCTTAATACTTACACAATTTAGAAGGATAGGAAAAGCTATTGCTTGACCCCCATAAGTGTTGAGGAAGTCTAGAGTAACTTGACACCCATGGTGAAGATAAAAGGAAAGAGAAGTTTGTTTGGCATTACGGCCTGTAATCATTGTTTGGGGTCGAGGATGACTTCTTTTCGACCCTACGATAATGATAAGAATTAGCCTACAACTATTTCTAAGATGAGGCGAACCAACCTAAAGCTAAAGCTGACCTATTCTAACCCAAGGCCGAATAACTTTTGCCAAGGCCAAGCTAATACTAGAAGACCGAAAGGAAGAAAATGAGCCACTCGACATCAAGTCTGTCATTTACCGAGAAACCGAAAGACCACACGGTCGAGGACTTAAGGCCAAAGATCCACTTGACACAACATAGAGAGACTAGTGCCAACGAATTCTAGTATTCGATAATTATGAGCCGACCTTTCAGGTATCTTAGCCAAGTACTGCGAGACTTCAAGGACTCCTCCTTGAACTCGAACATCTAACTATCATCTCTGTCCAGTTAAAATCCTGCTCCTTCCAAGACAAGCCAAATAACTACATACCGACTTCTTCTATTAAACACATAGTTTTGTATTCTTGTGAATATTTTTCCTTATTTTTAATTAAAGGGCTTGTTCTTTAGGGTTTAAGGCCTTATACATTATTTACAATTTTGCCACTAAAGTTTTAGGACTTGCTATAAATAGTAACATTTGTAATTAGCAGACGCATGACAAGAATAAAGTAGAAAAGAACATACATACACTTAGAACTTTCCTCTTTTAAGCAAGGTCATTCTTAAGCTCTTAAAGCTGCATTTGTAGGATTATTGAGTATGGTTTACTCTTTAATCTCTCTTGTGTTCTTATTAATCTTACCCTTAAGATTGTGGCAAACCCTTCACTTGAGCGAGTTAGTGAGTCACATCTAACCTCTCATTTGAATCCCGAGTAACATTTAGTATTTGTAAGTTATATCGAACCCTATTTCGAGCTCAACCTCTGATTGTATTTGTGTCTTGGTGTATGATATCCATGCACATTTACCGTCTTAACCCCCCTATTTTACTCCCTATTCTTCATGACTAGTTGAACCCCGACTACCCATTCTGGTTCCCAACCCATTATCGTAATAAGGTGTATAGTCCAACGAGAGCTCAAAGTTAAACCTATAGGAAAGCTCAAATGGAGACATGTTTGTGATACTATGGGCAGTCCTATTGTCGACGAATTTAACTATTAAAAGGCATAAATCCCAATCTACCATGTTTTGTTTGATAACAACCAATAGTATAATTCCCACTGTTCTATTAACAACCTTGATCTGTCCATCAATCTGTAGATGGCAATACATGCTATATAAAAGCTTGGTTCCCATTTGTATCCATAGTATTCTCCAAAAATGTCTCATTAACTTTAGGTCTTGGTCTGAAACTATAGTTTCGGATACTCCATGAAGCTTGATTACTTCTATAAGAAAAGAAAAGAGATAACCTAAGTGCCGTTAGTTTTAGAACAAGGCACGAAATGTACCATCTTGCTAACTCGATCCACAACCACCATGGTTGAGTCCTTCCCTTAGGACATCATTGGTAATCCTAACATGAAGTCCATACTTAGCTTGGACCATAGTTTGGTTGAGATGGGTAAAGGTAGGTAGCGTCCTTGCTCGACTCGACACTTCGATTTTCAGCAAGTCATAGACCTTTCCAATATAGATTAGATATCTCTCATCGTTCTTGGCCAAAAGAATTTTGAGGATAGAATCCCATAGGTTCGACACTGGCCAAAGTGTCATGACAATCCTCCTCTATGCGCTTCCACACTAGCAACTCTCTCATGAAATAGGTTAAGACACATAATCTTCTCTTCTTAAACAAGTATCTGTCCTCCCTATAATAGTCATCAAATGTCTGTCCTTCCTTACACCTAGCATAGATGGGGCCAAAATGTAGATCCTTTACATATAAATCCTCTATCATCGAAAAACCTAGTAGCTTGGTCTATAACTTGGTCAAGAGGGAATGCCATCTCAATAAAGAATAAGCCACTGCATTGTTCTTCCCATTCTTGTATTTCATGACATAAGAAAATCCTTCCATGAACTCATCCCACTTAGCTTATCTTCGAGACAACTTGGGTTGGCTCTTTAGATATCCTAAGGATTATAGTCAGTGTGGATCACAAATTCTTTAAGCAACAGATAGTGTTTCCATACAGTTAAGGCTCGAATCAGGGAGTAAAACTCCTTATAGTAAACTGAATAATTGAGTTCAGCTCCTCTAAGCTTTTCAATGAAGTAAGTAATAGATTGGCCTTCCTACATTAATACGATACCTATGCTTAGTCTAAACGCATCACATTCTTCTTTGAACGCCTTGTCAAAGCTCAGTAGAGCTAAGACAAGGGTTATAGTCAAGTTCTCTTTTACTTTCTCAAAACTCCTCTACTCCTTCTCTCCCCATCTAAATTCGACATTCTTCTTTGATAGTTCAATGAGTAGAGCCACGATCGTACTAAAATTTCTTATAAACCTACTATAGAACGATGCCAAGCCGTGGAAACTCCTCACATTGGCTGAAGTAGTCGGTATTAGCCATTCAATGATAACTCTAATCTTCTCTTCATCAACTCGTATGCCAACAACACTTATAACAATTCCCAAGAATATCACTTTAGATCAACAGAAGTTGTACTTCTTCATATTGGTGTAAAGTTGGTCAATTTAGAGTTTTGTAAAGACTATTCAGAGATGCTCTTAATAAGTCTCCAAGTCAGGGTTATATACTAAGATGTCACCAAAATAAATCACGACAAACTTCCTTATTAATTCTCAGAGCACATAATTCATCAGGCACATAAATGTGCTTGGTGCATTAGACAATCTAAACAGCATTACAAGCCATTCATATAATCTATGATGTGTTTTGAATGCGATTTTCCACCCATCACCCTCACGTATTCAAATCTAATGGTATCTAGATTTGAGGTTGATCTTAGAGAATAGTCTTTCTCCATTCAACTCATCTAGCATATCATCAAGCCTTGGTATAGGATACCTATACTTGATGGTAATGCAATTGATTGCTCAATTATCTACACACATTCTCCATGACCCATCTTTCTTTGGCACCAATAAGGTCAGTACGGTACAAGGGCTAAGGGACTCACGTATATACCCTTTCTTCATTAGCTCATCTACTTACTTCTATAGCTCGATAACCTGTTCAAGGTTTAGTTTATAAGCAGGCTTGTTTAGTAGTGCAACTCCTAGTTATAAGTTAATTGCATGTTTGATGCCTCAGATTGGAGGTAGACCTTCCAGTAGCTCATTTGGAAATAGGTCGACAAACTCTTTTAGTAAGGTTTTTACCTCAATAAGTAGTAGTTTCTCCTTAGATTTCCTCATTTTGAGTAGTTTTCTGACTAGTACATATGTTAGCTCTTCAAGCTCTACCTCTCTCTTCAACTCAGCTTGAGTCATCACCAAAGCCTCTTTCTTTAGGACCTAACTCAATTGGGTCTACATGAATTTTACTTACTCAACAATCATAAGGCTTAACTTCACCTTTCTACCTTCGTGCTCCAAGGATCATGCATTCTTCCTTCCATCGTATATTACGATGCAGTCAAACATCTATGGTTGTTTAAGCAAAGTATTGGATACACTTATGGGTAGCACATCACAAAGCACCTCATCTCGATAGTTGCCAATATAAATCAGTACAAATACCTATTTGTTCACTTGTAAGGCTCCCTTCCCATTAAGCTAATGTAGCCTATAGGGTTTTAGGTAGGGCTTAATCAGCAACTTCAATTGTTGGACCATGAAAACAGAGGCTACATTGGTGCAACTCCCACTATCAACAATTAAAGCACACGGCGACCCATTCACTTTACACCCAATGTGGAAAAGATTATCTCTTTGTTCATCTTTGAGCTCAAGACTCACACTTATTGTCCTTCTCAATACTAAAGTGGCTAGCATAAAATTACCTTCCTCGCTATAGATAACTTCCTCCTCCTCAGACAATTCAATCTGTCCTGTCTCTTTCGAGTCCTCCACTTCTTCATCAATATTATCTACCTCAACAGCTGAGGCTTCACCACGAATCACCATGGTTTTTCTATTCAAACACCGAGCGACCATGTGTCCAAATCCTTAACATTTGAAACACTTGATCTCACCTGACTTCATACGTGAACTTTAGCCTTTCTCAAACTTCCTTAAGACTCCCTTCTCCTTTACTCGGGTAGCCTAAGCAGGTCAAGTCTTAGCAACCTTACTTTGTTCCATTCGTATAATTCTACTTAGAATAGTTCAGCTAGTGGTCGATCGATTCACAGAAGTTTGCAATCTTCCTGTCTAATGCCTATCTATCCTCTAGGCAACTCAGATAGCGTCATCAAGCATTCCAATGTCTAAGGTTTCCAAAACATCCGCAATCTCATACTTTAATCCACCAATGAACTAAAATACAATTTGATCTTCTAGCTCAATGACTTCACATCAGATCATTAACATCTAGAATTCCTTCACATACGTATATATACTGGATCCTCCTTACCTCAACTCTTGTAACCTTTTGAAGGTTTCCTGCAAATAATAGCTCGAAACAAACCTTCTCCTCATGAATCTCTTCATTTCATCCTAACTCCTAACTTCACATTCTCCTTCCCTTCTTCGAGTAGCTTACATGTTTTTGCACTATAGGGTAACATAGCCAATAAACTCCAACACAATAAATCTAAACTTTGCATCATCGAGTACTTTATAGTATTCAAATTGCCTCTCAATCTTATCTACCCAATCCAGGTAGTCCTCGGCATCACTACTCCCAGAAAATCTTGGAATACGTATCATCAACCCTTTAATTCTAAGGGCTCAAACATTCCTCTCTTCTAATACATCATACTGCTTTGCTTTGCTGCCTCCTTCCTCTTCCTCTTCAATTTCATTGAGTGTTAGCCTATACCTAGCAATCCTATCTACCCCTTCAACTTGAGGCAATTGAACTAAGGCATTAACTAGACCAAACTGGCCATTATCTCTCCCTAGCTACTCACGTCTTCTATATGGGTCATTCGCAGCTTACTGCCTATCTTCATTTATGGCAGTTACTAAACTAACCACAAGGTCGATGAATCTGTCTAACCAGTTGCCCATTGACTGTGGTGTAAAGCTTCCTTGCTAACTTTGACCATTCTGAGCACCACCCTCTTGGTTACCTAGAGTTCCTTAAACACTTGAATCTAACATTGCCAACTATCCCACAAGTTTGTTGGTTAAAATTCCACTCAAAGTTCTCTCTGCAATTAACTACAGTAGTTCAATAACTAATACTCCCACCACTATGACAACTATACATAAGGAACAAGCAAACATGCACACTCTGTTTTTGTGTACAAGAAATAGTGGAAAATAAAGCACAGAATTTCTTCATACTTTTTCACCTATCAAACTCCTATGTTTTCAAAAAACCTTCAAATACACAAAAGCAGTAACAAATTACTCAAAGAACAAAGTAACAAAGATTAGCTCTAAACGTAACTAAGTTGTGATACAAAGATGATACAGTCTAGCGTGAATGAACACATAATGTCTAGTATCATACAAACCAATGGAGTGGGTTCGAACTGCATGATGATCCAAGGAGTAACTGAAAGTCAAGGGTTGAGCAAGGGTTCCATGCACCGACGTAGGATATTGTACACCAATGCCTCACACAAGCTTAAGTTACAATTAATATGACACACAAGTGTAGCCAGAGGTCACTCGCCATTAGTCCTATAAACCCCTAAAATTTCTAATCTAAAACTTAGATTAGACCTAGGTATGCCAGACAATCCTAAGAGTTAACAAGGTTAGATAAGATAAAAATCCCAACATAACAATCAAGAATCTAATCGTGTATAAAACTCTTAAACCTTAAATGTGTGTAAACACTAACGATTGTACCTAAAAGTGATAAAAACTCTAAAATCATAACTTTAAGCTTATAAATGTGCCAATCTAATATAATCACAATAAAATCCTAATTGAGTATAGATATTTAACAATAGGCTAAATCGCGTAAAATTACTAACTAACGATTAAAGATAACTCCTAAATACTTACAAATGTGTATGTACTAACTTAATTTATAAGAAACTATAATATTATTTTATAAATAATATTAACCTTATAATTATACAAATAAACTAATATTATGTAGATTTAACTACTTAGTTGCTATTTAGACAATATATAGCAATTATTAGTATTATAACTTATAATTTTCTTTGTAGTTATATTAACTATTATGCTAAATATTATTTATAGGATTATAAGTATCTAAGGAAAGTTCTAATAATTGCTTTACTAATTATTTCATTTAATTCCTTATTTCCCTCTTTCCTTTAATTTTTCTTCTAATTATGTTTATTTATAAAAATATATATAATGAATATATGTAATTTTGTAAAAGTTGACCAAGTCAACACATCACTTTCACTAGAAACTTCACCACTTTGCTTTAAATTTCTTTTCCTTTTTCTTTTCTTTTTCCATTTGTCATTTCCCCTTTGTCGTCCCTTCTTGGAACACCCTAGACCCTACTTCAACTTTCTTCAAAAACACAATTCAAACACAAATAAAATCTCCCTTTTTCATCTCTCCCAAACCATAACTTCCCCTTTCCTCTTTTTCTTCTTCTAGTTTCTTATTTTCCTCCTCATCTCTTTAACTATCAACTTCCAAATTACCACATCATATCCTTAAACTCCTCTTCCATATTTACATAGAGAAAGAGGTATGTTTTCATTAGATCTTTTACTTTAACAATTGATTAGTTTGTTTATATTATGATAACATTAGAATCCTTATGTAATATGTGCATATATGTTAGTACATATAGGAATACTTATATATATATATATATGAAAGTGTAGAAATACATATATACATATAGCATATGAATACATATGAAGTATGTATGTATAAATCTTAGTAGAATACATAGTATAAATATACATAAACATATACATAGATAAGATTAGGAAAACACATGTACATATACTTAGACATCCCTATACATGAGTACTCTGTTATATACATAACTAAGTATAATAAGAATATTAAGTATATATACATATAAGTATACCAATCGAACCATGGTAGTGTATATACATGAATCATAAAAACATTTCTTAAAATTATACTATGGAAATATGAAAATACTTATGAATATATGTATATAATAGTATGTAAATATGTATATGGATATACGTATAATAATACTATACATATAAGTATATGTACAAGTGCATATACTAATATACTAAAAGAATATACATATAAACATACATATAAGATACTTAAATGAGTAAGCATAAGATAAGTACATAAGTGTATTATAATACAAGTATTTAATACAAAATAGTAAACTAATCACATACATGTATATATGTATGTATGGGTCAAAAGCTATAATAGGCCCATAATGCATTTATCAACTTATGTTAATCTTATATAAATACATGTAATAATAATAATAGTTTAAAATTATCGAGCCCGCCTTTTCACCTTTCGGTTTTTTTTTTTTAATTAGGTTTTCTTTAAACCAACTAGTATTAAACCCTTCTCGTTTAATATTAACCCTCAACTAAAGTTTAAAGAAAACCGATTCTTTTTGTATTTTTGAAAACACTTTGGAGTCACTACCTAATTGGAGTCAGAAAAAAGAGTTTAGTTATAACTTAGCCACTAATATTTCAATAAAAACCGATTTTGAAAACGGTTTTATAACAAAAGATCTGAATCCAAGGGTTAGGAATTTTAAACCCTTACAAGTACCATTAACCTTCTAAATTTAATTTTAACCTTAAAAATCACTTTTAAAATCTAAGAAATAGAACTCAATTGTTAGTTACTCTAATTAGATAAATGAAGTAATCTAAACTAAAAAAGGAAAATTTATTTTTTTACCGTCACCCTGTAGTTGCCTACATACCTATTATTCGGGATCAAACATACGTAGTTATTTTTATAAAACTTTAGAGGATTGGTTTTTTTTTTTTCATTTGAAAAAAATGATCAAGATTACGTTTTACTCCATTTGATTTATTTAAGGAAATTTCTAAAAGGAAGGTCTTAAATTAGATTTTTATTTATTTTTGAAAATTTCTAAAATGCCCTAAATTGTAAAGGGTCCATTTATTTTTTATTATTTTTGAAAACTTGATTTTTCTAAGTATTAAAAAACAATTTTTATTCTTTAACTTATGTATTTATTCATTTTTACTTTTATTTTTTTATTTTATATTCTATTCTTTTTCTTTTTTTCTATTTTATTTAAACTAAAAAAACATAAATAAATAAACAAATTTCTCTTTTCTTTTTTTTTTCCTTTCTTTCTTTTTCTTTTTTCCATTTTTTTAATTTTTTGGTATTATTACATTTACATTCAGAAATAAATAAAATAATATAAAAAAATTTACAAAACAGAAATAATAAAAAACAAGGCTTGGATAGGGAAGGCTTTGGACCAGGAAGTGTACGTGGGTCAGATTTTGGGTCGAGCGGTTGGTACATGAATCTAGGTCGTTCTACAAATCCAGGTCAGGTTCGAATGGTAGATTCAGGTCAACTTCCACTATCTTCAACAACAACAGCAGCTTAGGTCGATTTTGCTTGATTCAGCCACCGAATCGAAGGGGGAAAAGGAGTTTTATGAGTTCTGGATTAAGGATATGGGGGGTAGAACCAATGTCGTAGCTTGAGCTAGCTGTTTAGTGGGTTTTCAAAGCAACAGTAGTCGGTAATCTTAGGCGTTGATCCGTGCATAGAAGCTAGGGTTGAAAATAGAGTGTAGTGTTAGGTTTGGGGGTGTTACAAGCTTGGCTGTGGGGTTGGTTTAGGTTAAAGAGGATTGGAGATGGTGGTTTGAGAGGAGCAATACGGTGGTTAAGGTTTTGGTGGTGGGCATTAGCTAAAAGCTAGGAGTATAGGGATTCAACCATAGTAGTAAGCTTGTCTGACAGTATTTGAGAGAGAGATATTCGAAGTGTAAACCCTGTAAATTTAGCTATTTAAAAGTATAAGTGAACCGTAATACTATAAATGACTTAAAGAGTCATTAAAACTGAGTAAGATAAAAATTTAATAAATCATAAAACTAAATATATTATAAGTAGTAAAAACCTTAGGAATTAATCGAAACCCTAAATCGTATACTAAAACCCTAAAATTAGTTTACGCACTATTAATCAAAATTGAACCCTAAATTGCTCGAAACCCTAAAATTATAAACATAAACCTATAAAATAGTTAAATATTACTCAACAGTGATAAGTCGAATGTAATTTTCGACTAAATCGCCTATTCGCGTAAAATTATAACGAAATCACCACAATAACTTATAAAAATTATAATTATAACGAGTACCAATTAAATTGATAAAATTTCACAAAAAATTTGAAAATTAATTTACGAGGAGAATCGTTATAATTTATATGATTCAAAAAATTACATATATTTGTTAATAATTTTTATTTTTATTTTCCTTCTCTTCTATTTTCAATTTATCTCTTTCTTTCTTTCCATTTCCACTTCAATACTCATGTCCTGCACAAAACATGACAAAAATTAGTACAATAAAAATACTAACCAGCAGCCCACGTGATGGATTAAAGTGCCAAGTGTTAACTAATTAAACACACAACAATATTGCAATAATGTTACTTATGTATTTTAATAAATAATTATAGTATGTATGTATATGGATGTACCATAAATATATATATATATATATGTGTGTGTGTATATCCATGTATAACTATTTTAGTATATATATATATTAATGAGTGGTAATTATATGTGTGTATACCGAATATATATGTATGTATTTAAATGTATATATATATGTAAGACTTATATATAAATAAATACAAATACATGAATAGGTATATAGGAGTATGTTTATTTTCAATAAATACATATACATATATAATACATATAATGTACAATATATGTACCGAATATGTATTAACACTTATAATATATTTACTAAATTTGTAAATATGTAAGGTGTATACGTGTATATATATATATATATATATGATACCGTAATTTTTCAATAAAATAAATTATAAAATATATATTATAAGTATATACATATGGGTATAATCGTGAGGTACATAAGAGAAATAATAAATAAGAAAATGAGAATAGTAAAAATAATAAAGGTAAAAATAATAATAATCATAATAAAGTTAAAAATCTCAAAAATATAAAAATACAATCAAAATAATAAAAATATTGAATATATGATTTAAATAATTATTAAATCATAAATATGTTAAGAAAAAGCGAAAATCAGTATTTTATAATTTTTAAACTTAAATAATAATTTTTGTGATATGTTTACATCACAATTTACATTGCAAGTCACAACATCCAAAACGGACCTCGTTACGAGAAAATACGTTCGAAAACGTTCAAAATGGACTATAAGTTTATAACGATCCGAGCTAAAACGAAAAAGTTTCAAAATACATAAAGAAAGTCTCGTAACTTACAAATATGAGAAAATAGTTACTATTAACCCCATTGAGTATGATAAACCCTATACACATTACACTTGGGTTATATTGAGGGAAACTAGATAAACTACAATAGACTTTTAGTTAACTAGGGAGTCTAACTTTACAGAATACTTATAAGTGTTATTATATTTTAGGTGTTCAAAATCGAATTCTGGAAACCCCAAAGGTTTAGAGAATGAGTAATAATCCAGGTGAGGGAGTTCTAATGACTTGCTACTTGCTTATGCGTATTACTTGTATGATGTTTTGCTGCTTGCTGTTGCTTGTATGTTTAAATGACTGTTCTACTCGTATGCCATCATCTGTGTGATCACTTTTTTTTTTAAATTGATAAATATAAATATCTGATACAAATAACCGGTTCTATTCATCACATGTCTATGACCCAGTAAATATATGGATGGAGAGTGCTAGCTTTGCAAAATGTTGAAAAGAGTATTTTTGGAAAAAGTTTTCCTAATCCTAAACGTATTTTATACGATTTTGATAAGGGTCACAGTGTCAGAAATGATATTTTATCATTAAGGCAAAGTTAACATGGGTTCTCCACTTGATAGCGAGAGAACTCGCTTTATTGTACCTGTAAGGCCTTGGTTAATTTTGGCTTACAAGATGGACTCGTAAATTCGGTTAATTTTGACTTCCGAGATGGACTCGCAAGTTGTGCCTGAGGGGCTTTGGAGGATGGATAGTCTTAGTTTAGAATCCCCCTATTTGAATTGAAATTTTCTTTCTCGGTTAAGGTAATAATCGAGTGTAGCCTAGGGGTTGAAGCCTTTAGGTAGCCTCATGCGGGTAAGCTGAGGTGCCCTGTGCGGATAAATATAGGGGATAATCGAAGTGTAGATGACGTAATTCTACACCTTCCATAGTTCCGGACTCCTATAGATGTGTTGCTTGCATTCATCGCGCCTGCATTCATTTTGTATGTAGATAGCTTACTTACATGTGTGATAATAATGTGTGATAACTTGCTTGAACGGTGGTGGTGAGGAACGAACTCACTGAGCTGTTATATGCTCACTCCCTCATAATTTCTTTTGCAGGTTTACTTACATTGGGATTAGGATAAGTCTCCAGTGCCAAGTGTGAGATGAAGATATGCATCTTAGTATTAAGAATAGCTTAATACTCTTTAGATGATACATAAGTAACCTTTGTTGATAATTTAATTTTTCTTGTATTTCTTTTGTAATATTGGTATATCCTATCTTATTATTTGGTAGGGGATACTGATTCTCTGCGGTTTTGAGGAACTGTAGGATATCGGACACCCATAGTTATTTATCTTTGTATTTTACAGTAAATTATTTACTTAAAAACGAGTAACCTTAGTAATTAATCATTTAGAGTCTTGCAATCTCTGACTTGCAAAGTGGTTTTCATATTATGGGTGCACACATGTTATGGAAATTTTAGATGATCCTACTAGGCCCCTGTAGGGTCATGACGAGAAGAGAGAGAGAACCGTGACTAATGAGAGAGAGAGAGAGAAATTTCAAATTTGTGAGTTAGTATTTCTACTTGTGAGCTAATTCTATGATTGTCCTTCCATTAATACCCCCAACTCCGCTTTTATACACAAAAACAACCTAGAAAACAAGGAAAGCTCAAATTCGAATTAATTGAGATTTACAAAATTTTAGTTTTCTTTTTTCCAAATTTTAGAGCTCGATTTGAATGCGTAAATGTACAAATTTGGACACGTTATTAGGTTCAATTTGAAGTAGGCTATAAGATAAACAAGATCAAAGCAAGAAATCATACGTATGTATGTGAAATTTGTATAAAAATTGGAGCTAAAGTGAAGGGGTCAGGTCTATTCTTGACTAGGAAATTGGAGGAAAGTACGGAAAACTTAGAGAAAATGAAGGGAAAAGGGAGAAAGAGAAGGAAAGTCAACTGATGTAGAGTCAACATGGCGCTACGTTAGACGATTCAACCAACCACTGCGTGCCACATGTCAATAGTGACACATGGCAGCTGATGTAGCATGCCTCGTGGCTATTACATGGTGCCATGTCAGCACTAGTCATCCAACCTAATACTGCCACGTATCAGGATACATGGTGCAATGAGATCTTGACACATGGCAGTTTTTTAATTATCTAAAAAATATAATGCTTTTGTATACCCTCACTAAGATTCGAACCCCTAACCTCATGCTCAAACCCAATGCTAAGTCTATATGAATATCCGTTAGGCCGTTTGCCTATACCTTAATTGTATATATGGATTCGGTCAGTTTAGGTTAAATTCAAATCTAAGTCCAAGTCCTACAATCTTTTATTTAAATTTATTTAAATTAAAACTTTATTCTATTTAAACTACCTAAAAATTTTTATTATTTTCTAAATTCCCTATTTTTTTAATTTTTTCTATTTTTTGTGATATTCCAATTATTTTATAAATTTTTTTCAAATTTTTTTTATTTTTTGTGTTTCTTTCTAAATTTCCTATTTTTTGATATTTCACCAAATTTCTTTTTTTATTCCTTTTTCTTATTTATCTTTTTTTTTTTTGTATTTTTCTAAACTTCTCATTTTTTTAAATTTCTTAATTTTTAGATTTTCTTTAATGTTCTATTTTTTTGTATTTTTCCTAAATTAAGACCCCATGAAAAAACAAAATAAAATAAAAAGGGTAAAAATTGGGTGTTTAACTTTAAAACACTTTGCTATGGCTAAGTTTGAATAAAACTTTGCTACAAGGACAAAGTGATACTATTTTTTCCCTAGGGATAACTTTAAAACGACTAACTAGCTATCATAGACTCGATCTACTAGGGATTTGGTGAAGAAGAAGTGCTTTAAGGGTTGAAAAAGGGGAGAAAAAAAAAAAAAGAAGTCTAGTTATGCCTCTCTAGGCTCACTGACCAAAAGGATAAGCAATCTTATGTTGGAATTGATTTAAAAAACTTGATCATGCCTCTCTAAGCTCACTAACCTCAGCAATAACGTCTCTCGGGGACTAACAACCCTAAGCTGAGATAGATCTAAAAGATTTGGTTGTGCCTCACTAGGCTCACTAACTTAGGTGAAGGCGTCTCTTAAGGATTAGCAACCCTAAGCTGGGATTAATTTAAAGGAATTGGTCATGCCTTACTAAGCTCACTAACCTGGATGGGAACATCTCTCGAGGACTAGCAACCCTAAGCTGGGATTGATCTAAAGGACCTGGTCGTACCTTACTAGACTCACTAACCTAGGTAGGAACGTCTCTCAGGGACTAACAATCCTAAGCTAAGATCGATCTAAAAGACCTAGTCATACTTTACTAAGCTCACTAACCTAGGCTGGAGCATCTCTCGAGGGCTAACAACCCTAAGCTAAGATCGATCTAAAGAACCTGGTCATACCTCTCTAGGCTCACTAACCTAAGCAAAATTGTCTCTTGAAGATTAGTAACCCTAAACTGGAATCGATTTAAAACCTAATCATGCCTCTCTAGGATAACTAACCTAAGCAGGAGCATCTCTCAAGGACTAGCAACTCTAAGTTGGGATCGATTTAGAACTTGGTTGTGCCTCTCTAAGCTTAGTAACCTAGGTGGGAGCATCTTTCGGGGATAGCAACCCTAAGTTGGGATCAATCTAAAGAACTTAGCCGTACCTCTCTAGGCTTACTAACCTAAGCGAGAGCATCTCTCAAGGACTAGCAACCTTAAGCTAGGATTGATTTAGAACTTGGTCATACCTCTCTAGGCTCACTAACCTAAGTGGGAGCATCTCTCAAGGATTAGTAACCCTAAGCTGGGATCGATCTAAAGGACCTAGTCATGCCTTACTAGGCTTACTAACGAGCGTCTCTTAGGGACTAGCAACCCTAAGCTAGGATCGATCTAAAGGACTTAGTCGTACCTTACTAAACTCACTAAGCTAGGCGGGAGTGTCTCTCAAGGACTACTAACCCTAAGTTGGGATCGATCTAAATAACCTAGTCGTGCCTCTCTAAGCTCACTAACTTAGACAAGAGCATCTCTCGAGGACTAACAACCTTAAGCTGGGATCGATCTAAAGAACCTGGTCATGCCTCTTTAGGCTCACTAACCTAGGTGGGAGCATCTCTCTGGGACTAGCAACCCTAAGCAAAATCGATGATGAGGGAAAATTCCCTTTGGGCTTGCGTAAGAGAAATTGGAGAGAGAAAGCGCCCTATGGGCTCGCTAAAAGGAATCAATGATGAAAGGAAGCGCCCTTTAGGCTCACTAAGAGCATTTGGTGAGGAGAAACGCCCTATGGGGCTCGCTAAAAGAGTTTGATGAGAAGCGACCTATGGGCTTGCTAAGAGAAACTTAGTGAAGGGAAGTGCTTTATGGGCTCACTTGAGAGAAGTTGGTGAACAAAAGTGGGCTTTGCTAAAAGAATTTGGAAAAGAGACTGAGTTAAGATCGCGTCTTCAAAGGCTGGCTAAACATTTAAATGTAGAAAGTGAGTGCCTTATAGGTTAGCCAAAAGAAGCTGATGAAGAGAAGTAAAAACTAGTCATAATCTAAATGTAAGTGCAATGTTCCAAAAACAATGTGCTAGCATCATGTGAAAGTACTTACCTGGTCTTTGTTGATAGCACCCAAACTGTTAAACCTTTTTTTGAAAAGCTCCATCAGAATTAACTGGCTCATGCCTTGATCCTTTGTTGTCAACTTAAATGATCTTAATACAAAACGTTTGAGACTTCATCGGCTCTTTTAAAGAAATCATGAAAATTAACCCGTTGCAAAATGCCACCTACTGTTTTTGTCTATTTTAGAACTTTTAGGAACTGAAAACCTCATTCCTAACTAAGGAATATCTACTGTGGGGTGATTGCTTACTTGGATTTCGTGTTTCCCAGAAAAATAGAAAATAAAGCAACCTATCGAGAAGGATTAATCCGTAATAAAGTATTTCAAAGTGTTTTGTCAAATACCAATGTCTTAGATCTCACTTCTTAACTTTTCTCATGTTTTCAGTGTATGGGTTCAACTAAATGAAGTAAAGGGAGTTGAACCTTTCAATGAAGAAGGTGATTATTCTAACGTCAACAACGACCAAGGATACCAACTTTGCTTGCAGGTAATGAAAATTAGACCATAATGACATTCAAAATTACTAGCATTTCTACATTCTAAGTAAAAATTTCCATTGACTTCTCATGAGTAGTACAACTTTACAACGTCAGCATTTACAGGGTCTTTCAATTCTAGACCATCCATTTGAGACAAAATTAAAGCTCCTACTAGTAATACTTGTTTCACAACATAAGGGCCTCCATAATTGAGAGCAAATTTCCCTCTAAAGTTTTGTGCATTAAGGAGAGCCTTTCTTAACACTAAGTTACCCTCATTGAAGTTCCAGGGTTGTACCTTTTGTTAATAGCCTGAGCCATTCTTTGATGATAACATTGATTATGACATAGGGCTTTCAATCTCCTTTTGTCAATCAGATTCAACTACTCAATGCATTTCTTTACCTAATCGACTTCATCTAACTGAGTTTCTAATAGTACCCTAAGTAATAGAATCTCAACCTTTACTGGTAACATTGCTTCAGCGCCATATACAAAAGAGTAAGGTGTTGCCCCAATTGACATTCTAATGGAAGTTCAATAGGCCATGAGTTCAAATGGCAACATCTTATGCCAATCCTTATATGTAATAACCATTTTTTCAATGATTCTTTTGAAGTTTTTGTTGGTTGCTTCAATGGCTCCATTTATTTGGGGTTGATAAGGAGTAAAGTTACTGTAAATGATCCTGAACTGTTGGCACAATTCTAACATAAGCTTGTTGTTGAGATTAGTGCCACTATCAATGATAATCGTCTCTACAGTCTCATATCAAGCCAAGATATCTCTCTTGATGAGCTTAACTACGACCCCTTTAGCAACACTCAAGTAAAATGAGGCCTTAACCCATTTGTTGAAGTAGTCAATGGCGACCAGTATAAAACAATGCCCATTGGATGCTTTTAGAGTAATCGGGTTGATTATATCTATGCCCTACATTGAAAAAGGCTATGGTGCTGAGAGTGTATGTAGTTCTTGAGGTAGGGCGTTTATCTTATTTGCATAAACCTAGCATAAGTGATAATGCCTGACGTATTTGATGTAATCACTTTCCATTGTTGACTAATAATACCTTAGCCTCATAACTTTCTTAGCCAACATGTAACCATTCATGTGAGGGCCACATATTCCTTCATATACTTCTTTCATTAACATCTTAGCCTCCTTGTCGTCTATGCACCTTAAAATTGTACAGTCAAAAGAGCGCCGATATAAAGTGGACTTGCTTATTAAGTATTGAGTGGCTAATCTCCTAATCATCCTTCTATCCCTTTTTTCGGCCACTTCAGGTTATGTACCTTGTTGAAGGAATACCTTAACATCATGGTACCATGAACTGTTGGTGAATCGTGCCATCAATTGTTAAACAGAAAGTAGGCTTGTCTTCAATTTCAATAGTAAGGGCCTAAATCTCAACTCCACCAAATATCTGGATCATAGATGCTAGAGTGGCTAACGCATTAGCAAACTGATTCTGAGTTCTCGATACATGATTGAAAGTGATTTCTTTGAATTTCCCCATCAATTCAATTAAATGCCAGTGATAAGGTACCAATTTAGAATCTTTTGTCATGTATTCTCCCCAAGCTTGACCGATAATGAGTGAAGAGTCTCCATACACTTCTAATTCTTGAATGTCTTTATCTAGGGCCATTTTGAGCCCCATGATGCATGCTTTGTATACAACGATATTATTAGTGTACAGGAAAACAAGCCTTATAGCCACAGGGTATTGAGTACCTTTCTGGGATTTTAGTATTGCCTTAATTCCACACCTAGACACGTTGGCTGCCTCATCAAAGAACATCTTCCATTTCAGCGGCTCATCATCTTCTCCTTTTCCCTCAATTACTAAGATATCTTCATCAGGGAAATTGACTTGTACCTCTTAGGGGCACTATTGGAGGGATTTTCTGTTAACTAATCTACTAGAGATTACCCTTTGACTGAATTCTGGTTCATGTACGAAATGTTGAACTCTAATAGCAACATTTTCCATTTTGAGATTCTACCAATTAAGGCCAGTTTTCCCGCTAAGTACTTCAGGGGATCATGCTGAGTCAATAATTCAACCTGGTAATAGAGTGTGTATTTTTTGAGCCAATGCATTACCCAGACCAAAGCACAATAGGTTCTTTCTATTTCTAAATATTTCCGTTTCCCTTCAGTGAATCTCTTACTCAAGTAGCATATAGCCCATTCTTTTTCTTCCTCATCCTTCTAACCGAGCATATACCCCATGGACTCTGATAATATTGTTAAGTATAGGAATAAAGGCTTCCCAGGTTTTGGAGCTACTAAAATTGGAGACTTCATGAGGTATTCTTTGATCATTGTAAAGGCTTGCTCGCACTCTTCATCCTAATTGATCTTGGAGTTCTTTTTCAACAACTTAAACAAGGGACGACACTTATCCATTAGTTGAGATATGAACCGGGCTATGTAGTTTAAATAGCATAACAAGCCTTTGATTTCTTTAAGTATGCATGGATGAGGCAAGTCAACTATTGCTTTGACTTTATCAGGCTCCACTTCAATGCCCCTTTTAGCTGATTATAAAACCTAACAATTTCCCTAAATTCACTCTAAAGGTATACTTCTCTAGGTTTAGCTTCAATTGGAATTTTCTCAACCTATCAAACAATCTACCCAGATTATCCACATGATTTTCTTTTTCCTTAGACTTTACAATCATATCATCAACATATACTTCAACTTCTTTGTACATTATGTCATGAAAGATTGCTACCATGGCCCTTTGATAAGTTGCCTCAGCATTTTTGAGTCTAAAAAGCATTACTTTGTAGCAAAATGTACCCTAAGTTGTAATAAATGTTGTCTTAGCTTTATCTTCTTTAAACATTCAAATTTGATTGTATCCGAAGAATCCATCCATGAAAGAGAAAAGATGGTTTCTGGTTGTGCTATCAACCAAGACATCAATATGGGGCAAGGGAAAATTATCTTTAGGGGTTGCATGATTAAGGTCTCGAAAGTCCACGCATACTCTAACTTTTCCATTCTTCTTCATTACGGGCACGATATTAGCTACCCATTCGAGATAATCAAATACCTCAATGAAACCGACCTCTAGTAATTTTCTAACTTCTTCCTTGATCTTCAATAGGATATTCGGTCAAAACCTTCTTAACTTCTATTTCTTAGGTTTGATATCCTTTCATGTAGGTAAGCAATGGACCACGATTGATGGATCTAATCTAAGCATATCTTCATAAGACCATATGAATACATCTTGGTATTTAGATAGTAATGTGGTCATTTTTTACTTTTGGTCTTCTTTCAAATTTCCTCTAATCTTCAACATCTTAGGGTTATCATCGGTCACAACATTAATTATCTCAATTGGCTCATCAATGGAAATCCCACTCATTTCATGTTTTTACTAGCTTTCTTGCACGTCATTATGGTCATTAACATCACCCCTAACCACTAACCCAATAGGGCCAGAGGTATCCATGGCCTTTATTCGGATCATTGGATCTGGGAAAAAGAAAAGTATGTAAAAGAAAGAGTGTAAGTAAGGCAAAAGTGAAGAGAAAAGAGATTGATTCTTATTTAGAGGAATCTTCTTTCGAGTTACAATTATTTGTAGGATAAAAGGTAATTTATTAGAAAACTTTATAAAATACTGGACCCTAATTCATCCTTTACCCTAAGGAAGACTTATTACTAGTCATAGGGATGGAGAACCAATTAATCAAGTGTTGGGACTTGTTGGATAAGCCAACCACTTTATTTCTATTAGAGGTATATTCTTTAGTAGGCTTTGAATTCTGGACATCAGCCTAGATGAAAGTTTATGACAATGGTGGGAAAGTCATCGAGGCGTGATATAACCTGTTACCTTTTCTGCCCTTAGCTTGCATTCTTTGCAACTCCTCCATTAGGGTTGGAATGTATCCTAGCCCATAGGTTCCAAACTAGCCTTCTTTGAACTTTAGCCTTTCGTCTTTCTCTCAATCAGTGATCATGCACACCTCTTCAAACATTTAGAGCCTAAGGTCTTCTTGCTCCTCAATGTTAACATGGGTATAGCCGTCTCTTTGTAAATTTCATAATCCTGGTCACCTAGAATCATGATGACCTAGCCATTGGAGATGAACTTAACCTTTTAGTGAAGACTTAAAGATATGGCCCCTACTGAATGTATCCATTAACTTCCTAATGATAGGTTGAAGGTCCTTGGAATATCCAAAACTTAGAAATGGATGTTAAACATTTGTGGGCTGATATCAACTGGTAAGTTGATCTCCCCTATTATTTCTCTCCTAAATCCATCAAAAGCTCTTATTATTATTGCACTTGGCTTGATAGCAATTGTATCAATGCCCAACAGATCTAAGGTGACTAAAGGGAAAACATTTAAGGATGACATATTGTCAATGAGGACTCTTGTTGTGATAATGTTATTTACCCTCACTATTATGAATAGAAGCTTAGTGTACCAGTTACCTTCTTCACCTAGTTCCTCGACGGAGAAAGAAATTTGATCCACAGTAAGGATAGAGTTGGTGACAAACCTAATCCTTTCAGCCGGTATTTCACTAAGGACTTTAACTTCCCTTAATGTTCTGAACAAATCTTCCCAATACGGATCTGATGCCATCAATAAACTCATGAAGGATATTTGTGCTAGTGTCTTAGCAAGCCAATCCATTATTTTATACTCGCTAGACTAAATCATCTTGGTGAAGGTAGACAATCCTTATTCATGCTTAGTTTGTTCATTGTTTAGCCTTTCCAGTACGTCCTTCTTTTACAGGTCTTCCCTTAGATCATAAATTCTACCAAAGCGGATAATCCCCCCTACAAGTGAGCTTAACTGCCCCCGATTTACTATTCGGTAGTTGAGAAGGGTAGTTTTATAATTTTCAAGGGTTACAGGCACATGGAAGGTGATAGGAATCAAGAACCGATCACTCGCTCCTAAGCCCGAAGGCTTTCTGACATGGTCCGCCGAGCTATCTAAGGGGAGTTAAGTGTCAAGAACCAATGTTTTCCTTAGTCCAATCTACTAAACTACTTTGCTCTCCATACCATCTAGGAAGCTACTAAGGTGATTAGCCCACACCTAGAGCCGACCCCTCCCTACACCCCAGTCCAAGCACTAAATCAAGAAAACAACCATCTCTAGAGTATCAAGGCTAAGCTGACAATTGCGAAGGGCCGGCTAACCAAAGTCGACCTGAATGTGAGTTATCCCTAATCTAACCCCTGTCCAACCCTAACCGTCAAGGCACCAAACTGCCGATGCCAAACAGACCTAATCAAAGGACCACCCCTACTCGACTCATAGTGTTGTTAGAATCGCAGATTGAGTAAAACGTACATACACTATCCTTTTTCTAACATCCATACTGTCCTTTCTGATAGTGAATATTCTTTTGTCACGACTACATGCCTTCCCTGTAAATTATTCTCCTTTCCTTAGCAAGTAAGGATCCATTTATGTATATTTTTGTAATTTAGGACTTACCCTAACTGAGTACTATAAATACCTTCATAATGTAATAGCCAAAAAGGAGAGACATAGAGAATACATTGGTTTTTACTCTCTCTTGAGCTATTCTTATTTAGCCTATTTGAACGTGGACTAATGGTAAGTGACCTTCGACCATACTTATGCATCATATTAAGTGTGACTCAAGCTCGTGTAAGTTGCTAGTACATCATATTCATCATTGGTATATGGGAACCCCTACTCTAACTTCAACTGTCATTTACTTTTCAAGCCATCTTGAGGCCCAAACCCATCCCTTTTAGTTACGCGAAATATCGAGTTCGTATGTTCATCCATAGATTCATATCAAAAGGTATACCATTTAGTTTGTGGAATTTGCTTCTCTTCTTATTAGTAGAATCTAAAAACCCTGGGTTCTCGATTGGAACCGATTATGTTGATGGCAAGCTCATGGTTCGGCAGGGGGTTATTGCTAACGTTTAGAGTAGGAGCCTCCACAAAATCTAGTTGTACTGTGCCTTCATTAATTAAGTACCTCCAGCATAAGTCGATTGAATGGCCTACTTGCCCTAGATGATACTAATATCTTGCATTAGGATCAAAAAAATCTCAGCTTGTACCTTTCACTAAGAGTCTCAGAATGGAGCAGATTATCTCTTCTTAGTTTTTTAAGCACCTAACTGAGTAGAACGAGTATTTTGATGAACTACCTTGGGGCCCTACTAACTTGTGGTTGGCTTATGTATTGTCGTTGAGCTAATAGAGGATTTGCCCTAAAAGAAACTTGAGCATTAGGCCTAATATTCGAATTGACCATGTTAACAGTAGCTTCCCTAGGTTTGCTGGTGGTGGGTTTAGCAGAAGGTGGTCTTCTGTCTTATGTCTCTTGAAATTTGCTGGAGGAGCTAGCACTTTTAATCCGATACCCTGCTAGTACTAATTCTACAAAGCTAGAAGAGACTTGTCTGATCAGGTGAGCAAAGTAGGGTCTCTCAAGAATGTTAATAAAAGTTGCAGTTAGCTCTTTCTCAGTTACGGAGGTGGATACCCTTTTAGCTAAGGACCTCCACCTTTAGGCGTACTCTATGAAAGATTCATTATGCCTCTTCCTTAAGGCAACCAAATCCATCATGGTTGGCGCTACTTCAACACTGAATCTATATTACTCATAGAATGCTTTGGCTAGCTTTCCCATGTGTTCACTTGATTCAAATCTAATTAGGTGTACTAGGTTAAAGTAGGGCCAATTAGGTTGTCCTAAAAGGTCTAGACCATAAGCTGGTCATATTGCACATACTTGCCCATTTTGCATACATATAGCCAGGTGTGCAGCTTAGGACATCCAGTCCCATTGTATTTTTCGAAGTCAAGTACTTTGAACTTTTCTGGGAAGCTTCCATAATCATAGGCAAAGAAGTCTATTATACTAGTATGCTTGAATCCATCATACCCTTTGAGCATTTTCACTTTTTTAGTAATTTATTGAATTAGTCGCTTCTCAAGCTCTTTCAATCTGTCCTGATCAACTTCAAGCATTGGATTGATTGGGAACGAGTAAGTATTCAGCTCAAAAGTTGGGTTGACCTTTAGAAAAACCCCTTCTGTTTCAAAAGATTTGAAGGCCTGATTGACTTTGGAGTAGGCTTCCTCTACTTCAAGGGGTGGGGCCTCAATATTCTTTCCATATTGGGTTTTAGAACTTTCTTCGTTTGATGGAGCCATAGACCTGAGAAAGGCGATGTTGTCAGTGAAAAAGCTTAGTTGGTCTGCAATCTTTCCCACTGTTCACTCCAAAGATTAGAACCTCAACTTAGTGGGATCAGTAACCTCGAGGTTGACATTGTCGTTGTTGGTGTTAGTGTTGTCGTTTCCTTGGTTGGCCACTCTGCTTTGAGAACAGTTTCTGATAGGACTTCTCTAGAAGGTTTGATGCTTAGGAGCTATCTCAACAACCTATTTAAAACTACTTCTCAACAAGTTAGCACACGAATATTTTAATTTTTGAAAGAATGCAAATGAGATAAATGAATGAAATGCAAATGAGCCACACAGATGAAAAGGAAGGAATCAACGATTAATTAATAGAACGGCAAGTTATTTATTATTCTTGAATTCTCAAAGTTTTATTACATAAAAGAAAGGAAAAGATACAATTTCATCTATACTAATTTTCTTTTTTTCAATAGGCTAGATGACATTTTCTTCTCCTTCTTTTGATCATGCTTAGTATCTTCCTCGAACTCTTTAATCTTCTTCTAGGCCATCTTCAACTGGTGTTCCAAGGCGTGCGACCTTTGCCTAAACTCTCAAAATAGGTTTTCCCACTTGTCTTTTTCATCATAGAGGACCTCCATACGAGCTTTTACTTGGTCCATATAGGTCACCATTTCAGAGCTAAGATGTACAAGAGAAGGTTAAAGGACTTCTGGTGCTTGATACCGCGCTACACCTACCTTGTAAAGTTGATCATATAAGTACTCTTTGGTAACCTAGTGCTTGTCCACTTCTCTTATAAATTCACTTAAATTGATGTGAGGGCTTACAATCCTAATATCCCACCAAGCTTTGATCTTATGAAGCTTAGATACCTATTATGTGTAGTGAGGCTCTTCGAGGTTAAGGGTGAATGGCTCTAATAAAGGATTATGAGCTATGTCCTAGATCCCCCCCAAACTACCTTACCATGTTGTTTGGATAGTAAACTATACACTAACTCATTCCAATCAATGGCAAGGAATGATAACCTTTATAAACCAGTATGACTTTAGTGTAATTGCTGTATCTAGTGGTCCACAATATGTCTTCAACTTGGAAATCTCATTGAACTTCTATCTAGAGAAGGGTAAGGACATCTTCTGGTAATTTGATCTTATCAATGAAAGAGCCAATAAAATCGATTTTATTGGCGAATGCACCCCTTATCAAGTCTAACCCAAAACATTTGATGTAACTAATAAACCACACCATTAACAATGCCATGCTTGACTTGAGATCTCTACAGCCTTTGTTCTTAAGGAAATTAAGGTTCCTTATCAGTTCAACAAGTAGGGTAGGAATATAAGACTTCCCTTCCCAGAATTAAGCCACTAATTCTACCACCTAAAAGTGTATAAGAAAATATCCACTTGCAAATAAGATGGTAGCAAATACTACTAACACATAGGCCTTGATTCGATTCTCCCTCCAATTTCTAAGAAACAAAGCCCATTTGTTGGATCTAGGTTCATTCTAGAACCAATGGATTAGATCCCATATCTTGATAGCGTATTTGTTGTAATCATTTAGGGCCTCATTTATCTTAGTCTCACAGATCCCTAAGAATTTTGAAAAAATGTAGGCTGGACCGAAGCTGTGCTTTAGAACGTATATTTCATCCAAAGGAGGAGCTTGGAGCAATTGGGTGTATTCTTCCAAAATTGGACTAATTAGGTGTAGCCTAAAACCTAATGTCATTTCTTTAGGCTCCTAGAAATGGACTAAGGCCCTCACCAACATGATGTTAACATTCACCCTAGGTAGTGAAAGTATGGGTCTAATCTTATTGGTAATGAATTGTTGTTCTCTTAGGTTGAAGGTTTAAAACCACCATTTGAGCATAAGCTTTGGGTTTGTGGGTTTGCGGACATGAATCTCCTTGGCGAAGAGCTTAGCATTAGATGAGCAGGCCATTTTTGAAATATTACAAGGAAAGCATAAATTACAAAGGAAAGACTATTTACATGAAAAGAAATTCCAAAAGATTCCCTATGTACATGAATTCTAGGAAAAAATACAAGGAAAGAAACTTTGGGTTTTATCATTTTTTTTTTTTTACTTTTTTATAACATTGCCGCTTTGTTAGTTATTCATCGACCCCATAGTATGTATGCAAAAAGGGTAGGTTCTTAAGGTTCTTAAACTCTATGACCTCATACGTTTACGAAAAAATAGTTCCTTGGTCACATCGAAGTTTAAGTGATGTAATCTAATTGACCTCGAACAGTAGTTACCCCACTATGTCCGGAACTTACACAGTGGCTCCCCATCCTAAGGTCCTAAGACAGCTCAGGTTCAACCATATCTATCATGCATTCATGGTACAAGAAAATAAATCCCCCCCCACTCAAAATAGTTAAAAACTAAACCTACAAAGACATTAGTACAGTTATGATACAAATAAAGAATGAATATGTAAATAAATTACATTAAGGTGATTTTCAGAGGTTAATTTTAATTTTGGAAAGTTGAGTGGCTAACCCTCTTAACGTCCCCAATGGAGTCACCAAGCTATTAAGCCTAGTTTTTCACCTCTCGATTTTTTTTTTTTTAATTAAGTCTCCTTTAAACCAACCAATATTAAGCCCTTTCCCATTTAATATTGACCCTCAACTAGAGTTTAAAGAAAACTGGTTCTTTTTATATTTTTGAAAACATTTTAAAGTCGCCATCCAACTAAAATCAAGAAAAAGAATTAAGTTATAACTAATTAGATAGATTGGTTATAACTTAACCACTAGTTTTTTGATAAAAATTGATTTTGAAAATGGTTTCATAATAAGAGATTTGAATCCGAAGGGTAGGAATTTTAAACCCTTATAGGTATCATTAACTTTCCAAATTTAATTTTCACCTTAAAAATCACTTTTAAAATCTATGAAATAGAACTCAATTATTAGTTACTCTAATTGGATAAACAAATTAATCTAAACTAAAAAAAGAAATTTTTCATTTTTTAACCGTCGCCTCGTATATGCCTACATACCTACTTTCGGGATTAAACGTACGTAATTCTTTTTATAAAACTTTAGTGGGTTGGTTTTGTTTTAATTTGAAAAAAATGATCAAGTTTACGTTTTACTCCATTTGATTTATTTAAGGAAATTTCTAAAAAAGAAGGTCCCAAATTAGATTTTTATTTATTTTTGAAAATTTCTAAAATGCCCTAAATTGTAAAGGCTTTGTTTATTTTTTATTATTTTTGAAAACTTGATTTTTCTAAGTGTTAAAAAACATTTTTTATTCTTTAACTTATGTATTTATTCATTTTTACTTTTATTTTATTTTTTATTCTATTCTTTTTCTTTTTTTCTATTTTATTTAAACTAAAAATAACATAAAAAAATTTTCTCTTTTCTTTTTTTTTTCTTTCTTTCTTTTTTTTTTCTTTTTTTTTTCTTTTTCTTTCTTTTCCATTTTTCTTAATTTTTTGGTATTATTACATTTACATTAAAAAATAAATAAAATAATAAAAAAATTTACAAAACCAAAATAATAAAAAAATAAGGCTCAAATAGGGAAGGCTTCAGACCAGGAAGTGCACGTAAGTCAGAGTGCGAGTTGGGCGGTTAGTGCGTGGATCCAGGTCATTCTTCAAATCCGAGTCAGGTTTGGATGGCAAATTCAAGTCAGCTTCCACTATCTTCAATAGCAGCAGCAGCTTGGGTTGATTTTACTTGATTCAGCCACCAAATCGAAAGGGTAAGAAGAGTTTTATGAGTTTTAGGTTAGGGATATGGGGGTAAAACCAATGCCACGGCTTGGGGTAGTCGTTTCGTGCGTTTTCCAAGCAACGGTGGTCGATGATCTTAAGCGTTAATCTGTGCAAAGCAGCTGGGGTTGAAATTGGAGTATAGTATTAGGTTTAGGGGTGTTCCAAGCTCTGCCGTGGGGTTAGTTTAGGTTGAAGAGGATCGGAGATGGAGGTTCGAGAGGAGCAATACAGTGGTTAGGGTTTTAGCAGTGGGCGCTTGGTCGTGTGGCTAAGAGCCATGGCAATAATTATGGTGGGCACTAGCTAAAAGCTAGAAGTGTTGGGATTCAGCCGTAGTGGTAGGCTTGATTGACGGTGTTTGAGAAAGAGAGCTTCAAAGAGAAAGAGAGAGAAATTTCAAATTTGTGAGTGAGTATTTTTACTTATGAGCTGATTCTGTGATTGTCCTCCCATGAACACCCCTAACACCCCTTTTATACACAAAAATAACCTAGAAAATAAGGAAAGCTCGAATTCGAATTAATTAAGATTTCTGAAATTTTAGTTTTTTTTTTCTGAATTTTGGAGCTCAATTTGAATGCGTAAATGTACAAATTTAGACGTGTTATTGGGTTCAATTCAAAGAGGCTATGTGGTAAACAAGATCAGAGCAAGAAATCACACATGTGTATGTGAAATTTGTATAAAAATTAGAGGTAAAGTGAATGGGTTAGGTTTGTTCTTGATTGGGAAATTGGAGGAAAGTACGGAAAACATGGAGAAAATGAAGGAAAAAGAGAGAAAGGGGCCCCACATCAACCGATTCAACCAACCACTACATACCACGTGTCAATAGTGATACGTGGCAGTTGAAGTGGCATGCCACGTGACACTACGTCAACATTAGTCATCCAACTCGACACTACCACATGTCAGGACACATAGTGCAATAAGATCTTTACATATGATAGTTCTTGATTATTTGAAAAAATAAAATGTTTTTATATGCCCTCAGCAAGATTCGAACCCATAACCTCATACTCAAACCAAATGCCAAGTCCATATGCTTATCCATAAGACCATTGACCTGTGTGTTATCCATTACACATATGAACCAAGTCAGTCTAGGCTATATTCAAATCTAAGCCTAAGCCCTATGATTCCTTATTTAAATTAAAAATCTATTCTATTTAAATTACCTAAAAAATTATTATTTTCCAAATTCCCTATTTTTTTAAATTTTATTCTATTTTTGTGGTTTTTCAATTTTTTTCTAAATTTTTTATTTTTTGTGTTTCTTTCCAGATTTCCTATTTTTTAATATTTTTCAAATTTCTTATTTTTTTATGCTTGTTCTTAGTTATCTTTTTTTTTTTGTGTTTTTCTAAATTTCTTAATTTTTGGATTTTCTTTAATTTTCTTTTTTTTTTTGTTTTTCCTAAATTAGGACCCCTTAAGAAAATAAAATAAAATGAAATAAAGAAAGCAAACATTGGGTATCTACAAAAATTATAAGAATTTAGTAATTAATTAGATCGTAAATTAAAAAATGAGATACAAAAGTAATAAATAAGAATATTTAAGTCAAAATAACTAAATTTATAATAATTTAAACCTATGTCAAAAAATGCAAGTCTTAATGTCCAAAATGGACCCGACCGTGTAAACATACGTTTAGAAATGATGAAAATCAACTAGAAGCTCATAAATATTAGAAATAAAATGAAAAAGTTATATACGATTAATAAAAGAGTTCAATTAAGGGAAAACTAATAGAAAACCTAAGTAGATTAAAGTAAGCAATTACCTAAGATAATTAACTTACTTAGTTACTCATTACAATTTTTATTTATAATAATTAGGTGATCCTAATGCGGGTTCGGATCTTCCTAAGGATTACTACGACGCGTGAGAAATGTCATGGCTAAGTAAGTAAACTCTATGATTCCATGCTTATTTGTATTTATAGTTAGTGAATTTAAATAATACTATTAATTAAATGTGTTGTGGGGTTGGGAAATGCATGTATATACTATTACTTGTTAAATTGTGAAATTACTTTAAATGCTAATAATGAATTATTTGTTGCATATTAGATTAGATAGGAATTGTACTTTTTGTGATATTGTATGGTCATACAATAATCAAACTAAATTATATTTTGACTTATTAAGTGAATTGGAATATGCATTACATAAATTAATTTCGGTCATCACATTACATGGAGGTAGGGAGAGGTTTTACGGGGATCGTTCATTTTATGAATATAATGGTTTATTACAGTGCACATGTACAATATTACCATACCCTAACCCGTGGGAACACTAGACGTTGGAGGCGCCAATTGCTCGGCTAAGGGTCAAGTCTAAAGGCCTCCTTTTAAAGGTGATTTTGGACTGTAGGAGCCCACTCACATTTATACCTAAAACTTGGTTTGTTATTAAAATAAATAGATTGGTTTATTTGAATACGAAACATAGAGTTTTGTAGTAAAGTAAGTTTTAATATAACACCCAGATCTAACTAGTATCGTGTACACTTCAACCCTAACTTCAGAAGGCGTTAAATCTGAGTTGCATACAGTACTTAGTTAGTTGTACATATTTGATTTGCATTCTACTTGTTCATACCTTCATATGTTTGAATTTAATGTATTTATAACTTACTTGTCAGTATAGTTGAGGGATTTACTCACTAAGCTGTTTAGCTTATACCCTTGTAGACTTTCGATATAGGGCTACCTTTTTATAAATGCTAACCGTAGGATGCCAGAGGTTGGTACTAGATTCTAGGCAAGAGTGAGCCACTAAGAGCATCGAGAGAATATATGTAGATTTTTATGTATATTTTCACTATGACCTTATTGTAGGTACTTTACAAATAGTTTAGATTTACTAAATCTTTTGATATGTGTAAATATTATAATCTAAATATTATGTGAATATAAGTATGTTGTGATATCCTCTTTATCTAATCATAATTGGGAAGCTAGTGGTTGTAGTAGCCTTGTATGTCGTATGAAGGATCTATGATTGAAAGGGTAACCAATCTATGGCCTTTTATACAATATACAACGTTTGCCATGACTAAGCCACCCTCGGGTCGTAATAAGTCCACACTCAACGGGTTAGATAAGAGTACTCAAGAGTAAGCAAAGAAACTTAGCTTACGAAAGAGATGTCTGAAAAATATCAATTGTGATAACCATTGTAGCTATTACAATATACAAGTATTTATATGACCTAATTAGGATATATCTTAGGTTAAAGTAAATTACAAAAAAAAAAAAAAAGGATTTCTACTAGTTAAGGGAAAAAAGGGGAATAATTTATAGGGGTAACTTTGTAATCTGGTAAAAAAGGACAGTACGAATATCAAAAAAAGGTAAGATACACGTCATTTTAGCTCATTCTGTGGTCCTAATGGCATGGTTGGCCGAATAAGGATAGGTTCAATCAAGTCGATGTTAGCGTCAACAGTACGACAACTAGTCTAAATGAGACTAACCTCAGGTGGTTGGCTTCTAACAACTATCAACTCAGCTTTGACACAAGTAAGGTTGGCAACACTCTGATCTGTTATTTAGACAAGTGTGCTTTGAAGAGGTTGGTTCAGCACCTCAACTGGTCACCTCAACAGCTTCTTAAATGTGGAGAGCAAAGTAACTTGGTAGATTGAACAGAGGAATGAGCTGCTCTTTAACGTTCAACTCACTTAAATAGCTAGACGACCATCTAAGCAAGTTCACGAGCTTAGGAGCACATGATTGGTCCGTGATCCCTATCACTTATGGTGTTTTCTTACAAGGTAATCTAATGACAATAGCCTTTTCAAGTGAGGCTAAGGCTCTAGATTGCCAAAAGTACCAATTTTCTTTCAAAGGGATCAATGATGATTCCCTTTTTCCTTTCTCTATTTATATTTGTGCTGGGTACAGTTTATATCCTACAGATATACTAATAGAATCTAAGAATCCTAATTGTCTAACTAATTCTATAGTTACAACTACTAAACTAATTGTACTAACTAATTTCATTATTCGTACACTATGAAATCTTTATGCCATATTGGTTTATGTATTGTCCTTTTGTTTGTAACAATTGTATCCCTTTCAAGAAAAAGGACCTTATCTTCAAGTTTAAACTTAGGGTAGAGCAACATAAAATGAACAAAATCCTCCCATGTAATATCTTCTAGTAGTAACACTTTCCACTACACTAGTATCTGCTTTATTAGTATACCTTGCTGTATAATCACTCTTAACCCTAAAATGTGTAGAAGAGTCAAAATAGGGTGATTATCATAAGCTTCTATCGATAGCTACAAAGATGGAATAGAATCCCCTTGTGCTTGTGAAAAATACATTATGAATCTTCACATGAGAAGGAAAATCCAATCTATTGGCATAGGTTCCTACCCTTTTCAACACTTTAAACGGCGCATAATATCTCTTGGCTAACTTGTGATGTTTAACTGAAGCTAATGACATCTGCTTATATGGTTGTAGTTTGACAAAAACCATATCACCTTCTATAAACTCGACATCAGTATGATGTTCATCTACATAATGTTTCACTCTTTGTTGGGTCTATAATAAATTATCTTTGAGTGACTTCAGCAATTTATCTCTACGTCGTAGTTCCAGATTAACTGCTTCCACTAAAGAAGCACCTCAAATGCATCTTAGAACAATGGGTGGTGTTCTTCCGTACACCAATTCAAAAGGAGTAGATTTAGCTCCTTGATGATAGGATTTGTTGTAGAAAAATTTAACCCAAAGAAGATAAGTGATCCATTTTTTAGGGTACTACTTGACATAACACTTGAGATATTGTTGAAGTACCCTATTTAAAACTTCAATTTGTCCATCACGTAGAGAGTGATAGACAATACTAAAATTCAACTTAGTCTTAACCAACTCAAAAAGCTCTTACCAATAATGGCTCATAAAAATCCTATCTTTATCTGAAGCAATAGGTTCAAGATAACCATGAAACTTTATTACAATGTCAAGAAATAATTTGGTCACCTTATTTGCTGTAAAATGTTCATCCAAGGCTCCCAATTGACAATATTTGGAAATTCTATCAATTGCAACAAAAAATCACTAAATACCCCCAAGATTTAGGAGGACATGTAATAAAATCCATACTAATGTCTTCCTAAATTTGATTGGGAATAGGCAAGGGTGACAATCAATCAGTAGGTGATGTAGTAATGTACTTTACCTACTATCAAATAGGAAATTTTTTGACATAATCCTCAATTTTATCTCTCATTCCATCCTAGTAGAAATCAGTGGCTACTCTCTTATATGTCTTCTAAACTCCAAAGTGACCTCTCAATAAAGAGTCATGATATTTTGACAAAATCAATAGAATGAATGATGATTAAGGCACCAAGACTAATCTCTTATTATAAAATAAGAGTTGATTTTTCCTTTGTCGGTTCAACTTTGTAGAATTGCCATTCAAAACATCTTCAATCAACTGTTTGAACTTTAGCAAACTTTGATATTCTTCCTTCAGCTTGTTAACCAGATGGAAATAAGGTATTGAAATACCCAAATTAGTTCCCAACTTTACCTTCTATCTGGATAACGTACAACAACTGTATTGTCTACTCTTGATTTATATACAACAAAATAATCATAACTCAACAACTTAACTAGATATTTTTGTTGTTTAGAAATCTAAATGACTTAAGTGAAGATCTCCTTCAAAATTTTATGATCTGTCCGTATAGTAAAATGAGCCCCTAATAGATATTTTCTGCACTTCTTTACTATTTCTACTAATACATAAAGTTCTCTAACATATGCTAATCCTTTTTGTAAATGAATAGGCATCTTCTTATTAAAATAAGCTATTGGATGATCGTTTTGCAATAAGATAGCTCCAATACCTTTACCTAAGGCATCTATTTCAATAATGAATGGTTGAGAAAATTTTGGAAGAGCTAAGATTGGAGCTATAACTAATGCATCCTTTAGCTTATTAAAAGCATCATCAATTTCTTTAGTCTAACTAAACTTATTTAATTTAAGTAGATCAATTCATGGACTAGCAATTGAGGCATACCATTTTATAAATCTCCTATAGTATCTTACGAGACCTAAAAAACCTAACTTGTTTAATAGAACTTAGAATTGGTCAATCCTTCATTGCTTCAACTTTTGAGTTTTCTAGTGCAACTTCTCCTTTTGACACAACACGTTTGATGTACTCAATTATAGTTTGAGTAAACGAACATTTACTCTCTTTAAGATAACATTGATTATCTAGTTAATGTTTGAAGAACCATAGGGAAATGCTCCAAATGTTCTTTAAAAGTATGGCTATATTTTAATATGTCATTAAAGAAAGCAATAGCAAATTTCCTCAAATAAGATTCAAAAATTCTATTCATTATTGCTTAAAATGTTGTCAGTACATTATATAATCTAAATGGCATCATAGTGAACTCATAATGTCCCTTATGCATTCTAAAAGTTGTCTTCTCAATAACCCTAAGAAACATTCAAATTTGATGATACCCTGGTCATAAGTTTAACTTAGAAAATACTGTAGCTCTTCTAAGCTCACAATAACTCATCAATTGTCAAAATTGGGAACTAATCTTTAATAGTTGCTTGATTAAGAGCTCGATAATCAACATAAAACCTCCATGTCTCATCCTTCTTTTTTACTAGCAACATTAGCATTGAAAAAAGACTTGTACTTTGCTATATAAGTCCTTAATTCAAGATTTCCTTAACTTGCTTCTCAATCTCTTCCTTTTGAAAGTGTGGGTATCAATAAGGCTTATATTTCTTAGTGATGCTTCATTCACCAAATGAATCTTATGTTGGATCTCTCTTAAGGGTGGAAATGATGCAGGTGCCTCAAATATGTAAGGAAATCTACCCAATTGTTGTTTAATTTTAATGTTGTTTGTAGTATCCTTGCATGTATTACACTACATATTCTAAGCCATCAAGTGAAAACATGAAATTATAGAATTTTTTGTGCACTATCTCCTAAATTGATGATGTGTAATTTAGTCCCCTCTGTAACCACTCAATTCCACAATCTTAACTTAATGCTCAAACTTCATCGTTAAACTAGTATAATCAATGGTTACTGGCCCCAATTGTTGTAACCACTGCACTCAGGTAACACAAAAACATTTATGTCGAATGTTATATTTTGAATTCTTAGTAACATTGTTACATTAGCCCTCACATTGCAATGTTTAACCATTTCCTACAAGAACTTTGAATTGTACACTTGGCAAGATTTGTAAATTCAAGTATTTAACCAATGTAGCTTGCAAAATATTATGTATATTACTACTATCTACTAGCATAATGACAAACTACATACACATAATTTTTTACAAACTAGATTAGTTAAATATGTAATCTTTATGTCATGTGGGTTTCTATGATATCTTTTTATTTGTAACAAGAAGCAAATGAAAACCTCTCATGAAAGTTCTCATAGAACCAATAAAGAAGCTTCAAATTTTCAAATATTGCCTTCCGTTATACATTAGTCGACAAGTATAACATAAGAAGCTCTTTTAAACATCTAATGCTTCATTATGGACACCTACTCTTATATTTATCACTTAGGATCCATCTAAATGAAAGCTTCATGCATGGTTTGATCACATTGGAAATAAAATTCGGCTATTCATATCCCTTTTCTCTTGCATTTCAAATGGAAAGACAAGTTTCTTTAAGGTGAGTTGTTGGAAAAGTCTCATTAAGAATAGCCTGTATCTTTCAATGGGGGTTTTCAAGAAATAAATCGAAGTACTATCATTAGACATTCCATGAAAGATCATTAGACATTCTATTCAACCAATAATTCAACTTAAAAATCTCAAAAATAACATACACAAAATGAAGATTATTAGGCCCATGAAAGTGAATAGCACTCTAATAGCTCCAACTTCAATAGTATCATAAATTATGTCGATGAAAAGGAAAATTAAAAAAAAAAAATCAAGTTTCATCCATCAATTGCTAATTTCTTGTTTGAGTAAATTACAAAAAGCTAACTTGTTATTAGGCTTTTACATATAAGTGATCGAACTTTTCATTTATGACAAATACATAACCTGAGTTTCTTAATATTTTGTTAGATACATATGAAGACATGTCACATTTTCTTACTAGCTGATAATTAATTATTAAATTATTTAAATATATAATATTAATAAATTTTAGTAAAAATTTAGAAAATTAGAAGAAAGAAGATTTGGCAAAAAAACACATGGGAAAAGGAAAAGAAATTGCAATTTGAAACTGTGTCTAGTAGATGATTTCATTATCACGCCCCGAATCGGCAAAGTCATAACAGCCCCCCTGTGTAAACCGTTCTAAGATAGAACTTGGCTTTACAACCACTATTCTAGACCCGATCTACACAAGCGTTCACAACTAACCCACTTTGAAGTAGATAATTCATAATTTAAATAAATCATTTACCTAAGAAAGTAAGAAAATATATATATATATATATATATACACACAAAAATTCAGTTATTACAATTAACGTTTACAACATTTCACCATAATCTATTTCCTAGTTAATATATTATTCAGAAATGAAAAATTTTAAGATAAGAACTTAGACCTTAAAAATATACGTCGGTTCTTCAAATATTTTTCCTTACTCCCCAGGATCTAGTAGTTGTTGGCTTCAGAGTAATTATAAGCCGCTTCTTGGCCAACACCTACAACAACGTCTATAAGGATGTGAGCAACCATAGCTCAGTAAGTTATGATGAAGGACTTAAAACTATACCACAAACACAAACAAAGATATCGACCAACTTATTAGATGTAATGCATGTTCAAGCAAATGCCATTAAACGACGTTAGTCGGCCGGTCATGAGATTAGAAAAATTACGTCCGCTTAATCCAGGTTGAAGAGTTGCATTTAATGCAATAGCTCACAACCAAACCCAAGCTTGTACAATGGAAACACCGCTCCTCCTATGATTACCTTTGAACTATTGACTTCACCCTTATCGCGATCTCCTCACTTGTCACTTAGCTCGACTAAGGATGAAGAAGAAACCCATTATGCTATTCAGCACTATCCCTTTCAAAGGGGGTCAATATTTGGTCGAAGAATCCTAGGTTTCCCCAATGAGTTGCTATATAAGTCCAATTTATGATTACAGGTTGTATATTTGATTAAGTTCAATTTAGGGTGATCAATCATTTCATACAAATCATACAATATAAGCCAAGCAACAAATCAAAATCATATCATCACCTTAGAACAAGCATAATCAAGTACAATTTCAAGCCTCCAAAATACAACATTATATTAATCCCAACTTAGCTCGACTCCTCGCTCGCTCACTCGAGGTCCGACTCACTCAAGCTATCGTCGATCATCCTTATAACACAAACGTGGTTTCAATTTTTCATATAACTATTATAGGTTGGTTTTATCCTATAACGCTTGTTGTTATCTTTTGTTTAGGTTTTAATATACCTAATTATCTAGGTTTTAAGTCTTTTACAATTCTTCTTGAATCATGTTAAGTTCTATTTCAGTTTTTGCCTTGATTTCTAAATTAGGTTTTTAACTCAATTTTTTGTTAGAAATTTATATGTACACCCTAAGAAATCATTCCGACCCATAATGTGAAACTAATCGCATTATCTTCAAATATCCTAAATATCGTTTTTAGTCTCTAACTAGTGTTTTAGTCTGTACGATACATCCAAATCCTAATTAATTACCGAATTCACCCTCGTTATGAGAAAATCTTACATTTTTCATATAATTACCCTAATTTAAATTTCCTATCAAATTTATTGTATATTCCTATTATTATCATAATATCAATTCTAACCAATATTTTCTTAATTATTAATTTCTCATGATTACATATTACACATTGTCACCTAATGTATACAAAATATACACACATCTAATATTCACATCACTTCAAATATCATCTACCAACATCAAATAACATTCCAAATATCTATATTCATCCCAAATCATATTTGAACCTAATTACCCCAAATTAACTTAAAATGTACTATCTTTCCCTATTACTTATTTACTACATAATTACCCTAATAATTACATCTAACACCTTAAATGCTACAAGTATCATACTTCATTAGATTTCAACATCCTAAAACATATAATTGTAAATCAAATCGGTAATTACCCATTTAATTACTTAATTACCCATTTCCCTAAATTACCCATTTTATGTCTCATTTTAAGGCCTAAAAATTATCTAAAATTTTCAAAAATTCATTTTTAAAAAAAGGCTTCGTGACACTATTCTATATCACCTAAGTAGTCTACACAAAAATTTTGGGCTCAAAACTACACTCCTAAGATCATTTATTTCTAAACCGAAACATGCTCGGTTTTGCATGATTTCTTAAGGATCATATATCATGGGACATATTTTCATCAAAATAATATTTTTCCTAAAAACTAAATACCAAAATATTACAGAATAACAAAATTCATAATTTTCTAAGAATATTTACTATTTTTATAAAATTATACAAAATCAGGCTGGAAATCGAACTCACCAGTTTATGTGACTCCAGCCACCGTTGGTGGCCATGGGTGTGTTGGCCCACCTGGGCACTGCCACCACCGTGTGGTGGTGGTCATCATCCACTCCCAGCTATTCATCGGGTCTAGGTTCTCCTTAGAAGCCCAACTACACAAATTTTTGCTAAATTTTTGTAAAACCCTAATTTCATCTCAATTTTGCCTCTCTCTAATTTTCTAGGGTTTCAAACTAATCAAATGAGCTTCTAAATTTAGGGTATTTATAGAGCTTTAGGGAAATTATTATGCATTAAATTAATTTAATAATTACCTTATCTCTTCTTCTTTTTAACTTTCTATTTAGCTAAATTTAATTGGTTAATTTCCTTCTTTAATTTTCAGATTTCCATGCCCCACTTCTAGACTTTTTCTCTTTTTTGTATATTTTTCTTGATTTTTCGTTAATTAATTATGAATTTTCTTTAATTATTTAGTATTATTTTAGCACATTTCACGTATTTTAAGTAATTACGCATATTTCTACCTACATGTAAATTCATATATAGTACAAATAAATATTCCTAAATATTATTTAGGTTATTTTATGATTTTTAGTGTGCATATAATTTATCTCTAGTAATTCATTAATTATCAGAATGCATTTTACGCATTTTAGATAAATAATGAGTAATATACTTAAAATTTAAAAATTTTATATTCTTCTATTTTATTACTTATTTTCCTAAATTCAAACTTACGGAATCACTTTTACTAATATTTCTAACTTTATTTGATAATTTATACTCGATCGGATCTTTTAATCGATTGCTCTAAATTTTACGAGTCAAATTTTGGGTAGCTAATTATAGGTCTTACATTCATCATATAAAACCCAAGCCAACTTCTTCCTCCTCATTTCCATCAAACAGCTAAACTCAAGAAAAAACACACAAGTTTAGAGAGACTTGAACCCTCAATGTACATGCATCAAACCTTAATTCTCCTAAATAATCAAGCTAAAGTAATTATCATCTTTCATTATTGTTACCCTCCAAATTCATCAACCTTTTAGCATATTTCTTCCTACCTAAAACCTAATTTCTACCCCATTGAAAGTAATTTTTTTTTTTTCCTAGTTTAATCAACAATGTAGGTTATGTAATATTCATTAATCTACTTGGTTGTTCTTATAATGCATTCTTGTTGAGTGAATTTTTCCTTTCTCAAAAGAATAGTTTAATGTCTATCACTTAGTTTAGCTGAATTTGGTCTTTTTTTTAAGCTGAATGTATTGTATTGTTTGGTTGAATTTCTCGTATATTTTTAGGCCAAATTTCATTCCTTCTTATAATGTTGTTGTATTATTGAAATAAATATCTTTATTTAGGTGAATTTAATTACTTTTTAGGTTAAATTTCGTTCCTAGAATCATTTAGAGTGATGCTTATCTTGTTGTATTTGTTACAACATAAGCTTTGGTTTTTACCTATTTTGTTAAGGTACAAGTAATTGTAAATCCATTGTTTGGTATAAGCTTCTTGTTATTTGTTTTAGCTTATTACTATGGGGAAATTATCTTTAAGAGATGATGTAGCTTAAGCCTAGTTTGAATAATTACAAGCTTGCTATATTTTAGGATGGGGTATTCCATGTATATGTTAAGTAAGCAGCTCGTTGCAATATGAACTTTGGTAACTACTTATTCTATTGTGGCTATGATAAGCCTTATTCACTCAAATGCACATGTTTAGGTTGAAATGGTTGAAGTTAGGGTGACTCACTATGCTTATGGGAATATTGTGGATGGAAATTGTAGTTTAGGCTATAACAAATGCCCAATAGTAGTAGTTATGGTTCCTAGTGATGCAAACTATGAGAAGTTGGTGGGAATCATCTACAATCACCTTCAAATTGATATGTTGACCCACTAAGTTGAGTTGATCAATAGGTGTCCAACTGATGGTGGAAGGCAGTTTTTTTATTATGTTGTGCATATACGTAGGGCTGTAAATTCATATTATCATATCGTACCTTGTTTCCCTATCTAAACGGGTTCTTATCCAAAAAACCCAAACTTGTAACACGACTGTTTATTAATCTTGTATTAAAACCTAAACCCATGACCTAGCCTATCTGTGTCTAGGTTAGATTCGTTTATATTAGGGCTAATAATTCATGCTATCGTATCATTTCTTGTTTATCTTAGGTTTAATATTGTTTATTGATTAAAAAGTTATAATAATATTTAAATTTTACAAAGACAAATGACACAATATATTCATACTTAATATAAAACTACAACCTAATAAAATTTTAATAAAGCAAAAAAAAAAAAAAATCTTACCAAATATTTAATATCTAAAAATTTAAGTTATATAATATCACTAAATTAAGTAAAACCATCGATTAAACGGATATTAATATTATTACCGATATTGATTTTCAAATTTATCGCATTGTTTATCATATTTTCAAGGTGGATAAGCAAAGAATCTACACTAGTTTATAATTTTTTGTCTAGTTTTACTACAATGTGGGAAAAAGAATATATAACATCACTAAATTTAAGTTACATAACATCACTAAATTGAGTAGAACTATGACTTAAATGGATATCAGTACTACTATTAGTGTTAGTTTCCAAATTTATCACATTATCTATCAAATTCTTAATGGAGCAATCAAAGAATTTACATATGAGTTCATAATTTTTTATCTATTTAAACTACAATGGAAGAAGAAGAATATATAAGCTAAAAGTAGTGAATCTTGTGCCTTTAATTAAGATCTCAATTATTTATGCAAAAAAAAAATGTAAATACAAAAAAATATATAGCATATCTCGTGCTTGGATTTAAGAGCTTGGCCCAAACCTGGACACAAACTTAACCGTGTTTAAATGGGTCTGACCCACTTGTGTTTCATGTCAAATTTTTTATATACTAACCCATTTAAATTGTGTTGTATCATCTCTAGATTTATTGTGTCGTATCATCTCTAGATTTATTATGTCTAGGTTCCAAATTACCAACCTTGAATGTAAGTAATGACTATGATATGCAACTAATGCTATCTTCAGAAGTAGTGATAGGAAGCAATAGCTCTATTAGCCCTAGTGAACAGTTAAGAAAAGAAGGGGGGAGGAAGAAGCTACCAACCTTAAATTTTATTGATAACAAAAGGAGATTACAAAAGTAGAAGGTAGCATAAGCCTAACCTCTCAAAGATTCAATGCACTTGTAAATTGCTTAAAAAATAAATAAGGGAATATTAGTCCCCTTACAAAAAACCTATAGAAAATATGAAAACTAATAGGATAAGGAAAAGGGGTATTACCCCTTAATACAGAAACTTGTCTTAAAACTACAACACCAGCAAAACTGAAATTAACAACATATAAGGTAAGTAGTAACCAAACCCCAAGAGTCTTGTAACAATATTCTTTTAAGCTCAATGTTCACAATAGGAATGTTCGCTAATAAAGAAATCTAATTGTCCATCCTAACATGTTTAGCCAACCAATTAACCCTATCATTTCTTTCTCTCATAACATGACTAACCTAGCTCTTAACTAGAGCAAGTAGTGTCTTGGCCCATGATATGTCATTCCAGATGTCCCATCTCGTAAATGTAGTTGCAAGCCATCTTGATATAACAAGAGAATCTATTTCAATACAAACCTTGGTGATATTGAACTGTCTACATAATTCAAGGCCTTTAATAAGAGTTTTCAATTCGATAGATTTGATTGTTTTATTGTTTTCCTTGGAACTAAAGCGCCATATAGATCTACTATAAGAATCCCTAAGAATTCCACCACCACCTCCCTTACCTTGAGAAAGTTTGCCATCAACATTTAACTTGACAACACCTTCTTTAGTACATACCTAAGATAGAGGACAAAGTTTTTTTCTTTCTTATAGGTTTAGCAATACAACTAAAAATATCCTCATCATCCTTGATCTGGCACAAAGTAAGGGGGTTAGCCTCCTAAGGTTTAAAAGATCATCCATGGTATGATTAGCTAGGATCTAGGGGGTTTGCTCAAATTTCTATGCTTTCGATTATTCCTTTCACCTTATAGATGTCATAATGTAATAGAAGGAACAAAATTTCTAATATGGTTGGAAATATTACCCACTTTGCTTTTCCATAATTTCAACATGACATCTATGGTAAAGATGTTTAGAACCAGAGAAGTACCAAAGTATGGAGCAATACAATCCAAATATCCTTAGCATAGCTACTAACTAATAGAACATGAATAGCCAATTCACCATCCTTATAACAATCGACACATTGGGATGCTAAAGCCCTCCTTAAGAACAATGTTTATCTTTAGTAAGAATGAATAATCTAGTAGCTCTCCACATGAAAAACAATATCTTGATGTGCAAGAACTTATTCCCATAAAGACCATGTGTATTAATTTGTTTAACCTTAGCTCTAACAAGTTCTTAAGCAATAGAAATTGAGAAACACCCATTAATTGAGGCTTTCCAAATAGTAGAGTCATTTACTTCCTAATTCAAAATAATAGGTAAAATCTCTTCAATGACATCAACAAGAATCAACTAACTAAGCTTATCCACATCCCATCCATCATTAATCCGAAGATCCTTTACTAGTAAGAGGGGTGATGTAATAGAAATTGAGAAAAGAGATGGCCCTACAAAAGCCATTGATCAAACCAAAAACTAACATCACCCCTACCAAAACCAAAATAGATATGTTTTCCAACCATGTCTCTAACTTTTAACATTCTTTTCCATAAAGGAGAAGAATCATAGGATGCTATGACCTCAACATGGTGTTTATCTTTAAGGTACTTAGATTTCATAAAATTAGAAAAGATTGATTTCTTAATGTTAAATTTCCACCAAATTTTGTTTTCAAAAGCTATGGAAACGTCTTCAAGAGATCTAACAACTGTCACGCCCCGAAGCGGCAGAGTCGTAATAGCCCCGCCGTGTAAACCATCCTAAGATAGAAGTTGGCCTTACAACCGCTATCTTAGACCTGATCTATACAAGGCATCCACGACTAACCCGCCTTGAAGTAAACAGTTTGTAATTTAAGTAAATCATTTACTTAAAAAAAAAAGTGAGGAAATATATATATGCTATAATTCAACTATTGTAATTAAAGTTTACAATATTTCTCTGTAATATATTTTCTAGTTATTACATTATTCGGAAATGAAAAATAATTCTAAAATAAAAACTTAGACCTTAAAGTTATGTGTTTATTCTTCAATGTTTTTCCTTACTCCCCAGGATCCAGCAGTTACTAGCTTCAGAGTAGTGATTTGCCGCTTCTTAGCCAGCACCTGCATGACGTCTATAAGGATGTGAGCAACCACAGCTTAGTAAGTTAGGACAGAGGACTTAAAACTATACCAAAAACACAACAAGGTTTTCAATCACTTATTAAGTGCAATGCATGTGCAAGCAAATGCCATTGCACGACGTTGTTTGGCTCATCGTAAGATTAGAGAAATTGTGCTCGCTCTAATCCGGGTTGAGGAGTTGCCATTAATGCAATAGCTCACGACTAAACCCAGGCTTGTGCAATGGAGACCTCGCTCCTCCTGCGACTACCTTCGAACCACTGACTTCACCCTCGCCACGACCTCCTCTCTGTCACTTAGTTCGGCTGAGGATGAAGAAGGGACCATTTTGCAATCCTGCGCTATCCCTTTCGAAGGGGTCGGTATCTGGCCGGAGAGTCCTAAGTTCCCCTAACGGGTTGCCATGCATGTTCGATTATGATTACTGGTCGTATATTTGATTAAGTCCAGTTTAGGGTCATCAATCATTTCATACAAATCATACAATACATGACAAAGCAACAAACAGAATCATAGCATCACCCATAATCAAGCACATGCACACATCTAACTATCTAACAAGCACAACCAAGCATAATCTTAAGCCTCCAAAATACAGCATCGTATTAATCCTAACTTACCTCGACTCCTCGCTCACTCACTTGAGGTCCGATTTGCTCAGGCCATCGCCGGTCATCCCTATAACACAAACGTGATTTCGACTTTTCATATAACTATCATAGGTTCATTTTATCCTATAACGCTTATTGTTAGGTTTTGTTTAGGGTTTAATATGCTTAATTATCTAGGTCTTAAGTCTTTTATAATTATTCTAGGTTCGGGGTTAGGTTTGGGTTCGGTTTCCACATCAATTTCTAAATTAGGTTCTAGTTCAATTTCTAAGTAATGTTTTATATTCCAACCCTAGAAATTCGTTTCAACTCATAATGTGAAATTAATCACATTACTTCCCGATCTCCTAAATACCATCATTGCCCCTAGTCAGTATTTATTTTACCCGGTACACTTAAATCCGTATTAGTGTACCGAATTCACTCCTAATGTGAGAAATTTTTACATTTTTCATATAATTACATAAATTCAAGTTTCCTATCAGATTTATTATACATTTTTATTATTATCAAAATATCAATTTTTATTATAATATTTTCTATTTATTATATTTCCAATTATTACCTTTTATGTATATAATACACTTCTAATATTTCCATCACTCTAATTATCATCTCTAAACATCAATTATCATTTCAAAATGTCTA
>JAMXBB010000005.1:71659301-71761670 GCA_024138015.1 Lumnitzera littorea | reverse complement strand
CCCCCCCCCCCCCCCCCCCCCCTTCTTTAAAGTAATTTCACCAAAGACAATTCATGAATGCATCATAAATAGCTACGTACTAGTCATATTGCAAGTATGGTTATGGGAGCACTTCCCCTATATTGCTATCATATGTAAGAGACTCACTGTAGTGATGGAGGACCACCCATTACTTTACAATTGAGGAGTAAAGTTCAACTTCACGGAGTCACCCATACTTGTGTTACAGGAGTATGGTTACACATTCAACCTGTAAGTTCTTGAGCAAGTTGCTCTCATATACTTAGGTTCATCATCCTAATAGGATTATTATTCTAAATACTTACTTAAATGTTCTTAAGTGGTTTAGCTCCATATCGAGAGTACGATGTTGCCAAACTGTCCATTTTCTACTAATAAGGGAGTGAAATTTAGATAGCTCAACTTCCCTTGCAATGCTTCACATTATTAAGCTTTACTTTCCAGATCATGTCTTGAGGCCATTTGGAGGCCTCTAGCGTATCCCCACCTATGTCAACACCAGGATGCCTTTGCATGAGTTGGACTTACATGGGAGGACCGAGATACATGGCTAGAGTAATGGGTTAGTCGTCATCACAACATCGAGATAAAGCCACTCATCTTCCGATGGATTGTACAACACCCAATTATGCCAACTAATATTATTAGATCACCTATGGTATGTAGGTCAATCAAAAGCCATGTTTGGGTACATGGTACGTAAATAGCTTATGACGCATCTCCGAGGTCATATATACAAAGAAGTACCACAACAAAAGGGAACAAAAAGAGAAAAAAAAGTTAGCAAAATCTAGGTAGCTATTAATTGAATATGACACACCAATTGATCTTACTCGGTCTACAATTCATCTAATGTAACTCACCGATCCAAACTATAAGGTCACTCACCACTACTCTTTACTAAAGAGAATAAATAAGAGTTAAGAGATAAGTGAGAACACTAAGGTTGCTTAGGAAAGAAACCTTATAATAATCAATAATGCAATGTGTTGTCTACATACAAGGAAGCGAGGTATATATATGACCTCAGCTAGGGTTACACTAAATAAGGAAAAGAAAAAAGGAATAATGTACAAAAGATTCCTAAAACATTCTTAAAATGGGTAAAAATGGAAAATGATACATTGTACGGCAAAGTAAGGAATCATTATGAAATATCATGCTAGAAGACATGTGTCAAGAGGCAACTAGAGACTTGTAGTGTGATTGGTTAAGCTAAAATGAATCATGAGGCCATTTGGTAGTTGTAGGATTCTGATTGAATGAGGTTAAAAGAATATAAGCAATCAGAGCAACCTAATCTAGTTCAGGTCAAAGCTCAACTACTAAAAACCATATCGAGCCTCTACAGGTTGGGTGTCTTGGCTTAGATAGAGGTCTAATGCTAGTCAGCTCAGGAGCTACCTATATCATAGTATAAGCTCGACAATAGGTATGGCTACTTGGTTGGTTAGCATACATGCTTGGCAGGTCGGCACGACTACTTGGCAACTTGAAAACTATATGGATACTTATGAGAGCTTAACACTTAGGTTGGCAATAGTGTAAAAGATGAAGATTGGAATAGGAATCCTCATCCTGAATGGGTTTTCTAGTAGTATTCTCTATGTGAATCCTTGCAATACCCTAGCTTAGTTGCGTATGACTAGCTCGAGGAGTTGATTCCTATCATCTACCAAGAGGTTAGAAGGATTTGTCCTCAAATTTGAATAGGTTTCTAGCTCTTGCTCTATCCTAGTATTTACTGGGTCTTCTTCTGATCAATGGGGAATTAGGTCGAACACATTGAAGGTAGAGGAAACACCATAATTCTCAGGTAATTCAATTTAGCAGGCATTATGATTGATTTTCTTCAGGACTTTGAATGGACCATCAACTCATGTAGATAGCTTGCTCTATTTCAAGTGCAAAAATCTTTCTCAGCTGAGGTGAATCCATACAAAGTCACCTAGTCTAAAAGAAACAATCCGGCAACCATGACTACCAATCTCTTATTGTCTCTAATTGAACTTGACAATCTTCTTTGCCCTGAACTGACGCAGTTCTTGTAATTCTTTAGCTCAAACCACTCTAAATTGTCTCTCTTCAGCAATTGTAAGTTACCCATCAAGTCTAGAGGAATAGTGGGATTGAGGCCATAGACAAACTCAAAAGGAGTCTTCTTAGTGGTACTGCGAATAGTTCGATTATATGCGAACTCCACAATTGGTAGATATAAATCCCAATCTTTTAAATTTTTTCCCATGATAACTCGAAGTAAGTTTCCCAGTATCTTATTCACCACTTCAATTTGGTTCACAATCTAAGAGTGGCTACTAAAGCTAAACATAAGTTTAGTTCCAAGTTTTCTCCAATTTGTCTTCCAAAAATAGCTCAAGAATTTTGTGTCCCGATCTAAGAAATGGTCTTTGGCACTCTATGCAATTGGATAACTTCCTGTAAAAACAAATTAGCAATATAAAAGCATCATTACTTTGATAGCATAAGATGAAGTGCGCCATTTTACTGAAGCAGCCTACTACAATAAAGATTAAATCTTTTCTCATGGATGTTCGAGGCAACCCTAGGACAAAGTTCATGCTGAGGTTGGCCCAAGGTGAGATCGGTGTAGGTCAAGGCATATTCTTTCCATGTGGTTCTCTCTTTCTATTAGCCCTCTTGCATATTTCACAACTTCCGATTACCTTATGAACATCCTTAGCCAAGCTAGGCTAGTGAAAGTTTTCTTTCAATAGATCGACTATTTTGGTCTCTCTAAAATGACTAGATAATCTACCATTGCGAGCTTCTCTCACCAACAGCTCACATATGGAACAGCTCGATATGCATAGCCTTTTTTCCTTAAATAGATAACTATCCTTAAGGTAATATCCTCCAACAGCAACGCCTTCTTTACACTACTCAAGATCAGGACCAAAATGTATATCATGAGCATATTACTCGGTGATAAGGGAAAATCCTAGTAATTTCGTCTGTAGGGTGGTCAGTAAGGTTTACCGATGTGATAAGGCATCTACGACCACATTAGTACTACCCTTCTTATATCAAATCACATAAGAAAAACCTTCCATACATTTTAGCCACTTTACTTACCCTTTTGAAAGTTTATTCTAACTTCCAAGATGCTTCAAAGACTTATGGTCCATATAAATCACAAACTTTTGTGATAACAAATAGTATTGCCAAACAGTAAGAGCTCGAAAAAGAGAGTATAACTCTCTCATATACAGAACACTTTAATGCAGCACCATTAAGCTTCTCACTATGGTAAGCAATCGGTTAATGTTCCTACATCAGGATTGTACCAATGTCAATGCCTGACACATCACATTCTAATTCAAATGGCTTGTCAAATTCTAGTAGAGCCAAGAAAAGGGCAGTAGTGAGCTTCTCCTTCATTTCCCTAAAGCTCTACTTAACTCGGTCATTCCATTAGAGTCCATCACTCTTCTTGGTGAGCTTAGTCAATGGAGCTGCAATAGTATTGAAGTTCCTAATGAATCTTCTAACGAAAGAAGCAACGCCATGAAAACTTTGTACTTCAATGAAATTCTTTAGCATCAACCATTCTAAGATAGCTCAAACCTTTTCCTTATCTACTCGGATTCTGTCTCCAAATACTACATAGAAAGACAACTTCACTTTGATAAAACATACACTCCTTTAGGTTGCCATGCAATTTCTCAGTTTATAAAATGTCAAAAATAGCTCGGAGATGTTGAATATGGTTGTTTAGGTTAGCACTATACACTAATATGTCGTCAAAGTACACAACCACACATCTCCCAATCAAAGTATGCATCACATGGTTCATAAGCCGCATAAATGTACTCGACACATTTGTGAGTCCAAATGGTATAACCAACCACTTGTAGAGACCATGCCTCATCTTGAGAGTAGTCTTCCATTCATCAACAAGCCTCATGTGAATTTGGTGGTAATTACTTTACAAATCAATCTTTGAAATTATCTTGATGCCAAGAAGCTTATCTAACATGTCATCGAGCCTCAGTATTGGGTATCTATACTTGATAGTAATTTAGTTTATTACTTAGTTGCCGATGCACATGTACCATGAACCATCATTCTTTAGGACTAGCAGACTTAGTACAACACAAGGACTCATGCTCTCCCTTACATATCCTCGTTCTATGAACTCATCCACTTTCCTTTTTAGCTTGGCAGCTTACTCAGGATTCATTCTGTAGGCAGGTCAATTGGTAGGGCTACATATGGCTAGAGATCAATACAATATTTTATGCCTCATATTAGGGGTAGTCCTTTAGGCAACTCCTCGGAGGTTAGAAAATTCATCAATCAATCTTTATATCTCATCAAGAACATCTTCCAGATTTCTCATCTCTAACAATCTTATAATCAATAAGAACATAATCTCATTAGCCTTCTTAGCAACCTAGAGCTCTCTTGGGCTCATCACTAAAGCTTTCTTCTTGTTAGCTCGGGTGAGTTGGTTATTGGTCTCATTCACCTGGGTTGGTGTCATAGGTTGCAACATGATCTTTTTCCCATCCTTGATAAAAGCATAGGTGTTCTTATATCCTTTGTAAGTAACACAGCAGCCGAACAACCAAAGTCATCCAAGTAATAGATGTGAAGCTCTCATGGGGATGACATCACACACCACCTCATCTCTGTACACATTTCCAATACTAAAAGGTACAGATACTTATTAAGTGACATGTAGAACACCCTTATCATGAAGCTATTGTAGCTTATAAGGTAAGGGATGCTTGTAGGTAGGTAACCCTAACCTCTACACAAAGGACTGTACACAATGTTGGTACAACTCCCTCCATCCACAATGATGGTGCATAACTATCCTTTAATGGTACACTTAGTGTGAAACAAATTTTCCCTTTGGTCTTCCTCAAAGCTCGACAACTAACTGAGCACTCATCTCAATACCAGTATCATCACTTCTCCCTAGTTGGCATAGACATAGATCTCCTCTTCCTCCTCAGCTTCAATTCTTCCAGCATGCTTCTCCTCCTCTAGCTCGTTCTCATTGATGCTATCCACTGTATCCCCTCAAATCACCATGGCACATCAGTTCAAACACTCAACAGCCATGTGTCCCAAACCCAAGCACTTAAAGCATTTCACTTCACTCATCTTCCGTCCAAAGGCTTGTCCTTTCTCTTATGTCACTGGGGTCAATCTATCATCAGCTTAACTATCGTCCGGTTAGTCATGCTTTTCCTCAGCTCAGCATAAGCAAATTGGTACGAAACAAGAGCTTGGGAAAAACTCAACCGAGGTCTACTTAAAGCATTTCTTCTCTGCTTTCCAACCCTCTATGCTACTTTAATGACCTCTTTTAGTGTATATAACCTCTATACTTCTACAACATCGAAATCTCATATTTGAATCTAGAAATGAACCTTGACACTGTACGAACCTCTTGTTCATCCATGTCTGCTCAAATCATCATCATCTGAAATTCTCTTACATAGCCATTGATAGATCAACTTCCCTAGCAAAGTTCTTGCAAGTAAGTCCCAGGTACAAATCTTTCCCCAAACAATCTCTTCATCTCTTCCTAAGTTCGCATCTATCTCTCGCTCTAGCCATATTCAAACTCTTCCACCATATGGTAGCATACCCAGAAAATTCAAGTGCAACAAGTCAAATCTTAACTACATCTGTATACCCATAACAATCAAATACCTTATCAACTTTCTCTTCTCACTCTAAATATTCATCTACATCTCTACTTCTACTGAAGGGTGGGATTTAAACCTTAACACTGTTAAGTCCTCGAGGAGCTCAACATCCTCACTCTTGTGCTTAGTAATACTCAACCTCTTCTTCTTCCTCTTCATCAGCCTCTGCATCTTTCTCGTCAACATCCTCCTTTATCTCCTCTAACTCTAGCCTTCATCTGGCAGCTTGGTCACAACCACTTTAGCTTGATGAGGTCGGATTGGGCGATTAACTCGACCTCCTTAGCCATATCATCTCTTGGGAACATTTTCAAGTGGATTATGATGAGGCATACCCTGTAGTTGCTACCTATTGGCTTGCATCACAGTACCTAGACTCTCAACAAGATTTGTGAGTCTATTAAGCTTGTCATCAACTAAACTAAGGGTATTACTATCATTTTGACCACAACTAGCATGAGCACCACTACTTAAGCCTCTAATAACACCTTAAACACTTGAATCCAACATAGTATAATGCTTCTCTGATAGGTTAACAACACGATACACAACAAATACTTCTACTTATTATCAAAACCTTACTAACATACTCTAACAACTTCAACACCCAATACGCAATCGAATATAACATAAATGAACTTACTCTATTTTGGTAGTAAAAAAGAGAGTAAAACAGAATAACAACAGGCATGACACTTACCAACTCACAAACGTCCACTTCAAAACTTACTTCACTCAAACACACTGTAGCAGTTATGGAAGAAACACAATAGCCACTAACAACAAATACGAACAAAACTTTACTACAACTTCACACACTCACTCTCGAAACCATGCTCTGATACCAATGAAGCTAATGCATCTCTGAGGTCATATACAAGGAGGAGCACTACAATGAAAGGGATAAAAAGGGAAAACAAAAGGTTAGCAAAATCCAGACAGCTACCAATTGGATATGATACACCAATTGATCATACTCGGCCTACAATTCGCTGAATGTAACTTAACGGTCTGAACTATAGGGTCACTCGCTACTACTCCTTATTAAAGGGAATAGATAAGAGTTAAGAACTAAGGTTGCATAGGAAGGGAAACTTGTAATAATCAATAATGCAATGTTTTATCTATGTATAAGGAACTGAGGTATCTATATGACCTTAATTAGGGTTATACAAAATAAAGGAAAGACAAAAGGGATAATGTACAAAAGATTCCTAAAACATTCTTATAAGTGGTAAAAATGGCAAATGATACATTGTACGATAAAGTAAGGATCATCATAGAATATCGTGCCATAAGACACGTATTAAGAGGTAGTTGGAGGCTTATAGTATGATTAGTTAAGTTGAAATAAATAATAAGGTCACTTAATAGTTGCAAGATTATACTTAAACAAAGTCAAAAGAAAATTAGCAATCAAAACTGACTTGATCTAGTTCAAGTCAAAGCTTGGGTATTGAAAAGCATGCTAATCCTCTACAGGTCGAATGTTTAAGCAACTCAACTCAAACAAAGGTCTAATGCTGGTAAGCTCAGGAGCTATGTGGATCATGATATGAGCTCAGCAATAGGTATGGCTGCTCGACTGGTCGACATGCATGATTCATAGGTCGACACGACTGCTTGGTAGCTCAAAAATTGTATGGATACTTATGAGAGCTCAACACTCAGGTCGGCAGTAATGTAAATGATGAAGATCAAAATAGGGATCATTGTCCTAAATGGGGTTTCAAGCTAGTATTCTCTGTGTAAGTCCTTACAATCCCTAAGTCAACTATGTGTGACTATTCTAAGGAGTTGATTCCTATTAGCTTATTGTCTAACTTAGCTTTATCATCTATATATTGCATATTAACCAATAAGTGAATTGTTGAATATAAGTTGATTTCATTTGTTGCTTTCCTCTTATGGTACATGTCAACATCTTGTTTAAAGCACTAAAGGTCGATGTATTAGTGTATCAATTCCAATGTATCATCTTTGATGATGTAGTACCAAAAAAGGCTAACGATGTTGTACATAAACACTCACCATTACCTGAGCCACCCTAAGGAGGTTGCCGTAATGAGCAAAGGCAAAGCTAGGGCTAAGGACAAGGTCACAAACGTAGCCTATAGAGATCAAAGATGATTTATCACTTAGTTATAAGTACTCACCTCACCAATCTCTGACCCTTATTAAATCTTCATATCAAGAGCCAAGTCCCTTTACACTGCCATCGATGTTGATCCAAGCACCCTCGTAAGAGAGCTCAAGCACCTACATTTGAACTCCCTCAATGCTATAGAAGAGGTGACATGGACCTTAGGCATAAGACATAGGTGAAGGGCACATGCAGGTTAAGATCAATCCTATATTGATGCATGTGTCTCCTCCCAATGGCTCACTTGTTATGGGTTAGGATAGTACTTAAGTTATGCAATTAGACACTTAGACAAGTGCATAGGAGCTACAGACCTTTAGGTGATGGCATTGACATTAGCCTTATATTCATTTTTTACTTTGATCATACTGATATCTTCATTTTTACTTTGTACATTTATACTTACATTTGTATCTAGACAGTTTGTATGATTTATTAATGGAAACTTCTTATTCTTCTCTTAGATTGCTTTTGTTTACTTTTTACTAGTAATGTTATGGCTAAGGAACTCTATGTTGATAAGTAGTTGTAAGACTGGAGCACATACAAATGGGTTGGTAATGAGTCATTATCTGATGGTTTTGGAGAAGTGTATTGCCATTCATGTATAGGATGTCAAATTTGGCTTCTAAAGAGGGTCTACATTGAGAAGTTTACAATTTATGTTGTTTTCTATAGTTTATTTCTCCTATGTAAATGATATTATATGTGCTTTAAAAGGCAGGTCCTTGCAGGCGTTGTTAAAAATGCAAGAAAATAACTTATAGTTGTTACTATTTTAGCAAGTTAAAGTCATGTCTTGAAGACATGATGTCAACCTATAACCGAAATCATATCTTAAAGTCATATCTTCAAGACAAAATTTCAATATGATCACCTTAAAATGGTGACTTAGAGTCATGATTTCAATGCAAGTTAAAGTTGTAACTTCAAAATACAATTTCAAGTGTTATACTTTTGAAATTATTTTGAGTGTAATCATATTTAAAGAATTTTTTTTATAAAAGAAATTACATTATTTTCTTTTTTCCTAAAAACACACTATCGATTGAATTGAGATCCTCCCGTAAATGATGATTTTGAGTGATTCATAGTCCAAGTATTGATTTTGGATGGCAAGTACGATGGTGAGTATAGATTTAAACTAGAATGTGTAGCCGTGGAGCTATGGAAAACCTACTATCGACCAATTGAGATCCTTCTTAGATGATGATTTCAGTGTTTTAAAATCTAAGTTTTATTCTTTAATAGACATTCGACCCTAGAACCTTTTAAAATTGACCTTATGCTATGGTTCAAGAATTTTTAGAGAGAAGTTTTGATGGTTTTGCCAATTGGCTAGAGTGAAAGTCAAGGTTCGATCTGACTTGTGTGTTTTTAATCGAACTTGATTATTTTTCTGAGTTCTTTGGGGTCTATTAATTATAAAAAAGAAAAAAAGAAAAAAGCAAGCAGATTAGGTTCTCACTTATTTAATTTGATTGTAGATTTGAATCTCGTGAAATGCGAAACCCTAACCTTTTACTTTCAAAACTAATTTTAATACAAATCTCTTATGTTAAATGAATCTATATGTTGTAATCCATCAATTTGCATAAAAATAAAAAACAAATCAATTTGATAAGATTTAGATCGATTTGGCTAAATATTTCTCGTGCACCTCTCTCAATTATCTCTTGCTGATGTCTGGCCGAAGAAGATCATGTGCACTACACATAACTTTGACCGGCCAATGTACTTTCACCACTTAGCAGTCTACATGTTTTTGTACGTATTTAACAAAAAAATTAAGAAACTTAGATCATATATTTATAAAACATGAAAGCATAGATCACTTGTTTGCAAAAATCCCAATAACATAGGTCACTTTTTTATAATCAATCCTGTTTATTTTTACTTTACATTTAAACATAGGAATTTATCAAAGTAAAACTACGGTTACATAAAATGCATTATTCAAACAAGGAAAAAAGAAATTTCAGCACATTTAAAGAAAAGAAAAAAGCGTAATAATATTAAAACATGCAATTTAAGTAAACATCTTTTAAGGCAAATGCTTTCCACTAAGAACTGGTTTTTTCGAAGGCCCAAGTTTGTGTTTTTCTTTCCTTTTCCTTTATTTTATTATTATTATTTTTTTGTTTTTTTTTTTGGGTAAACTAGCAACTTCATTCAAGTAATCAAAATAAAATAAAATAAAATAATCCAACAACACAAAAGAAGTCATCATCCTGCATCTAGCATAGAAACATTAACGTCCCTCATACTGGGTTCTTGTAACATGGAAGAAAACATCAAACTAGTACTAGAAGAAAAGAACATAGATAGGATAAACGAAATGTGATCCAAGAAACAAGTGGAGGCCAGAATCTACGATCCTTATTTTGCTAAGTAGTCAGCTACTTCATTTCTTTGACGGGTGACCCTGCATAATGAAAACGAATCAAATTGTGTTAGCATATTTCTGTATTCCCGTAAAAAAACATGACAGCAGTCAATGTCTATGTTTTCATTTTTAATCCACTCCAACACTTGCTGTGAATCTGTAACACATGATTTTCCGATGTCCTTTTCCTCGGGCTAGCTTTAGTCCCTCACTAATGGCGTTAAGCTCAACTTCGACTAATGATAGACCATATCTTTGTTGGTGTAAAGCCCATAGAACAACTCCATTATGGTCTATGCAGATGGCCCCAATACCAGCAACAAAGGATGTTTCCATTACGACTCCATCGCAAGCTATTTTCACCCATCCAGGTTCTACTCCTAAGTCTAGGAGATTTGGTCTACGGAATTTGAGTTATAACTTTTCCTTTTTGTGAAAGGTTCACTACTCGAATGCTTCCCTCCAAATTCTTTCTCTGCTGTTTTCCTCTTTAGCTAATTGTCTAAAGGCCCTATCATTCCTCTTCCTCTAAATGCCTTCGAGTATAGCTAAAATAAAAACCTATGGCAGTGGTGATGTATTCTTCCAGTCAACTCTTTTTGTTTTACAGTGGCGCTTGATCCATTCTCTCATTTCCTCAAAATTGTAAGTTCTTTTGTCGAGTTGGATTCCCATGTCCTACCATAGTTGTTTGCTCCAATGGCAATTCATAAAAACATGTTGGACTATTTCTAGCTCTCTTCTATAGAGAGGGCATAAAGGGCTAGTCAGTAGTCCCTTTCTTTACATATTTTCTCTTGTTGCTAAACCATTTAGTAAAATTCTCCAGATGAAGAATCAAGTGCTCGGGTATGTCAAGAGTTTCCATACCCACTCCCAGTTCTCATTATTTCTGTTTGATTGACTTTCCTTATGGATTTGAGAATAAGTGGATTTTGTTGTGAGCTCACCATCCAATTGGAAAGGTCATCATACCACATTTTCATCTTCTTCATTTGCACTTAGGGACATGATTCCCAATTTGCTTCTAATAATGTCATCCATTGGATATCCAATAATATCTTCATTCCATCCTATTTCATTGTTCCAAACTTGATGAATATGAAAGTCTTCACCATATTTGTTATGTGGTCCATATAATTAGTATCTTACCAAGGTATCACCTGACCATATTTCCTTCCAAAACCATGCAATTTTCCCATTTTTAACTTTAATGTGAATTCATTCTTCAATCCACTCAGTGGCTTTCTTCAATGTAGAGAAAAGTTGTGACTCTTTTCTAACCCAATTACACTCTTGTTGTAATTGATATATTTAATTAATAATGCTCATCCATAGGAGCTTTTTGCATTTTAGTTGTCAAGCGAGATTAATAAAATCTGCCTAGTTTCTTCTTCTCAGATAGATTAATCTCAAGCCACCTACATCCTTTAGTTGTTTGAATTTGTCCTAATTTATCTAAAGGATCTTCCTTCTCTCTTGTATACTTCCCTAAACAAAGTCTCTGTGAATTTTCTCTAGCTTATTAATGAATTTCTTAAAGATGGGGATCACTTACGAATAATAATTGATAATTCCCTCTAAAGCTGATGTGGCTAATAATTTTCAACTAACTATGCTCAAAAGGTTTGACTTCCACCATAACAACTTTTGTCTCATTTTTTTCAAGAATAAATTGTAAGTCTCCATTAAAAAATTTCCTTCCCTCTCAGACTAGGAATCTTAGGTATTTATCGAAGTCAGCATTATGCCATATGCCAAAAATGTTGAACAGGTGATCCTTATAATCAACTAGAGTGTTCCTAGAAAATAAGATTCAAGATTTGGCATAGTTGACTCTCTAGCCTGACAGATTTTGAAACTTGTCCATGATTTCCATTATTCCTCTTACATTTTCCATAGTTACTTCACCCATCAATAATAAGTCATCAGCAAAAAACAAATGTGAGAGCTCTATTAATGTTCCATGTAATCTTAATGGCTTCTAACTACCATAGTGTATATGATTCTACTCAGCATCTTCATACCCTAAGTGAAAGATAAGGCAAGAGATGATCACCCAATCTAAATCCCCTGCTTGCTAGAAAAAGGTTCCATCATGGATCCATTAAGCACAATTCGGTATTAGATAGAGGCTAAGCAAAAACCAATCAACCTTATCTAAGATGGAGGCAAGTTAAGGGTTTTCAAAGTAAACCGAATGAGATCTCGTTCCATACGATCATATGCCTTTTCAAAGTCAATTTTAGTACCATCCAACATTTATATCTCACTTTTTTGTTAATGGAATGCAAAAGTTCAAGGACTAGGATGATATTACCCTTAGCTAATCTACCAGGAATGAAGCTAGCCTATTCAGGACTCACAACTTCAAGAAGAAGCGATCTTAGCCTATTTACTAATCACTTACTGACGATTTTATATGTTATAGTTCATAAGCTAATTGGCTAAAACTTTTTTACTTTATTTCCACCCAATACTTTTGGTATCAGTATTAAGAGGGTATCATTTAACTATAAGGGCATAGAACCACTTCGGAGAATATTATCCACTATCTTGCAAACTTTAGCTCCAACTATATCACAATATTTTTTTTTGTAGAATTTTGCATGCAAGCCCATACTCTTGGAGATATGTTATTCCCAATGCATCACAAAGCTCTTTTGATTTCCTCGTTAGGCAAAGGCTACTGCAACAAATTGATTTCTTCCTCTTGTAAAACTCTTTATGCACTTCTCTAGTTACTCTATTCTCTCTAAATGAACATCTTCTCGTATGAATATAAATTACTGAAAAAGTTCACAAAACGTTTCTTAATTCCTTCTTCATCCTCCACCCAATTGCCCACTAAATCATAGATTCCATTCACTCTTGATTTAGATCATCGTGCTAGTACACTGGCATGGAAAAATATAGTATATTGCTCTCCATGTATAATCCAGTTTCCTCTAGCTTTAAAAGCCTAGAGTTTTTCCTCCTGCTTTAGAATCCAAGAAAGCTCCTCCCGCAGGCTTCTTTCTCTATTAATCAAATTTAGTCTTTTAAACAACTTCTTCCGTACCTCTTATATTATCAGAAGATTTCTTTTTACAAATTGCAATGATTCCTAACACTTCTTTGTTCCATGTTTTCAAACCTTCAATAAATCTTTCTAGATCAAAAAGATAGTCAAAACTAAGTCCTTTCTAGTTGCTAGCTACTAAAGGCTTGAATTCAAGGTGTTCCAACCACATTGATTGAAAGCAAATATGTTTTGGGCTACCCTTGAACTTCAGGTTTGAATTAAGAAGAATGGTTAAATGGTTTGATTGGTGGGAGGATAAATGGAAGAGCTTGGCTTACGGTAAAGCTTCCTCTGATCATAATTAGCCCATACCCTATCAAGTCAGGTTTGCACTAGCTCAATTAGATTTTTTGATCTCTTTGACCATGTGAACCACAACCTAGTTCGTGTTTTCTTTCCTTTTCCTTTCAAATCATGTTTCCAATATAGAAGGATCTTATTTTGACGAATAAACTTTCGCAAACTTATAAAAATAGAAAAAATGCAAAAAAAAAAAAAAAATAGTAAATCAAAAATAAAAATGATCCCTCCCTGTTTATCAATCTTTTCATTCGAATTCTTTACTTTGTGTAAAATTTTGATCACGTAATTACCCTAAAATTTTCATTCATTAGAGCCATTGCGTTGGTGCTAAATAGAAACTTATTATATTATAGAATTGAAGGTAATAAAAACCAATAGAACAGAACGAAGATTTGCATATGATATGATCTAGCATACCATATTATTTTGCACCCTAACTGAATAAACCTTGCCACCTCGCATGTTATAATAATCTTTAAGTGCTCCTAAGCTCATACATTGGCTTTATAGCCAAGAAAACTACTGCACAAACATAACATCTTATAAACTACGGAACCGCTGTAGGGTAACGTTTTGTATACACAGAGGGCATGCGGGGTGCTTGCCATAGTTTTGATAGTGACAATTAGCATAACTACTTCTGTTAGTGGCCTCCCGCTACTCAATTCGGCACGGCATAGGGAAACAAGCACAATAAAAGATATCAACAGCATGTGGTAACCAAAGTGCTATGGTTGTTTTTATTGCCGTCATTGGGGTACATTTTGTGCAAGCTTTGGATGTGTGGCGGCATATATAGAGGAGTTGATATCTGGTTTCAAATGGGAGAGAAGGTGCTGCACATCAGGACGGAGACTTTCCAGTACGCTGCCAAAGAGGTTCAAAACCTCCAGTCTTGGCTTACTGCTGGTCTGTACGGGTCCTCCTTGCCCTTCATAATGGATAACATGATGGCTGCAAAAAGACAATCCACACACGTAATTGGAGCAGGCAGATGAAAAATATTCTAAACGAAGCTATTACAATGCACCCTACAAAAAGCAAAAAGGCACTCACAGGAAATCAATAAGGTCAACAATCTCTGACGCTTCAACTGGAGCCGGCAGCTGAGAGTTCCTCCCAAAAGTATCCACCAATATGCTCAGTAGCAATGAGAGGGTCTACAGCAGACCGAGAAAAATTACAAAAATGAAAGGCTATCGTGTGATCAATTTTCAAAAAAATATTCTCCACGATGACATCACACAAAATGCAATACCCAAGATGCCCAAATGTCTTATTCTATCACTAAACACATCATATCATAGACAGGTGCAGATGGAAGGCATTTTATTCCATGTATAATCTGAACATAACGATAAAACTGGATGTGTTTGTTTCACGAAAAACATTTTGTGAACTTTTTTCAACCATTTATTATAATCAAGCTAAGCTTCATAATTGTCAGATAGTATCATAGTAATCTTAAGAGACAATAGATACAAATAGCTTTTATTATGCAAAGTGGTAGAGGAAAACAACAGTAGAGGCTGGACTTCAATGATAGTTATTAACTACCTCAAAAAACACCAATTAACAATGACTGAAATAATTTCATCTTCTTAAAAATGAAAATCATTTCTCATTCCCTTATTGTCTTCAAAACTGTCCAAAACTATTTGATTGGAGTTGATCAAATCAGTTTAAGAATAAGCCAATGAACAAATTTTTACAGAATGAAAATAATGATGTAAAAGCTGAGGCGAAGGTAATGTGGGAAGTGATCTATAAACTTAAATATGAAGGAGGCTGAGTTCCAGATTTCTTCTCTTGGAATTTTGCAGCCCAACTAAAACATATTTGGATCCTTCGCTATATAAACGTGGATGCTCTTTGGCTTAGTTGGGCTCATGGTCAGGTGCTTAAGGCCATAATTTTTGGATTGTTGTAGAGCCTATCTGCTGTTCTTGCAGTAGGCAGAAAATTTTACATGCAAAGGACAAAGCTAAGAGTGAGCCTAGAAAATTGGTGGTGGAAATACAATCTCCATTTGGTATAATAATTGGCATCCCAAAGACCCACTAGACTTTCTGCCCTTTTACAAGATCAGTTGACATGGCCAGAAGGCACCATTTGGGAATAATTAAGGTGTGAAATTCCTCATTCCTTTCCTCCTTTCACCTGCTACAAGAGACTCTAGTTTGGAAGGATCAAATCAGCAGTCTCTTACTGATCAAAGAAGCTTACAGTCGAATTAATTCTTCAGCACCCAAACTTCCTTGGTATTCCATGGTCTGGTTTAAAGGCCACGTACCTAGATAATACTCTTTTATCCTTTGGATGGCAGCACAACAAAGTTCCATACTTTAAACAAGCTTGTGAAATGGAACATTACTTCCCATAGTGAATAATCCCATGACCACCTCTTTTTCTCTAAATACTTTTGCAAGAATGGTCTGGGATTTTTTGGCAAAAGACATAAACAGTAGAGTTTTGTTGGATAGTACTAAGGATTTCTCTTCCTTCTTAGGGAATCATATCAAGGGAATGAGCTTGGTTTTAGAGAACGCAAGAGTAGCAACCATTTACTATATTTGGATGGAGAGGAACTTAAGATTCCATTAGTTTGGCTTTGCAAGTGTTTAGAAAAGTTTCCAATAACCTTGTGTGATATCCCTCAAGTATGATATAATAAGACTCTAATCATCAATATGTTTCTTAGTATAATGGCACGAAATTCACTAGAACTCAAAGGCTAGGCATGCTTAGTGGGGATTACTCCCATAATCGGTGGTTTGGTGGAATGCAATTGGCATCAAAGACAAAACTGTAAGGCACATTATGCCAAAGAAGATAATATCCCGATACATGGAATTTAAGATGTAACTAGTAGTACTAAAGTAGTTCACCAACTAGAGGCAAAGCTAAGTACTACGTAGGGCAAAGTGTTACGGTATAAGGTAACTCTTGAACTTATAAGAGAGCAACTGTATTTTTATCAAATGAATCCTGGATATGTTTAGTAAAATTAATGAGAATATCAATTTTGTAATATTTTAATATCCTTCAATGGAACTCTAATCATAAATAAACCTTTTGATGTAAAGCCTAATGCTCAATAGGAGCACTTCTAAGGTAAGTGATCTCCTGGAAGTAGTTGGCATAAGGACAAAACCATGACTTAAGTGTGCCCGATTGTTGCACCTTAAGAGCTTCAAATAGACATTCTTCTGTTTTTTTTTTTTTTTTCTTTTTTCCCCTTTGCTTTAAGGATGTACTTTCACAATACTTCTGAGATTTTTTGTAGAGGACGTATTTTTTCATTTAATTCATGAGTAACTTTGTTTTTAAAAGTAATACCAATATTGCCCTCATTATGTTTTAGGTGTTAGCATTTCTTTCTACATCCTTTTCTTATTTTGATGGATTTTTTTTAACTTATCCAAAAATATATATATATATATTTTATTCATTTCATATGGATTTCCTATTAAATAACCACTAACATGAATTATTGGTTTTCATATTCTCTTCTCAATATCACATACTGCTAAAAGCTATTAATAACCACAAGAAGTAGAGATTACTGAGATAATACTTAATGATTCAAAAGCTTTGGCTATAACAAATATTTGGGTTGGGGGGTTGGGAGGGAGGGGATGGAGGGAGTCTAAAAAACTTTCCTCTCAACAAAAACATACCCTAAGCTCATTTCCTTTCTCTAGAGTCACTTCAAGAGAATGAGTTTTCTCATCTTTAGTAAAAAGAAGAAAGATGAAAGAAAACATAGATGGAATTTTGTTTGAGCTTAAGTGTCAGTTTCCTAACAACCTCTCAGAAATCACATTATTATCAAATAAAGAATCTGCAAGTGCTTTGTCTTACCTTGTCAAAAAGAGAGTGGGCATTGGCAAGTCTTGGCAGCAATGGGCCCATTATACGAAACACTATTCTCAACATTGCAATAGATGTAATGGGTCTGAGATGTTTGATGATGAAATGTGTTCTTTCCAGCCATTCTTGCGGAAGATTACTAAAGAAAGAGTGGAGGAGCGCAACAACGTTACCTGGCCATTACAACGAAATGAAAAGGTATAGGCAAAGTCAGAGCAAATAAATTAACAAAGCCTATTTTTTAAATCATATGTGCCTCTTTGGCAATTCAGCAATATATGAACAGCCAAATTGTACTTGGTTTGCCAAAAGAAACCGTGTTGATGATATTGCAGTTGATCTAGCAGAAAATGGCACATTTCGAAAATAGAAGTAATAGCAGTTGATGAAGCTTGGATGACATTGCATGATTTTATTATCCAGCACAGATATTAGAATCGGTGCAGAATAAAAACAACAATCATTTGAAGAGACAAAACTGCTTATGCTACTATTTGCATGCCTGCACATGATTTGCATGGTTCAATTATTACTTATTTTATTCAAAACAAGGCAACCGAGCGAATTGGACAACAATCAAAACAAGACAAATTTTGGACGATCTGTTCACTATCAGACATAGGAAGATTCCAGCCAGCTCAGCTGGATCTAACTTCTCCATATTGTCCAACAATCTACCATCCAAAGTATAGCAGTTGGCCACCATTGTGGAATTCACCTGGAACCTGTCTCGGAAAGCACTTGATAAGCTGAATATGTTTGAACTTTTACTAGATATGCTTGAATCTAAACTTTAGCAGTTCTCGTGGAATGGTAGTGATGAGCAGAAAGCCAAGGCTAAGATAAAGTAGAATGATGTTTGTAAACCTAAATGCGAAGAAGGCCCATGTATTTTAGATTTGCATCATCGGAACAAAGTTACCCAGCTAAACACATCTAAAACCTTTCCATAGACTTAATCAATTCCTTATGGCCAAGTTGGATTAGATCAAAAAACTTCAAGGGGCTAGATTTTCAAAGAGTTAAGATCCCAAATGATGCTTCATGGGTATGGAGGAACATTTCATAGTTTAAGCCCCTGGCACTTCAGCTAACGAAATGGGAAATTGGTAAGGGGAATGCAATCTCCTTTTGATATTATTCTTGGCACTCTGAGAGGACCCTTGGCAAGTTGACATTGCCAGTCTTGGAACCAGAAATAACTAAGAGAGTAGACTTACTTCGAAATTGAAACAAAACTCCTACTTGAACTAAAATCGATATTATGTTGGAAAAACTTGAAAGTAAAACATGGATTTTATTGTTGTATTGTATGAAAGAATCAAGCATTACATAAGACAAAATCCATTTCTATTGGATATTAGACTTGTTTTCTCATTTGATTTGGAGTGACATTACCCCATTCCCTTTTATCTTTCATTCTCTTGATCAAACTAATTTCTACTCAGCCTTCCCCTAGTTCATTCTCTACAGCAAACTCCATTTAAATATTTTGATGAGTCCTTATCCTATTTTCTTAAAGTAGAGGTTGGTTGGCCTGAGGAGACCAAGTTATGCTTGTTTATAAATGGTTCAAATTGGATTTGGCTAGTTGGAGATATATGGAGATGAATCAATGAGAGTATTAGATCTTTAAAACCAAACTATGCCGCTCATGACACATTAGTCCAGAAGTATAAGCCATCCAAGGACCTATCTATTTCTTAAAAGTTTTACCATATATAATTAAAATTGACCATATTTATTTTAGATTGACCATCTGGAATCTTTTCATTTATTTCAAATTTTGATTCATTTTATACAATTATCTCTGCCCTCAGCTCCTAGCTTTTGTTTACCTATAATTTATATTTTTCCTTGTCTAATATTTGTCATCAAGCCTGTGAAAAGTTATCATCATGTATATTTGAGATATAAGAAATAACAATCACATTCTCCTCTTACAAAAGATTAGGTTTTATGATATGATATTTTTAGTATTTACAGATTCAGATCATGGGCAAGTTACCTATGGCAAAAACATCAACAATCGGTGCATGAAGGGAGTTTCCATCACAGGCAACATCAAAAATTGAGAAAAGCACAGAATCTTAAGTGTCTCCAACCCATAGATTTAAGCATGGTGGGCTCATCTTCCTTACAACTCACAAATCAGGAGCTGAAAGAAAGAAATTAGTTGAAACAAGCACAATCAGTGAGCTGGTTGTTAATGGAGAGAGTCATGCATTACACAACACAAACAAAGAAGCTTGAGGGCCACCAATTGCTCTAGAAAAGCCATAGTTCATGAAGAATTGATAAAATTTAATGGAAATATAAGGATGATTTTTGAATACAACACCCCAAAAAAATGTGTAAGAGGAGGTCCAATATATAGAAACCTCAAACGATATGGTAGAAAGTGGTAAGTAGTACCAACCCCACCATTTATTCACTTAATACAATAATTTATTACTATCTAAAAAATAAATTAGTACTTCTAGACAAACATATGTTATTTTATACTAAAAGTAACTTAAAACTAATATTCCAACACTCTCCCCTCCCCAACCCACCCCATCCCCCCTCCTCTCAAGCTAAGGAAGTAATATCCATCATTCCCAGCTTGCATAAAATCTCCATGAAGAGTTGCTTTGATAAAGATTTGGTGAAGAAATTTGCTTCTTGATTCTGAGATGAAACATGATGTAACTTGATTCCTCCATCTTCGATCTCTAATTTGCTAAAGTGACAATCTAACCAAACATGTTTCATACGTTCATGCTAAATAGGATTCTTAACGATGTAGAGCTAACTTGTTATCACCATAAACAAGAGTATTTTTTTATCTATATGTCCAGATCTGTTAGTAATCTTTCCAGCCAAATTATTTCACAAATACATCAAGCAATTGCTCTATACTCTGCCTTAGCACTACTCCTAACAACTACAGGTTATTTCTTCTCTAAATCATGAAATTTTCCCAAACCTTTGTTCAAAAACCAAATATAGGTTTACTATCAGAGATTATCTCCACCTCAATCAACATCCACAAAGGCCTAAATACTTCTATTCTGAGTTTTTTCTTTTCTTGGAATTCCTTTGAAATATTTCAAAATATAGTTTACTCCATCTAAATGATACTTGGTACATTCATGCATAGCTTGACTAACAAAACTTATGAAGTGAGCAAGATCTAGTCTTATCAAAAATAGATATATTAAGCTGCTCACTAATCTTTGATATTAACCTTTGTCAATTGGAGCATCATTTTGTGAAGCACAACTCTTCCAATTGTGGGGTCAAGGCATACTAAGAGGTTTACACCCTAATTTACCTATCTCCTTCAAAAAATCCAATATTTATTTTCTTTGGCTAACAAAAATCCCTCGTTTGCTTTTAGTAACCTCCATACCCAAAGGAATCTTAGTTGACCCAATTCTTTGGTCTCAAATTCCTTGGCAATATTCTTTCTTAGTAGATCAATTTCTTTCTCATCATTCCCAATAATGATAATGTCGTCAACATACACAATAAGAATAGATTTTAAATCATTTGCTTCCAGTTTTATAAACAAAGTATGTTTAGCCTGACTTTTTTTATATCCTAGCCGTGCTAAAGTATTACTGAATTTCCGAAACTATGCTCTAGGAGACTGTTAATCCATATAAAGACTTAATTTACATACCTTTCCAGCTTCACTTTCTGAGGCAAATCCTAGTGGCATTTACATGTAAATCTCTTCCTTGAGATTACCGTTCAAGAATGCATTTTCAACATTTAGTTGGTGTAATTGCAAATCCAGATTTACAACAAGGGGCAATATTACTCTGATGGAGTTCAAATTAGCAATTAGGGCAAAAATTTCTTTATAATCTATTCCATAAGTTTGTATATAACCTTAAACCACCAATTGAGCCTTAAATCACTCAATACTACCATTTGACTTGTACTTAATGCTCAATACCAATTTCCTTCCTACTAGCTTCTTCCTATTAAATAGATCTACAATCTTCCATGTATTATTTTGATACATGGCTCTCGTCTCCTCTAATGCAGCTTCTTTCCACTTAGGTATCCCAAAAGCTTATTGAATACATATAGGAATTTTTTTCTTATCCACTTTAGCTAAAGAAGCCCTATACCTAGGAGATAGATTTTCATAAATAACATAATTAGCAATTGGATACCTTGCACATACCCTTTTTTTTTTCCTTTCTAAGAGCAATAGAAAGATCCAATGAACTGTCCTTTGACACTTCAAAATTCTGAACGATTCCTTGGTATGGATGGACCACAAACTCCAATGGAGGTGACTAGCTGTGCAAGGGAAGTTTTGACTATCTAGTATACACCTTGATAGTGAATTTTTCTGGAGAATTATCTAAGTTTTGAGTATCTTCTGATGTTGACAAGTCTATATAATCACCTGGTTGTTCTAATTTAGGTGGAGGTACCTTACTAGTTGGCAACTTTAAAGGACTTTCTTGTAGGCAAGAACTTAGATTAGGTAGTTCAAAACTGTTCGAAGATAGTGTTTCAACTGAAGGCAAAATTGTAATTTCCGGAAGAGTGTGTATAAGCTGACTTAGAATGTGTATGGGCTAAATATCGATGAGAAGAGTGTTATTATCCTCATAATGGAATGATTCCAATTCCCCTTTAGCAGATGACTTAAAATAAGGTTTATTTTCAAGAAATACAAGATCAATGGTGATATATATACGCTTTATTGAAGGATGGTAACATTTGTATCCCTTTTATGAAGAAGAATAACCAATGAATAACATTAAATAGCCTTAGACTGACGTTTGTGTTTGTTTGGTGAATTTTTTAGAATAAAACACCCAAATACTTTTAGGGGAAGAGAGTTTAGTAACCTTGTGTCAAAATATGACTTAAGAAATACATTAATAGGAGTTTGGAAGTTGAGAACCTTTGATGGGACATAATTAACAAGATATGCTACAATTAAAACTGCCTCTCTCCAGAAACTATTTGAAAGGTAGGATGTAAACATCATTAATCTAACAACTTTAAGTAAGTGCCTATTCTTACACTCAGCAATTCCATTTTGCTGAAGAGTATAAGGACAAGAACTTTGATGAACAAGTCCATTATTGATTAAATATTATCTCAATTCTTTTGAAAAATATTCTTTCTCATTATCAATGCGAATAATTTGAATATTTTCTTAGAATACATTTGAGACAAATTTATAGAATTCTTAGAATATGTGGCAAATGTCTGATTTTTCTTTAAGGAGAAAAACTCAACAAACCTATGAAAGATTATCAATAAAAGTTGCAACCCATTTATGCCTAAAGTAAGTTAGAGTTCAAGCCAAACCTCAAATATCATTTTATATTAATTGAAATGGTTTGGAAGGTTTGTATGGTTGAATTTGATAGGAACTTTTTGACAATTTTGCCATAATACAGTATTCACACCCAAAATCACCATACCATTTGTTTTTGAACAAATGTGGATACAAATAGTTCATGTATGAAAAACTAGGATGGCCAAAACGTCTATGCCACAACATAACGTCGGACTTACTAGAGATTGACACAAAAGATTCAAATACAGGCTTTTCCTTGGATTTAGTTCTCGCTCCAGACATATAGTAAAGGCAATTTATTTCTTTAGCATTGCTAGGCATCCTCCCTGAAGACTGGTCTTGCAAGACACAAGATGTTGGAGAGAATTATTTTATAGTTGATATCTTTTGTTAACTTGCTTACAAAAAGAAGTTGTATTTCAACTCAGTAACAAATAGGATATCAAACAATGTTAAATTTTCATGGTAAATTGCTCCTTTCCCTTGGGCCATCATACTGTCTCCATTAGCAACTGAAGTCTTCCCCAATTGCCACACTTAGTGAAATTATCAAACAATTGCATTGTGTTGCAGATACGGTTCATTGCTCCCGTATCGATTATCCAATTTCCACACTCCGAACCAAGAGAAAGAATTAAATATGTACCTGTTTAGGCAATAGCTATAACAAAAGATTCATCTGACTTACTTCCATTGGACATAAGTTTAGTTTAATCCAAGAGCCATGAAGGATCCTCATTTGATCTAGAGTGAAGCTTGCTGCTGAAGTCGACCTTAACGTGACCTAAGAATTGTCACTAGTAGTGTCTTGAGCAAACGAACCAATTTGATTTTTGGTTTCAAAATTTGTTTATTGTGTTTTTATAAATAAATCACCCATATAAAATTTCTTCTAACCAAGAGGAATCATCTAGGGCTCTAATACCTTGATAAAATTTAATAAAAATATAAGAAAAAAGATGATTTTTTAATACAACACCCAAGAAAAAAGGTACAAGAGGAGGTCCAGTTTATAGGCACTTCAAAAGATATGGTAGAAGAAGGCAGGTAGCACCAACCCTGCCATTTATTCACTTAATACAATAATTTATTACTATTTAGAAAATATAATTAATACTTCTAGACAAACATATTATTTCATACTAAAAGTAAATTAAAACTAATAATCCAACAAGAATCAATTAAAGCAACTATACAAACTTTTCAAACTCAAACATTCATATATTCACCAGGTTCTATAGCACAAAAGGTGACTACCATCTAACTACTATTTCTTCAATTCCATATCCATGGATCATTGATTCTAGAGCTACTTCACATGACTAGGTCATCTATTATGTTTTCTTTGTAAGGTCCTTGTGCAAGGAACAAGAAAATTAAAATAGCTAATGGTTCTCTCCCCTCCATAGCTCGAGAAGGATTTGTCCAGATTATTCCTTCCCTATGTCTCCACAATGTTCTCCATTGACCCTTACTTATCTTGTAATCTCCTATAAGCACGTAAGCTCAAACATGATCCTAAATGCCAAGTTAACTTCTTTGCTTCATTGTGAGTTTCAAGATCTCAACTCAAGAAGGACAAATGGCAATGCCAAAGCTATTAGTGGACTCTACATCCTCGAAGAGGGACTAAACTCGAGGAAATAATCTGCATACTTGTCTTGAATCCATTTCCCTTGTTAGTAATGTAGAAATGATGAGATGACACTATATATTAGGCCATCCAAATTTTCAATATGTGAAACTTTTGCTTTTGCAATTATTCGGTGATAACAGGCACCTTAATTTTAAGTGTAAATTTTGTGAACTTGCAAAGTATCAACACTCATCCTTTTGTTCTCAAACATATAAAACCACAAAACCTTTTACATTATCCCATAGTGACATATGGGGTCATTTAAGGTTTCCTACACCATGTAAAAGGCCTTGGTTTGTCACAAACATAGATGATCACTCACACAAGATTTGAGTCATATGCTTAAAGAAAAATCAAAAGTCACTAGAGTGTTAAGAAACTTAACTTTTATCGAATGATTTTAACTCTGTTTCAAACACAACGAAATCCTAAGAGAATTTTTAAGCAACAAGAGGAAATGAAAATTTATTGCAAGGAAAGTCCCATGCAAAATAATATGGCTAAGAGTAAAAATAGACTCCCTAGAAATAGCTCAAGCACTAATTTTGACAAAAAATGCACCAAAATATCTTGAAGTGGAAGCAACTTTAATTGCAATCTATCTTACTAATAGGACGCTATCAAGGGTTTAACTTTAAGACTAGCATCTTCAAGTTGTTTTCCTAACTCTAAGTTAATTTCTAATATCTAACTAATAATATTAGGTTGTGTAGCTTATTTCATAATTACCCTAATGGCAAGCTAGATGCTTGAGCTCAAAAATGCAATATTGTCCAACTCAGTCTCGAGATTTGATCCAAGCATATAAGAGAATCAAGGATAGAAGATCGAATCAGAGGTTGAACTAAAGTCAATAAAAATTTCAATAAATAATTTATAAGCTTTTGTATTATTATGTTTATAGGTATTGAATCAATTGAAGATTTTCATTGAAATGATATAGTATTAGCATGAGTCATTTCTTCTCAAAGATGCACTTAAAATAGCATGAAGATTGAAATAATAATAATTTCCCACATTAAATGACAATAACATTTGAGAATAAAATAACATTAACAATTGAAATGCAGAATCAAAATCATCGAGTTCCCAACTTGACCTCGTTGGTATCTTAAAATAGGGAGAAGGTTTGATCCGAGCATGTAAGAAGTATTGTTTGTTTTAACATGGAACGCTGCATAATTTTATCACTTAATACCACAGCTTTCTACAAGGTCACACATCCTCAAATTTACCTAACTCAAATACATTCAACTTTGGAGTTTCAATATACTCGAAACTGTTAAACCAAAAAATACTTCGATGATTAGAGTTTCATCACTTAGCATTTAAGGGGTATCATAATCCAGCCCTTTTACAGAACTAATATTCTTGTCAATTTCGTTCCAAGATCACCACCAAGTAGAAACTTCATCCTTTCAGCTAATGGATTGTTCTAATATCACATATAATGATTCAACTGAAATTCCTCCCACACCAAACGATTTTTCCCTTTGATGCAACAACAATATCAGATGCCTTTAGTCATAATGAACCAAAGTAGCAAATAAAAGCTTTAATCAAGAAGTGTGCTCATATTCCCGTACACACATAATTATAGTCTTATAATACCAATGGATTAATAAAAATGTGCTTTTTCATTTTACAATTCTTGCTCATATCCTTTATATTTTACTGTTGCTTTTCTATCTTGTTTTGTGTTGTCCTTGTTGGCCATCATTGCTTACTACTGTAGAGGAAGAATAATAAATGTCATACAATCTATATGTGTACCGGAGAAAGCCCTAAACCGTAACACCAAGCAAGATACAAGGGACTAGACTGGACTGACCTAACCTAGAGCACCATGTGGTTGGTCCCATGAAACTTAGCCAGTTTTTGAGTAAATTTGATTCAACCAGCCAATGACATCAAGGAACTGCAATTTATTGGCTTTCCAGTCTTCTACTATAGACCAAACGGGCTTTATAGCCGAGTCATGGGTGGCTTCATTTAATCGGCCAACAATAGTGATTCATCAGCTCTCCCAACTTTTCTTTTTTTTGTATAAAGTCAAAAATTATATATAAAAATAGAAAATAGCTAAGATGTACAAAAAATGCCAAGTTGATTATTCACAACTATAATCACAAAAGGTTGTAGATGATAAACTTGATAGCTCAAATAGCATAAAACTATACGTCTAAAAATAACAAAATGGTCTAAGCTAATGTGAGAGCTGTGGATAGTTGAGCTTCCATACGTCTAGTGTTCCTCTCTTTCCATATATGATAGATCACTATTGATAGAATCATCCTCGACTTTTGGACCCCACATCTCTTGAAGTTCTCCACCAAGGATGACAAGGATGTTGAAGCAGAAAATGGCCTAAGAGATGGAATGTAGCACCTTAAGATCTCACCCTAGATAGATCTAGCAAACTGACACGTTAAAAGTAAGTGATTGTGATTCTCTTCCTCAATGGAACAAAGGATACAACAATTGTGGGATACGATACTCCATTAAAGTAATTTATCTTGTGTTAAAAGTCTTTACTTGATTACCAGTCACAAAATGAAGGAATGTTGTGAGAGGTTATTTTTTTTCCAAATGATGTTGTGGCACGGAATGGAAGAATGCTTTAATCTCAAGAGATCGTACGCTGATATGATAGAGAAACCATTTGTAGGCTCAGCTAACCAAACAAAAGAGTTTTTAACTCCCCTCTTAGGAACTGTATTGGCCAATAACAACGATCTAATGGTATTCCAATGTTCCCCTCTCGGCCATCGCCATACATCTCCCTCAATGATGTTGCCCAACTTTGCCTCCTTGCACCAGCCCATGGCATAGATAAATCTCTCCCCGATCAAATTAGCAACTGAACTATTAGGGTGCCATATGTTGTACCATAGAGAGATGATGTTCCCTTTCCCTATGTGTCAGGCAAATAAAGGTCTTGCCCAAAACCTTGCTTGGAGTATCTTGTGCCATGACCAAGAGCTTTGAGAAGGATTTGGAATAGCTCAAAAGTTCCTTCCTTTAAGGATTTCACTATTGACTCACCTCGACCATAAACTGTTGGGATCTGTATACAAGTGTCATATGTGTTTCAACTGGACCACCTTATTCCATAACGTGATGTCCATAATTCCCAAGCCCCCTTCCTTTTTAGGGAAACATATCTCATCCTAAAAAACTTTAGCTTTGGCTTTTACTTCATCCAAACTATTCCACAGAAAACACTTATCTTCACATTTAGCTCCTTTACAATTCTCTTTGGGAATATGAAAACAAATGCCCAATAAACTTGTAGGGAGAAAAGAACAGTTCTAATCAGCTGAACACGATCTGCATAAGACAAACATTTAGTAATCCAACTACTAATTCTAGCGGCAAATCTTTCCACTAGGTAGCGACAATAGGCTTGAATTAGTCTTGTAGAAATGAGTGGAACTCCTAGATATTTAACCAGCAATTGTCGCCCATTGACACCAACCAAAGAAGAAATCTAAGACTTCACTGTTGGGCTAATGCCACCAATAAATAAAAGACTCTTAGAATGACTTGCCCTTAAGCTCGAGAGCAAGAAGAACTCCTTCAAGCATTGTTTGATCAACGTAATTGAGGGAATATCCCCTTTTGAGAAAATAAGCAAGTCATAAGCAAAACAAAGATGGTTGATCTTCTCTTTTCTGCAATGCCAATGATGTTTGAATTCCTGATTGGAATTAAGTCTTTTGAGTAGGTTAAATAAGATTTCCATAACCAAAACAAATAAATACGAAGAAATGAGGCCACCTTATCTCAGACCAAAAGAGCTAACTAAAAAACCCACCAACTCACCATTTATACTCAACGAGAATCTTGAAAATGATACACATTCTATGATCCTACGTATAAAAATGGGAGCGAAATTCAAAACCGTAAAAAGACTTTCTAGGAATGACCAATTTAAATAAACATAAACTTTCATAATATCGATCTTCATGGCACATCTAGCACCGTGCCAATCCTTATGATAACCTTGCATAAGCTCTTAGGCAATTAGAATATTATCAAATATTCTCCTCCCTTTGATGAAAGTTGATTGCTCTCTCCATACAAGCCTTAAGAAGACACTCTGAATGCAATCCGCTAAAATTTTTTAAATGCACTTGTAGAGGATATTGCAACATGAAATAGGTCTAAAATCTGCCAAGGTTTTAGGGGTTTTAACCTTAAGGATAAGGCCAAGGCAAGTAGAATTGATAGATTTTAGGAGCTTCCCAAAGACAGAAATCTTTGATAGCCAAGTTGATTTCTTCCCCAACGATGTACCATTTCAACCTGAAAAAGTTAGCATAGACAAGACTGGCTTTATAACCAAGTCACATTCCGTCCGATTCAATTGGCTCCTTCAATCGAGTTTTGACTATGAAAATGTGCATTCGAGGGATATTCTCCATCATAAGAGGGCTCAAGTGTTTTAATGTTAATTCTTGAAAAATTCTAGTCACTATGGATTTTATATCTTTTGAATCCAAGTCCTTTTTCAAGACTCCTCCTCAGGGGAGCATATGAATGAAGATTCAACAAATGTGAGAAACATACTTGAATGAACAAAAAAAAAAAATCCAATCCTTAACTTAGATCTTCAAATGATCAAATTCTTCACCTAGATCTTCTAAATGAAGAAAACCCTAGTATGCATGGACATGAAGAAAATGCAACTAAAAATACCAAACAATTAGTAGATAACAAATGTTTAGGTCAAGAAAATGTAGATGAATAAAACTACAAGGTCATCTTAGGATGTAATAACTATTGACCTTAGATATGAGATCACTCTTAGGAATAACTTGATCAAAGTACACTCAAGAAAGAAGTTCTAGTCTAAGGTGGATAAGCCGATTGGTTATAGCACCAAAACTCCATCTAAGGGGAAGCAACCACTACAATTCCCTCAAATAACAATGTGATCCTTACTCTAGTGATAGATTCTAATTAGATTGCTCTTCCTATTACACAATACAAAGGTGTAAGATCATATACTCAGCATCCAATGTCTAAGTTCACCTATCATAAAAACCTTTTTTCTTGAGTAAGAGTATACTATAAAAACCTTGCACTGCAGTTTCTTGCATTTACTACTCATGTCATTTGTTGAGATTCCTAATGATGTACAATAAGCTTTAACAATACTTAAGTGGAAGGCAGCAATTTCTAGAGAGATGAAGGCCCTTAACAAGAATTAGACATGGTAAGTAATGGATCTACCCCACGAAAAGAAAATTGTAGGTTACAAGTGGCTATTTACTTTAAAATACAACTCTAATGACATAATTGAAAGATACAAAGCTCAACTAGCATGGTCCACACAACGTTATAGTGTTAAATATTTGGAAACATTATCACCTATGGCAAAGTTTGAATATTATTATGGTTCTTCTCTTAATCACAGTGAACCTCAATTGGTCATTGTATCAATTGGAAGTCAAGAATGCCTTCTCGAATAGAGAGTTAGAAGTATATATGGATCTATTACTAAGATTTATCAATTCATTTGGTTTAAAAGTTTGCAAATTAAGGAAATTTCCATGTGCATTTTAGCAATCCCCATGGGTATGGTTGAACGACTCAACAAGTTCCCAAAAAAGATTGAATATGTTTAAGCCTAAAGTGATATCACACTCTTTATGAAGTTCTCAATAGAAGGCAAAGTGCCAATTATGATAGTATATATGGATAATATTATCCTCGAAGAAGATGATACAAATTGGATAAATGAATTGAAAAGAAAATTGACATTTGAATTAGAAATCAAAGATCTCGAATTCTTAAAGATATTTTCTGGGAATAGAGGTGGCTCAATCAAAGAAGATTATCTCCACATACAAGAGGAAATATGCCATGGATCTCTTGAAGGAGATAGGTAATGATAGATGCAAGCTAGCTCACAAACCAATAGATCCAAACCATAAGATAGGTGACATTAAAGAAGGTCTACCTGTAGAGAAGACTTGGTATCAAGGATTAGTTGGAAGACACAATCACCTTTCTCATATTGGTATTATAGATCAAAACATCTTGGTGTTGTTTATAGAATATTGAGATTATGATTCACAAGGTCCAAAATGATGTTTTGTTGGTGCATGCATAGTCTAACTAACTAAGCTATTGATGCATAGGAGACAAGATTAGGTAGGATTTAGGACATATTAATAAGTCTCCCCACCAGCCATTGATGTTGTCCTCTATCTATAAGTGTATCATTCTCTAGTGCAAGACTCTTCCAATTAAAGGTAGAGCAAAGCTCATTGATTAGTACCCTAATTTACCTATTTCTCATAAGAGATCCAAAACATATATCCTTTAGCTAATGACAATACCTCTTTTACTTCTTGCTACTTCATTCCCAAGAAAAATTTCAAATCTCCAAGCTCTTTAATTTCAAACTTCTCTTTGATTTCCCTTTTCAATTTTCCAACTTCTACATCATCGATACTTGTAATAATCTTACCATCTACATAAACTAATTGATTTCAACCCATTTCTTCCAAGATTTACAAAAAGAGCATGCTCATCCTAACTCTATATAATCTAAATTTATCTTTTTATCACTAAATTTCTTAAACCAAGCTCGAGAAGATTATTTTAAGCCATACAGAGACTAATTTAATTAACACCGTACCTTCATTGTCTTCTTATGTGAATCCAAATGGAAGTTTCATGGAAGTTTCTTCCTCCAAATCTCCATTTAAGGAGGTACATTTTTTACACCTAATAAATGCGAGTCAATCGAGGTTAGTTGCTAGGAATAAGATTAGGCTGATAGAATTCAACTTTACTATTAGAGCAAATATCTGCTCGCGATCAATACCATAGATTTTAGTATTACGTTAAGAGATGAACCATGCCTCATATCATTCTATACTTCCATCAAACTTGCGCTTGATGTTAAAGACTACTATCCAAAGCTTTCTTTCTAACTAGAAGATCAACTACTTCCCAAGTTTGTTATGATACAAGGCTTTCGCTTCAACAAGGACAGCCTCTCTCTAATTTTGGTTTTCTAAAGCTTCATGTATATTCTTGGGAATTATAGCTTCATCCACATGTGCTTTAAAGGTGTGAAACTGTGGTGAGAGTCTAAAATCATTCACATAATTTGAAATGGGGTACTTTGCACAAGTCCTCTTTTTTCATGGCTATAGGTGAATCTGTCCTCCCCTTATCAGTATCTTCAACCTAGGATGAACACCTAGCAAGACCAATTATTCCAGGTTAGATTGCTGACCTTGTGGAGGAATTCTGTTTGTAAACAAGAAGTTTTTATCTCAAAATATTTCTAGATTCAACATTGACTCACTCATTAGAACCAAAAGTTTCAGACTCGGAACTTCTTGGGGATGAGCATAACATCTCTGACTGCAGCAAATCCTTATGACCAAGATCAGATGCCTTATGACTCAAACTAGTGGACTCCGACTTATTTGAATCAAACCCCAATAAACTAGACTGGGAACATTGAGATTCAGATTTGGATAAATTTAATTTGGATGACTCTGACATGAAAGATTCAGCAGAACCTGCAGTGCAAGACAAAGGAGAGGATGATGAAACAGGTGAAGATAATGGGAAACACCACTACTTTTCCTCAGATTGATATCCCCCTAAAAAGGAGTGTTGTAATAAGGTTGCTCCTCAAGAAAGACAATATTTGAGGAAACGAAAAACCACTTGCTAGGAGGGTAATAGCATTTATAACCTGTTGTACAGGTGAATACTCGACAAACATACATTTGAGAGCCATGGCTTCAAGTTTGTGTTTATGCAGAGAGTTGTCCACAAATGTTGTCCATCCAAGGACTCTAGGAGACTATATTGAATAAGCAAACTCAAGGTAAAATTGAAATAAGACAATTAGAGGGGTTTGAAATTGGAGCACCTTAGATGGAATTTAGTTAATCAAATATGCAGCAATTAATATGGCTTCCCCCCGGAATCAATTCGGAACAGTATTTGCAAGCATCATAGAGAAAGCAGTTTCAAGATGTCTATTTTTTTTTTTTTGGTTTAGCCACTCCATTCTATCATGGAGGGTAGACGCATGAACTCTAATGAATGATAACATTATTAGTAAGGTATCTTTCAAATTCATTTGAGAGAGATTCTCTTTTGTTGCCTATACAAACAATCTAAAACAAAAGACACTGAGAACAAGTTTATGAAATTGTTTGAACACATGACCCATGTCAAATTTTTCCTTAAGAAGATATACCCAACAAGCCTGTGTATGATCATCAATGAGGATAACAAACCATTTATAACTTGAACAATTTATATGCAAGCTGGACTTCAAATGTCATTATGCACCAAGTGAAATGGTTTTGAAAGAGCATAAAGATGCACATGGTAAGAACTCCTTGAAAACTTAGCCATAATACAATATTCACGCTTGAAATCACTAGTGTCTTTGCTCTTGAATAAATTTGGATACAGACATTTCATATACACAAAGCTAAAATGGCCAAGATGTTCATGCCATATCATGAAGTCTTATTCTTGATAGAGATAAGAGACTGAGACTCAAGCCCATGACTGAACCTAGAATTTACACCAATTAGATAATAAAGACCAGTGCATTCCTCAGCACTGCCAAGTATCCGCCATAAAGCTAGGTCCTGCACAATACAACCATTAGGAGAAAAACTCACTTGACAATTCATATCTCGTGCCAATCTACTTATTGATAACATGTTATATCTTGACATAGGAACAAACAATGTCCCATTTAACTTCAAGTTACTACTCAATATGGTTCCTTTTTCTTTTGCCATAGTACTCTCACCATTAGCAACCAAAAACTCATCAAGACCGCTACAAGTATTAAATTTATCAAAATATTGTAACAAATTACACATGTGATCTGATGCCCCAGTATAAACAATGCAATTGTCTTTTTCTACATATGGAGAAAGGTTTAAATGAGTACCTTTTCAAGCAATAGTAGCTGCAGAGGACAGTTCAACGGATTAATCATTACCAAGTTTAAGTTTTGACTGACTTAAAATCTATTGCAATAATGTAGTAAGGTTGATTCCCAAATTGGAACCAGGCTGTGCTTCCACTTCTGCAACCTGAGCTGTCTTGATATTTTGAGGAGTTGACTTGAAGTCTTGGAAACCTATTGGCCACTTGGCTTTATGATTCTCACGCTTTCCATTTAGTTTTCGGCATGAGTTGCAGGTGAGATTTGATTTTCAACAATGATCACACCAGATTTTTTCCTTTGCTGATGCATCACTGATTGTTCTTATTTGTTAGTAATGTTAAGCTCAGAGCAGGTTGTTCTGACATTAGCATGACTCAATGTCTACTTTCCTCCCTTCCAACCTCAATAAAAGCTTCCTCAAAGCTAGGAAATGGTTGCTTTCCAATCAACCGCCCCTGACTTCATCAAGATCAAGATTCAACCCATGTACAAAATTGAAGACCCTATCTTTCTCTAGCATTGAATTGTATGTGAGTTCATCTTCTACCCACTTCCACTCAACTTCATAACAAAGATCCAGTACTGCCAAAGTTCCATCAACATATTATGATAATTAGTCACATTTATGCTACCTTGTGGTAGTGTGAATCTTTGACCGAAGTTCAAATTATTGAAGAGGAATTTGCCAAATCCAAATAGATTTCTTAGACATTGTACAGATTTCTTTTGCAGTTTTGCAAAACAAATAAGTTCTACCTATCCTTGGTTCCATGGAATTAACCAACCATGCCATGACCATGGAGTTCTCAGCTTTGCATATTCCATACTCTTCTCAATCTAGAGCAACTACCTATCCAATTAAATAGTCCATTTTTCCTTTTCACGAATCACCAATTTTACTTATTGGAACCACTTATGAAAATTTACATCATCAAGCTTATGTTAGGTTATTTGGAGTAAGTGGTGATACACATTGATGAAGAAGGGCTCAAATGTCTCTAGAGAGAGGAGTTGGATTCATCCAATGACCCAAATCTTAATTTGGTTCCAAGGCTACTTTTTGATTTTTCTCTAATTCCACTCATGTTAGAATGAATCCTATCGATCTAGGAACGACTGGAGCTCCAGTATGTCAAAGAATAATTTGAAATAGATCTCTTAATATTTATTTTCCCATGGGAAGAGCAATATATACAAGAGTAGCACATGATGGGTATAATAACGATATCCCTATTTTTTGCATTAAGATCAAATCAGGACTGATTAAAGAAGGGGGAGAAAAAAAAAAAAAAAACCAAAATTACCTTCCCTTATTTGATCTGCACATAATCCTTTTTTTTTTTTTTTTTTTGGTAATGTTAGCATTTTGTTAATTTTTTTATATATGAAAAGGAGAGAATATACAAAGATCACCTAAGATATTGATCCTTAACCAAAAACGAAAGGGTTAAAGGACTGAACCTTAGCTAAACTCAATGGATCTATCCAAGGCAATACAAATCAACTAGGAGAAAGACCTATGTAAAACAAAATCTTCCTAGCTAAAGGCAGAGGCAGAGAGGAGAGACCTCCCATCCTGATACAATTTCTCTATTTCCAAATAAAATAAAAGACAATCGACAGGATTTTCCTTCTAGTACAATCTGAAAACCATCCAAAACCGAGGTGGCTGTAGGGACCTCCAAACTGTTGATGCTGTAAGCATGGCAAAGTTCCTTCCAAATATTTCTGGTGACTTCACAATTTGCAAACAAGTGCACATGGGACTCTTCTTCTCTATTACAAAGGTAACAACAATTCCTGTTTGTAATGCCCCAACTAAACAAGAGATCTTGAGTACATAATCCTAATATTTGCACTCAAGCCTATAACATGTTGTACTCAAACATTTGAGACACAAGAAATAACAATCAAATTTTTCTCCTAAACATTGTTAGTATATATGATATCATCTTATCAATCTTTACTATCAAACATGCCTATTACCTTGCCAAGGAGATATCAAGGTTGCTTGCTACCAATCCGTTTGGAACAAGATCACAGCTTCTAAACATGCTTTTGTCCTTTGGTTATTGCCAGTGAAGGGCAATATACCTTATATAAGCTGATGGAGCAGGGCCTAATTTCATAGAACCACTGTTTTTTATGTAGTAATGAATTGGAAACCCATGATAATCTATTTGCACAGTGAGATTTTACTTTGGGAGTTTGTGGAAGAGTTTTAAGACAAATGCAGCATGCCACACACGCTCCCGCAGCTATTTTTGATATTCTTAGCCCCTACAGGAGGAAATTGAGAGATTCTTACAAAAAAATTATTTTAGTAGTTTGTTATTATTTGTGTAAAGAGAGAAACGGTCAATGTGTTAGAGATTAGGCTCATTCAGTGGAGGATGACTCGAGGACCAGGACTATCTTATCTCGTCTTTTATAGCTATTCTTAGAGGATTTCTCAAGGATGACAACTATTTTATCTTGTATTTTATAGTTATTCTTTTGTGCATCTATTTTATGGAAGCACCTTTTAGTTGTATGATTATTTTATCAACCTAAACATCCTTTTGATTTTTTATGGCTAGCTCAATGTTATAGGAAGGATCAAATTGAAAATAAATTTTCGGGTTCATTAATCAAGAGAACCCAACAATCTCTTGGCTAGGGTTCGTTTAAAGAGAACCTACGATCTCTTCACAAAACAATTTTGAAATTTCCTTTTAGAAAATGATAATACTTGTTCATTTTCCCATTGAGCTTCTCAATATAACATCAGTATGCATGGCAATTATTTTCTCCCTATTAACTGCTCTTATTTCCTATTTTTACTTTCTTTTAGACATATTATAACTATAAAATAACTTCCTTCTAGTTACCACTAACTCTGGCTAGACAGTTTACAACACAACATTAGACACATGCCCTGCCCCACACCAACAGCACACACATCGCATGACCACACTCACAAAGAAACTGTATACTGCAGCTTATTTCACAAAGACATCAACTACTGGAACTTCTACGCATCCTATTGACCACTGCTACCTAAATTCCCAGCCTGGTGATGCTTGCAACATGTATAAATATGCTCAAATGGAGAAACATCATAATTCTTAATAAATGAATTTACTGATGTAATGACCATAACAGCTTCCTTTTCTTTGTTACTCTATTCTGTCAATGAAAATCAGAAAAAGAAAAAAATATTTTCTTAACACCCAAAGCGAAAAAGTAGTAATGAAGCCGAACATACCAATGGTGTATGAGACATGAGTGGTCTTGTTGTTTGTACGCAATTAGGAAGTTACTCATTTTATTGTCCTCTTTTCCTCATAGACAGCAGCACATTCTTCCAATAAATAAATTTTTTATTGGTAAGGAAACAAATACATTCCAAGGTTTTCAATCCAGATGAGAGAAATATTATAATTAGAGCAGCTTCTAAGCATTATATCCCATTATAAACTATGACCATTAAAACTTAAGGAGCAACCATCGGGGTTAAAAAAAGGTACAGATGCATGCATCAAAATATTCCATGATGTAAAATGAGGTATTATCATAGAGTTATTAAGGCAAACATACCAATGGCTGTTGAGGTATTGTCCTGTGCAGCCCAAGTTGGATCCAATAATGCATAGCCAACTGCAGAATCTAATTCCCCCAGAGATCTTTTCCCATCAGTCAGCCACCAACTCTCTTTAATAATATGTGATGCCTCCACATAAAGCTGCAAGTGAAACTCCATAGGAAGCTGTGCCAGCAGGAGACCACAAGCTTGGATCAATAAGCAAGATAATTGTTGGCATGCATAACCACTTCGCCAAACAAAGTTAGATGTATTGATTCCAGATCCTGGAGGAGTTGATCTGCTTGTACTTAATGAATCTGTACTCCCCCCTGAAGGGGAAGTTGGTAGAACTGATCCTGGGCCAATTCCATTAGTACCACCATGAAGACTGTTGCTAGATTGAACTAATGTGGGTTGAATGTTCACAATAATCTCAACTAGAGATGAGATGATCTGAGATGCAGATACAGGAAGCGAAAGTATCTCAATCACTGCAGTTTCAAGAACTAGCTGAGCATGTGTGCCGGGATCTTGAATTCGGTAGAATGCCCTTTGACCTTCCATAGCATTTGTTTGCCCAGCCTGGGTTGTTGGCGGAGCCTTGCTATGTGGAGCACGAGCTGAATTGTTTGGAGAATCTCCAATGCATTTTGTGTTACTGCTTAGGGGAGGAATAACATTATTCACAATACCCAGTAATAGTGTAGCAAAATATTCCAGTGGTGGGCAAATAACAGGAGTCCCCAAGGCAATGTGCTGGGGGAATGTCTCGGAAAAGGGTATCTGCACAAGAGACTAGCCATTAAGCCGCACAAATGGGGAAAAGTATGGAAAAGCTACAAGAGATGTGAGCATATCTACCTGCTTATCAACAAACACCTTGTTGAGATCAAGGACATTCAGGATCCGAACTACAAGTTTTTGTGGAAGATGACCATAGAAATAAGCAAGTGTGTCTCGAACAAATGTAAATCTAAAAGGATGATAAGCTAGAAACGGAGAATACAATCCCAAAACTCTGTCAGCAACATCCATCGCATCATTTTCAATAAGTCTGTAAACTATTAAGGGGATCACTGGAAGCAATCTTGCTGCTATGTCATCAAAGAATGGGGGGTACCTACAGTTCAGAGCATCAGTTGTAGAGAGAACATTTCAAACCAGATGAAACTGCTTAGTGCATTTAAAATAACGGGATTTTACCAGAAGTTGAAATTGTCAATCTCCAAAAACATGGACATAAGGTTTTCCTTTCCAGAACTAACACAACGTGATGGAAATAGCTGAATGCTCTAGTTAACAGGCTATAGTGGCATAAGAATATAGAGATAGGCTATCGCACTGAAAACTCCTAACTAGATCCAATAGCTGACTACAAATGAAGAGATTAAGGCTGAAAAAATAAATTAGGAACTTATAAACTCATTAAGATCAATTAACTAAAAGAAAACTAAAACTAGTTGTCCCTATGCTTTTTGATCAGAGAAAATGCTCAATAAAATTCCCCATTTTTTATTGAGAGTGTCCCTTCAAGCAACCTTGCAGCTACTTCATCAAATATGGCAGGTAGCTACCCACACATTTGGGATACCACGAAAATTAATGCCATAAAGGTCATGAAATGACTTGCTAAGTGAAGAAAAGTTAGACAGAAGTCATTAGAAAATAACAATTTGATGAGAATAGTATACATGGGGTGTAGATGGAAAAAAGAGTATTTGATTACTGATGCTTCACTGTTTCTCCATTCCCAAGTTTACTCAAGTATGGAAATTTTGGTGCAAAGAGGTTCGCCTTCATGAATATCCATTACAGGTTCTTTTACTTATACCCCTCACTTGATAGCTTTAGTGCTGTTACTATGGAAAGGGTAAAGTTTCCTCATCTCCAATCGTTTTCTTGCCATATCCCAAACAAACATATACTACCGTGTATTCTAAACATATATTGTGGGCTCTACTTTTTACTTATTCATATATACAAAGCAACATGTGATTAGTAGGAGCACACTCGGAGACACTGCATCCTCATCCCTCTAAAAGCGAAGCTATAGTTTATAATTATTTCAGTACTTTAAAAGAACTTGAAATTTTGAGAACAGTGAGGGAAAGCTCGTTTAGAAGCTCAAAACAAATATTGAAGTTTCTTACCAAAATGCATGTACATAGGGTTGTAACTAATAGTAGTTTCATTATTTGGCCAGAAAATATGAATGTGACTACCACATCCTCATCTATCTTACTATTTCTTATTTGGTGTAACAAAATAGGATTTACCTTTATCAACAAGGTACTAGAACAATAACAATTTGATCTGTTAAAGTCAAAATGTTCCAAAATACTAATAATGCCATTAATTCCTCAGTTAAGCCTACAATTACCTTTGATTCTCACTCCATCCAAGTCATTAACAACAAACTAGATGAGGAGAATTTTTTGAGTGGTCTCAATCTTTAAAAATTTATCTTTGGTGAAGACGAAAAATTGGATAAATAACTAGTGAAATAAAGGCTCCAAGCAAACTAAACATGAACCTCACCATATAGGTTGAGGCAAACTCGATGGTGATAACATAGTTAATGAATTTAATGAAGGAAGAAATCAACTCTATTGACGTGTTATGGCACTGCCAAAGAACTCTAGGATAATGTTATGGGAATCATTCCCATATTTATCAATTGATGATCAAACTTGGTGAATTGTGGTGAAGGGAAGAAAATGTCACCAAGTAATTCAATTCAATGAAAGGATGGAGAATACTGAAAGATGACTCAAGATCACCGCATCTACAAGTCTCTAGTGAGTCTAAACGTGGAGTACGATGAGGTACCTAGAACGACGGAAGAACGCCTCTACAACCTATTGGTGAGGTATTTGCAAAGGTGAGACCAAACTAAGAAGGAGATCAATGATTCTGGAAGGTCTAGAGGTCCAGTCCTAATGCTGTGAAGAACTCAGCATTAGTGACACAAAATGTGGCAGCAAACAAAGCTCAAAAGACGAATGAGAAGAATCAAGTATGGTATGATCACAACAATAAACATTGACGCATGAGGTAAAATTGGTAGAAACTCCATTGAAAAAACCCACCACTTCGAAGAATAGAAAGCAGGGGAAGAGATTACAACCAAGATCCTTCACTAATGAGGTTAAAACAATGCAACTCAATAAGGATCAAATTGATCAACCCCTAAAGCAGCTCCTTGGTACATACACGTACTAATTCTTATGCTCCAATTTGCATAAATCCCTAGCACCATAGATCATTGATTCTAGAGCTTTTGATCATATGATATCTCATAAATCTCTATTTTTACAATTAAATTACTTGTTCTATGACAACAGAGTGAAGATAGCATATGGGATTTTATCTTCAGTAGTGGGCAAATGCCAAACTAATGTCTCTTCTTCTCTTCAGTTAAAATACATCCTCCATGTTCCAAATCTCTCGTGTAAATGTTGTTGGACACAATCTAGGGTCACTACAATGACTGGAAAAAAACAATGGTTTGTTACTTTTGCCAAAAATCATACTTAGTGTAAGCTGGTTATATTTGATGAATAGTAATTCTAAAGTCAAAGATAAATTCAGGAGTTTTATTGGATGGTACTTCATCTGTCCAACTCAGAAACTCGCATCCTTTGAACAGATAATGCTAGGGAGTAATTTAATGAGTCCTTGAGTGAATGTTTAGTCATGAATTGAAGAAAAAATTGTAGAGGAAAATCTCAACTTTTCATTCATCCCTCAGAATTAAATACAGAATGATTTTTGAATCTAATCAAAGATTCAAAGTTGACATCCAAGAAGCAGTATAGAACTGGAAACAGGAAAAAACAAAATAATATCTTAACGGAATCTGGTCTTATATCAGATCTGATGTTATCTACTCTAATACTAACATCCTAACCTAAACATATCAAATAATAACAAGTAATATCAAACTAAAATAAAAAAACATATCTAAATAAATAATAACTAATAAATCTAATTCTATTTTCCTAAAAGAATAATATACAACACCAATACAATTGTTGAGATACACTTCAATGAAATGGTATTGTGGAAAGGAAACATAGAGATCTGTTAGAAATAACAAGAGCTATGGTGACTGAAAGAATTGAACCAATGTTTACACAGGGAGATGGGGTCTTAGCTTGTTACTAAATTAATTGATTACTTCACTCAAGTCCTAAACTATACAACTCCCCATGAAAATTCAAGAGGTATTTCCCAGATTGTAGGGTCAATCATGGTCCACCAACCCCAACCACCCCCCCCAATGAGTATTTGAATGCTTTATATTCATCCATATTCCTAGTCAATTTAGGATCAAACTTAACCCCAAAGCTAAAAAGTGTAAATTTATCAGGTATGCACCAAATCAAAAGGCTAGAAGTGTTATAATCCCCAGACAAGAAAAACTTGTGTGTGGATGTAACTTCATTGAAAATCAAACTTACTATAATAGAACTAAAACTCATGAGGAGTCAGAAACTGAGAAAGACACTTTATATGACCTTTTACATAGGCCAATTAATGAAATACTTCAAGAAAAGTCATTTGAGAAACAAGATGATATGACGTGATAACATATAAGCATATTGAAGACAAGTGAAAATGTTAGTGTTTCAGAAAAGAAATTATCCAAGGGATAGAGAGCAGCAAGAAGTACTTCCACTAAGCCAACCTGAATTCCCTAGAGCACCTTAAAGGTAAGTCAAGCTTTTGTACGCTAGTTCCCACTATTCTAGTACTTTATTCCCATTGAATATGCAAACTCGGATCTCCCTATTGCTCTTGGGAAAGGGGAAGGCACCTGCACTAAGCATACTGCTCAATTCCTTTCCAACAAAAATCAGTCAAACAACTATAGAGCATTTGTTTCAAGGACTCTTTTAAGAATTTGTTGCAAGGACTTCTAACTGGTTAATGCCTAGAAGTATCGAGGAACACTAGATGATCTATATTCAAGATAAGCTGTCATGGAGGAGGTAAATGCATTAAAGAAAAATGCCACATGGGAGGTTGTTGACTTCCTCAGAACAAGAAGACAGTTAGATGCAAGTGGCTATTCAATATTAAATGTAGAGCTAACGATAGTCTGGAAAGATACAGAGCAAAATAGTGGCTAAGTGATTTACATAAACACATGGAAACAATCACAACGATACATTTGTTCTAGTGCCAATTAAATTCCATCCCAATGATATAATCACTTTAAGTAAATTTATTTTTGGTTAATTCAATATATTCATTTAACCAAGAGGAAGGATACACAGGCGAGGCCCAATATATACAGTGCTTGAAACTAGGTAAAAACCACTTGGCAAAAGCCAATCAAAGGCAACAAAAAACTAATCCCTATTTAAAACAAAACCATAATACAAAATAAGCCTTGCTAGAGAAGAAGCATTTGGAATGTGTTGCCCCAAGCAGCTATGGAATTTATATCAATTTGATGTAAGCAACATACTCCTTAGATGGGAATTTGAGTAAAGAAGGATACACGTACCTCCAACCTAGATTTAAAGAAATGTTGGGCCAAGGTAAGGTATGTCATTCATATAATAATTATAATTATATATATATAAAAGAAAGAAAGAAAGAAACCACTTGTCTAGCCTCAAACAATCTCTACGTGCATGGTTTGAGAGAACTGGCAAAGTAGTGAACCAACTTGGATATACTAAATGAAATTCAAATCACATTTTGTTTTGAGGAAAGAGCTGCTGATGTTAAGATAACTATTCTCATTATTTACGTTGCTAAAATTACATTGATGCGTGAGTGATGACTGTCAAGAATTGAAAAGGCTAAACGAGGGACTTGGAAAGAACTAAGAAATCAAAGATCTATAAAATTTTAGAGTAATTTTAAGGAATGAATTTTAATGGAACCTAAGATAGCATTTGTGTAATGTAAAGGAAATGCTCCCCTTGACATGTTGAAAGAAACTGCCATAGATGGGATGTAGACCAGCATGCCTTATTCATCAAAATGTGAAAGCTTCAACCAGCTAAACCAGAAGAAGTTAGATATGTGGATAATAATCGTCGTCTTGTGCATAGATTAATTTACCTAGCACATACACAACCAGACATTGCATTTGCTGTTAGCAAAGTTGGTCAATTCATGCATACATCATGTCAGGGTCCCATTTTTGTAACATAATTATACTAGTAGACCTATTCTTTTGTACATATTATAATATAAAAAGAGATTTTTTTTTTTTTTTCTCTTCTCATTTTAGCAAGAGCCTTTCTATTATTAAAAATTTTACTTTTAAAAAGTAATATCATTTCACCATTTTCAATGCCTTTTCTTGTCGGGCCAAAAAATACTCGTAAAGCTTTTTACAGATATGTGAATACTTTTTTATATTAAAGCTCTTATTCACCACGTTAATTGATCAAGACCAACGACACCTGTTATATACACATAATCCCGGTACACACATTATAACCTTATAATTCCATCGGAACTAATAAGATTGTACTATTCATTTAACGATTCTTGCCTGTCCCTTACATTTATTGTTGGTTTTCTATCTTGTTTATGTTACTTATAAATTTAGACCTTATTGACTAACATTACGTGCGAATTAAGCTTACTCACTACTGCAAAGGCAAAACAATAAGAGCTGTACGGTCCATTCATATGCTAGAGAAACTCTCAGACTATGATAGTTAGTATCAAAGCCTAAGTTATTCCAACAAGAATAACCATAACACGACAAAAGAAAGTTGACAAGAGGCTAAATAACCTAGAGGAGATGCTCAAGGGAGTGAGCAAGTAGATGGATGATTGATCGCACTGTCAGTGAGAGTAATTGAAATTAAGACCAATCATCAAGATATGAATACTAAGATGATCAAAATGGCTGAGAATGCTGATGTCAAAATACGGACACTCGAAGAGGAAATGCATATAACAACCAACGATGCAAGACAACAACTGAGAGCTCAAGTGGAAGACTTGAGAAAACAGGTCAATACTCATGCCTCAACCAAGTATGTTGAAGAGTAAAGAGCACAAGTACCTATTTTAACTCGAACGGTGGAAAACACTCCTACCCTTGCCCCGTACATGTTTCTGCTCATGTGAGACATCTAAAAATGCACGAGCTCAAAGCATTCACTAACGTGAGGGACACTATATTGCTAGAGAATTTTCTATTCGATATGAAATAGTACTTTGTAGCTATAAGGACAAATGATGAAAGAACAAAAGTTACTATAGTTGCAATGTACTTGACCGATGATACCAAGCTATAGTGACACATTAAGTATGAAGAGATCTAAAATGGTAATACTAATGTTGATACATGGGCTAAGTTAAAAGCTATGTTGCAAGCTCAGTTTTCCTCTGAAAATGATGAGTACAATGCTCAAAAGAAATTGAGAGAACTTCAACAGGGCAATGGCATTTGAAAATATGTTTATGAGTTCTCAACCTTAATATTAGACATTAAGAGCATGATAGAAGATGATAAACTATTTTACTTCTTAGAAATATTAAAAGCCTATGCCAAGAACAAGTTATAAAGGCAACGAGTTACAAACTTGATTATAGCGTAAGCAGTAGCTAAGCGCTTAATTGAATACATTCATGACAACAAATGGAAGAATGTGTTGACAGGGCACGAAACTAAAAAGTCAGTCAAGTCGAGCAAATCTAAGAGAGGGGAAAGCCTAAGTTCAAGCAACATCGGCAGCAATACTAAAGGGGTCTAGAAAGAGTAAGGTAACTAGTAGAGGTAAGAAGGCCCCATTCCCATGTTTCCTATTTAACAACCCGCACAAAGTAGTTGAATGTCTATAAAGAGCTACACTCAATGCTATGGCACGAAAAGCAAAAAGCGTATGCCAAGATAAAGAGTCAGGGAGTGATGGTAAGAAATAACCCCGAATGAGTACACTACACATGCTATGAGACAGTTCAGAAAACAAGGCAAGCAACCATGGCAAGGGAAAAAGAATATTGAGACTATGATACTATCAGCACTCCAACTGAAGAAAGGGCTTAAACATTAGAAGCCAACTTTCCTAGCTATCCTTATAAAGGAAGAGGAAACGAAAAAGAAAAAGATTGAGATACCAGGGATAATAGAGAGTGTCTTAAAAGAGTAAAGTTTTGTGATGCCTAACAAACTCTCGAAGAAGTTACATCCCAAACGATAAGTAGACCACGAAATTGAACTAATTCCTAGTGCCAAACCACCTACTAAAGCTCCTTACAAAATATCATCTCCCGAACTTGTCGAATTGAAGAAGTAAGTAGATCAGTTGATAGAAGCAAGCTTCATTAGACCCTCAAAAGCATTATATCATATCCTATTTTAGAAGAAACAAGATAGGACTTCAAGATTGTGTATTAATTATTGGGCTCTAACAAGCTAACAGTGAAGAACCATTATCCGATTCCTCTAATTGTTGATCTATTTGATCAACTAAGCATGGCCAAATATTTTACAAAGTTAAATATTCATCAAACTATCATTAGGTTTGCATTGCTAAGGGTGATGAGCCTAAGATGACCAAGTGTAACCCGGTATAGCACTTATGAGTTCTTGGCGATGCCCTTTGATCTCACCAATGCTCTTACAACATCTTATACCTTAATAAATGATGTATTTCGTGAATATATTGATAAGTTTGTAGTCTTCTATCTATACAAGACATTGTTATATATAGCAGGACAGTGCAGGACTAAGTAAAGTACATATAGATGGTTTTTCAAAAGCTGCAAGAGAATCATTTGTATGTAAAACGCGAGAAATGCGGCTTTGTTCAAAAGTGCATTAACTTCTTGGATCATGTTATTAAAGAAGGGCAAATTTAGATGGATATGGCTAAGTTGAAAGTAATCAGGCAATAGCCAATGCCCAAGAGTGTAACAAAGATGCTATCCTTCCTTAGAATCGCTAAAAACTACAAAAAATTTGTTGAGGGATATTCCTATCAAGTTGCACCCTTACAAATCTGTTAAAGAAAAACCAAGCATGGTTATGAGATAAGGAATGTCAGAGTGTTCTTGAAGAGTTGAAGCGTATGGTGATGGATGAGCCAATCCTCGCACTTCCTGACACTTCCAAGCCTTTTTAAGTCAACACAGATGCCTCAAACATTGCATTAGGTAGAGTTGTTTATGCAAAAGGATCATCCAATGGCATACGAGAGTAGGAAGCTCAATCAAACGGAGCACAGATACTCAACTCAAAAAGAGGAGTTACTTGCAATCATTCATTATTTAAAGACATAAAAATACTATTTGCTAATGAAGACAGACAATTTTATTACCAATCATATATTGACTTAACCTGAGCTCTTAGCTAAGCAAACTAGATGGCAAGAGCTCCTTGCAAAGTTTGATATGGAGATTAAGTATCACAACAGGCAAACAAATCAAATGGCAGATACTTTGAATGATAAGGATACTAGGTTCATAGGAAAGTTTTGAACAAAGTTGTTTTATCTCCTGAGTTCCAAGCTAAGCATGACCTCTAGCTACCATCTATAAAGTGACGAGCATACAGAGAGATTTAACAATTTGCTAGACGAATAACTTTAACACTTTGTCAATACTAACTAAAAGAATTGGGTTGATTTGCTAGATATCACCTAGTTCTATTTCAACATTTAACGAAGCTCTTTCTTCAATAAGAGCCCTATAAAGATTATCACAAGTCAGCAACCAATGTTACCGCACCATATACTAAGAGATCCCCAAAAGCTTATCAGTTCACTAAAGAGTAAAAGCAGAGTTCAAAAGCAGCCAAGACATATCTAGAGAAGGCTACCAAGATGATGAAGAAATGAACAGATCAAAACTACCGACCTAGAGAGTACAATGCTAGAAATTAAGTCCTCATAAAGCTTCTTCCAAAACAGGTCAGCTCATTAAGGAATGAGGATAGAAGATTAATCTAGAAGTACATTAATCCAGTTCCTATCATCTTAAAGATTGGAAGAGCAACCTAGAAAGTTAAGCCTCCTACGTAGTTAAAAGTCCATCCAGTTTTTCATATCAGCTTCTTAAAGCTATATTATCCAGACATAAAAGACACATCTCACAATGTGGCCAAGCAATTGTACGTCAAAATCAAGTTCAACTTAAGTCAAGTCGTGAAAGAATACGTTATAGAGCGAAGAGTTAAAGATCTCACTACTTAAGAAGAACATACAAAGTATTTAATCAAGTGAAGAGATCGAAGAGAAAAAGATATTAGCTAGGAGACTGAAAGAGACCTTGAGCTCTTATCCAAAAGAAAGCCAACCTTGCCTACCAAAAAACCTTCTTGGCCAAATCTAGGCTCTAGTATATATTATCAAGGATGTCGATAGAATTAAGTAAGAGAGAATACCAAGGTCTCATTTTTGTAACGTACTTATATTAGCAAAAGCCCATTCTTTTGTATATATCGTAATATTGAAAGAGACCCTTTTTTTTTCATTTTAACTTCAATGTTACTATTATTATAAATTTCCACTTTCAAAAAGTAATACCATTTTACCAATTTTAATACCTCCTCCTACCAAACCTAAAAATGCCTATAAAGGTTTTTATGGGAATGTGAATACTCTTCTGAATTGAAGCTCTTATTTACCACGTTAGTTGATCAAAATCAACAGCACTTGTTATATATACATAACCTCCATGCACACATATTATAGTCTTGTAATACCATTGGAATTGATAAAAATATACTATTCATTTTACAATCCTTATCTACATACCTTATATTTACTGTTGGATTTTTATCTTATTTGTATTGCTTACAGATTTAAGCCTTATTAGCCAGCATTACTTACAAGTTAAGCTTACTTACTACTGCAAAGACAAAACAATAAGCACCACACGATCCATTTATATACTAAAGAAAACCTCGGATCGTAACACATCAAGCAAAGAACATTTTGATGGTGTATTCAGAATTTGACGTACCTCAAGGGCAGTCCTAGTGAGGGTCTGATCTAAAGAAGACAGGAAAGTAACAGTGTTGGAGCATTCACAGATACTGACTGGTAGGTAATGTGATAGATAGGAGATCAAAATCTGGGTTTTGCAATCACATTGAAAGAAATATGGTGACATGGTAGTGTTTAAAAAAAAATGCAGTAGCAAGTAGTGGAACGGAAGAAAAATTTAGAGCAATTGCTCAAGAGATATGGAAGATTGTGTGGATTAGTTGAGTGTTGGAAGAACTGCAAGTGCAAGAGAAGCAGCCAAGCTCAATTTGCTGTGACAAAGCAGCAATTGCTTTTGTGCATAATCGTATACAACATCATAGAAGTAAGTGCATAAAAACACTTTATCGCATGAAAAATTCATGATGGATCAATTTGTGTAAACTATGTTCCTACCGGAAAACAGGTAGCAGATCTTTTTACCAAAGTGATAAGCAAGGCGCAATTTGAAGTGTTGATAAGCGAGCTGTCTATGTATCACATCTAAAAGCTGGCTTGAGGGGTGTGTCATGGAGTTGTAAGTAATAGTTATTTTATTGTTTAGCTAGATAATAGGAATTCAACTACAGGATCCTTATCTATCTTATCTATTTGTGGTGTAGCAAAATAGGATTTACAATTATCTCCTAAAATGACACTTATCTAGGATTTACACTTATCTCCTATGATCCACATTCATCTTTTTATATCTCTCACCATGTATGTCTAGCATGAATCAATAAAACGAGTGAGAAAATTTTCTCAATGTCTGCATTTCTTTTACTTAAAACTCAAGATATCCTGCACCTTATCTGACCAATTTTCAAAAGTAAGACCACCAAGAAAATGTTCCAGTTGATAGTAAGCAATCAGTACTTTACCTATCCTTCCATGAAAGATGATTTCCCAGGGCCTTTTGAAGTTCAACACGTTTGAAAATCCCAGTGAAATTCCAGTGTTCATGAGGCCCACGATTCATGCAATATAATTGCACTCTTTGTTGAAGTTCTTGACGTTCAAGAAGATTAATCTAGAAAAAACAGTGGTTATTAGTATACCAACAAACTCATAAATCACAAAAACAAAACCTCAAAAATTTTTACAGTGATTTCAAGAACCATAACAACCTCCAATGGCAGAGCTTAACAGATTCATAGCTGTTATATTAGCATTTTGACACCATAAAATTGATGTGGATCACATGTTTATTAGCATGACAAGATATCACAGTTCGAGTTGCAACATAACCTTGGTATATCTCCCTTTTGAATCAATTGAAAAAATGCATTCTTTTTTTAATTTTCTTGTGATTCCTAGTATTTAGTTAAGAGCGACCCTGGGTCGAGTGGAAGATGATGAATTCAGCTATAGCTGCTCACCTTTCAGCTATCACCCCCAATTTTATTAGGAGCATCACATCAGTGCTATGGGATTTGAAAACTCATTGCTTGATCAGGAAATGGTATTTATATTTCAGAATGAAATTATATCTTAATTTAATGACAGTTGTGACATGCTGAAATAAAAATGAATATTCTCCAAAATCAAGATAGTCATCAACTTCTAAATGGAATGCAACTATTGAGAGCCACCTGAGATTTTTCTTTTCCTTTAATTAGTTGAGAGAGATATATATTGATCATAAAAGTTACAACATGTAGAAGGGGTCAAATCCAATATTTACAAGAACAAATCAGAGCTTACTACTCAAAAACAGATAGAAAACACAAAATCAGCTAGGATTAAGAATTCCTTTTCGGATAAGTTCAGTTTTTTTTTTTTTTTTTAATTTAGTAATAAGAGTAGCAATACAACGAAACGGGAGAACCATGGAGGGGAAAAGAAAAGGAAATTCTAGACACCCTTAAGGGTGATACAATACTCTATTTCTCAGAGACCCCAGCTGGAGGGAAGAGAACAACAATGTCTTTAAGGAGGACAGCCAACATCATGTCAAGAGAGGAATCTTGCTCTACATATTCTTCGGAGCTCAACTTCTCCAAGGGTGTCAGTCACCAATTTGAGAGTTTCATTTGAAGGAGAGGCCTTAGCAACCCCGTTATCGGAAATTGTGTTTGCCAGCACTTTAGTGAGACAAGGGTCGAGGTGAAGGGCCCCCAGGTCTGCTCACAATATAACCAATGTCCTGCTTATAGAAGAACTTCAAGCGGACATCCCTAAGCTTAATACAAACCAATATGGAGCTAAGAGTTTCACTAACAAATGACATTCCCACTTCCCAACATCAAAGAATAAGGTCCCAACTAGCAAAGAACCAAACGGTTTCAACTTCATTATTTGCCCATCATTCTCAAATTTAAACCCATACTACATGGACAATCTTTTTCACAACCAAAAAGAAAAGGGCCTTTTTAAAGAGCCGGCCACTACTGTATTTCTCCACAAACAAGCACTAAACCTAATCACATCTCGTGGTAGTGCCTTTACACAATCCTCCGTATCCAGGACTGGGGATAGAAGGAAAGGGAATAATCAAGCTCCGGCATAGGCTCAGGTTTGAGCAGGTCTGCAAAAAGGACTTCCACCAGGTACATTGGATGGAGCCAGTTTATGGAAAGGACAAGGTTGAAGGGGAGAATGAGATTGCAAAGGAGGAAATAGGAGGTCCAAGTTAGATAGAAAAGGGGAAGAGGGGTTAGGTTGAAAGGAGGAGGAGAGGGAAAGAGAAGAGAGAGAAGTTAGGTGTTGGGGCATGATCACCTGCTTTTTGCATGTGAGTTTTCCAAAGAACAACGGAAAAAGGTGGAGAGCAGCCTAGTTTGGCAAGCTGGTTGGCCATCTTTTTTGAGTTCATTATCGAATATGCCGGTTGCTGTGGGTAATTTGAGTAGTTTATTTAAGAAAGCAATTGCAGTGGTGTGTTACTACATTTGGAAGGAAAGGAATGTTCATTGGGCAGGAAAACCAAGTTATCCTATTGAAGGATTGTTTAGTTCTATCTCTTCTTGTTTTTTGTGATTCATTTTTCTCTAGAAGCACTTTTGCATATCCATGGCCATTGTATCAACCTAGGCATCTTTTTGTATCTTCTGATGGTTAGTACAACGCAGTAGGTTTCTGGTGTGCTTCCACTTTGTATAGTTGTTCCCTTTTAATATATAAAAGGGGTGAAAAATCTCTCCTTGCCCAATAAAACAGTGGGGGAAGGAGAGGAGCTATTATGGAGTCAAAAATGAGCTTTTCCAGTAAGGAGGTGAGAGCCCTAGTCAAAACATCTTTGAAGGATAGCTTGGAGAGAGATTCTTTGGTCGTGGAAAAGCCAACAGCTGCAACTCCAAAAGAGGTTGAAACAAGCTCCAGGACAGATGATCCAACAACTGCAACAACAGAAGAAGAAGAGTGGGGAGCCAGCATTGCCAAGGCCACCAACAACACCAGAAAAGAAGCAGAGTTACCCCTTGACAGAAAGGACAGCAAGATGGGCAGGAGTGGCCCTAATTAAAGGACAAAGCCTGCACTGCTGTAGCAGAAGTCAATGCCAAAGAGGTCAAAGATGACTTACCCCTTGTTGGACAAGATAGTGGCTTAGTGAGATGAAGCTCTGACTTAAAGGAGAAAGCCTTTGAAGATGCCTACATTAGTAGAAGTGCAAAAATGCACTGGCAAAAAAGAAACCCTAGCCATTGGAGAAGAAAGGCAAATGCAAAATCCAAAGAATGGAGAAGAAGATGAATGGTAGAAGCTTGCTCATCAAAATGTCAGCGAGAAAACTGCTCACAGAGGTGGAGTCAACCAGCTATTGGTTGGCCACTAAGGAAGACAACTGTCAAGAAGACACCAGTGCAGGAGACAAACAATTGGTGAATCAAGGAACAGACAAGTAGCGAAAACCCTAGAAATAAGGAGGCGAAGAACTCAATTCAAGCTAGAGAGACAGCATTTTCTCACTCTATACTTTAGACACCAGAAAGTTCGTAATGATAGGGTTTTGAACAACCTATTAGGATTAAGGATTCTTGTAAAATAAAAAACTTCACAAGCTATCAAAAAAGGAGAAGGCAATGGCTTCCCTAGGCAAACCAAATTTCTCACGTGCCATAAGTAGTAGACTGCAGCAGCGTAGGCTGCCATGCGAGCATAGGACATCCATGATCTTGGAGAGAGTCCTTAGTCAAAAATTTATAGCCAAAATTAATAGAGAAACCAACAGCCAGAGCAATTTATGTGAGCATGGTAAGTCAATTTAATAAAACCCACACTCTTCTTAATTTGAGATCATTTTTATAATTATGACATATCCAGAAGTATCTACTAGAAAACGACTTTCATCCACCCATCCTTCCTTCCTTTTCTCCTCTCTCCCTATTTCTTACTCTCTTCTTCCGACCTACCCTTTTCTCACCTTCCCTCTCTTTGTTTAGTGGTTTTTTTAGCATCATTCCATTTGGCTAGTGTCCATTTATTACATTCTATTAGCCATTTAGTTCTTTCAAGTTTTAGTTGTGTTTGCAGTTCATCTACCCATAAGGTTGTTTGTCAGGAGAAAAAAGAAGGTTTCTTTCGGAGTTGTAGTGGCCATGTCGATGGCCAAGAGCCCTTCTATCAAGTCTCAGAAAGGTAAGGAAAGGAAGAAGAAGGGTCCGTCACCGGTAACCTCTACTGTTTCGCCAAGTGAAAACAACAAAGCATTTTCTGGTTTTAGCGGTAAAAGAAACAAGAGGTTAAGCTATCTCTACGTCAAAAAAAGGAGAAAAGACCTCCAACAACCCAGCTGGATATCCTGTCCAATTTTCCATTCCTAGTTCCGAGACGAACCCCAATGGAAAAATGCAAATTGAGAATTTTTCCCATTTAGTGGATATTCATAGCCCCACCTCTAATTCAATCCTTAGGGCTATTACCAAAATTGCTGAGAATATAGAAAATTCAGCAAATCCAAGTGAAAAGGAGTCCATCAAAGTTTCTTCTTCCCCAAACCCACACTTGTTTGCCCAAGTGGTTTTGCAAAACATCTCTCCCGCAACTGTTTCCCCTACAGACGTATCGTTGGACTTCTACCCACCCTCGAAAATTGGTGATCTCATCTGCGTTAAACCTCCTCTCTATGTTTCTCATTTAGGGTAAAAGGTTTGAAAGAATACGGTTGTTAAATACTTCCTAAGCTGAGGGCTCTCCTTCTTATCGGTGCAAAAATTGGCAAAGAACTTATGGAAGGACGAAGGTTTGACAAAAGTTCTAGCTAATGGCCACAGCTACTTCTCTTTTAAGTTCAAGAATGAGTCATTGATAACCAAGATATTAAGTCAACCCTGACTGTTCGCTAATCAACCCATTATCTTGAAGTGGTCCTTATTAGCGGACTATCATAAGGTTATACCCAAAGGCTTCCTATTTGGGTTAAATTGTAGGGAGTGTCAATGGAGTTCTTGCACAAAGATGGTATAGGACATGTTGCAAGTGCTATTGGGTGCCCACTCAGGTGGACTTAGTTTCAACAAGGAACGAAAGAATTAAATTTATTCGAACATCGATGGAGATAGAAGTAGACTCTATACTGCCCTTCTCATTCGTGGTTAGAAGGGCTAGTGGGAAACTAACAACAGTTGACGTGGAATATCAACACATTCCAACTCGTTGTCCAAGTTGTAAGGTCTTTGGCCATTCTCCTAATCGGTGTGAGGCCAACAAGATGTGTGAACAAGAGATTCCTAACAAAAGAAAGGCTAATGAAGAAGAGACTACAACAAGAACTAAGAAGGATTCTTAGGTTCGTAACAAGCTAGAAGAAAGACCTTATTTAAAAGGCATTGCTTTTAAGGAGGTGAATCAAATCAAAGCTCCCAAGCCTACTTCGCTTAACAAGAGGAAGGACAAACATGCAGCAGTGGAGTCCGCATCCATGAGCAGTTCCCCCTCCTCCCCCCTTTCCTTCCTTTCAAGTTGACGATTGCTCGCATGCCTTACCAAGTGAGTCAATGGTCAAGACATCTGGGGAGAAAGAGTTGGAACAAGGTAAACCCTCTCCAATTGAGACAAATATTAAGTCTTTTGTCTCTATAATACTAGAAACTTAAGACAAATAGGTAGAGGATATGCTCAAGGGTAGCTCCAAATGGATCTCGATCAAAAAGAAAAAGATAAGGAAAAAAGGGAATGAAGAAGCTAGGGGTGACTCTGGCCATTTATCTTCTTAGTCCAGCAGTTGCCTTTTGCTTATTTCATCTTTGTTTTAAAATAATGTTAGCCATCTGAAATGTAAAGGGACTTAACGATCCTTAAAAGGCCAAGGTAGTAAAAGAATTTTGTGAAACATATCATATTTCGCTATTGGGTATTATTGAAACTAAGGTGAAGTCAAATAAAGCTACTAACGTATGGTCTAGAATCTTTTCATCCTGGAATTTAGAGTATCAAGATATTGGTTGCATATGGATTGCTTGGAATCCATCAATTTGGCGAGTAGATTTATGTTCTTCCTCCAATCAATTCATCCACTGCAAGTGCCAAGGGATTAGTGAAGACACTCACTTTTGATTTTCATGTGTATGGAGCTAATTTCACTTCTGACCGAAAGACTCTTTAGGCTAACTTGCTACAAATCAAGGCTACTATTCAAGGTCCTTGGTTAATGAGAGTAGACTTCAACTAATGCTACACTATAAAGGAGAAAGTAGGGGGTAATGAAGCATATACACCAGCGATAGAAGGCTTCAACAAATTTTGTATGGAAGCCAAAATTGAGGAAGCAAGAACCAATGGACTTTTGCATACTTGGACCAACAAATGTGATGCAAATCTGTTCATGTGTAGACTCGATAGGATTTTGGTTAATCTTGATTAGATGCAATCTTATCCAAGATTTGATGTGATGCTTGCCCTCCAACTATTTCAGACCACAGCCCACTTATTGCAAATTTCCATATCAAGAAGCCGAAAAGGAACACTCCCTTTCAATTCTATGATTTTCAGAATAATGATCCCCAATTCCTTCCAATTGTAGAGAGGTTATGAAGGACAAAGGTAGAGAAGACTCCAATGTTTAAAATTACTACAAAGCTTAAGTTGCTAAAGGAGCTAAAAGAGTTAAACAGAACATGCTATGTCGATATCTCTAGCAAAGTTAGTCTCTATAGAACATGCTATACCGATGTCTTTAGCAAAGTTAGTCTAGCACGTGGAGAATTGGAAAACATCCAAATTTCAAACCAAGAGGACCCTAATAGTGCAGATTGGGAACTAAAAAAGAAAAGATTAAAGGATTTCTACTTCCTTGCAGTTGCCAAGGAATCATTCCTTGAGCAAAAATCAAGGCAAACATAGTTGAAATTGGGTGATAGGAAATCTTCCTACTTCTACTAGTCCCTCATTCAAAAACACAATAGAGATGGAATCCATTCTCTCTTGAGGATAGTTCCATTTCTTCAGACGTGCAAAGAATTAAAGAAGAAGCTATTAGATACTTTCAAAATATCTTGGCTCTTCCTCCTTGTAGTCCAATAGGCTTGGATTATCTTCCTTCTTTAGTTGAGAAGAGAGTTACGGTTGAGGACTAGCTACATCTTGTTAGGCCAGTAGATAACCAAGAAATTAGGGATGCCTTTTGGTTCATAGGGAAGGACAAAACACCGGGATTGAATGGTTTTAAAGTAAATTTCTTCAGATTAACATGGCACATTATAAGGGAAGATGTAAGCATGACCATTAAAGACTTCTTTGCTTCTAGTAAACTCTTGAAGACCATCAATTCTACCTACTTGGCTCTCATCCCGAAGATAAGCATTCCCTTATCTTTTGTGGATTTTAGACCTATCTCCTATTGCAATGTCCATGACAAATGCATCTCAAAGATCATTGCATCACATCTTCAAAGTATCCTCTCTAAGCTTGTAGGAAAAGAACAATCCGCTTTTATCAAGAGAAGGAGAATAGTTGATAACATCCTTATGGCTTAAGAACTCTTCCAAGGATATCACAAGGACAGTCATGGGGCAAGATGTGCAATAAAGATAGATCTAATGAAAGCTTACAATCATGTGAATTGGTCTTTTCTACCAAGACTTCTTTTTGCCCTCAACTTCCCTCCTATGTTCATTCAATGGACCATGGAATGTGTAACCACCCTTAAGTTCTCAGTTAGTTTGATTGGGGGATTCGAGGGATATTTTGCCAACTCCCAAGGGCTTAGACAAAAGGATCCCATCTCTCCTTACCTATTTGTTTTGGTGATGTAGGTATTATCATGTATTTTAAGGAGATTAAGTCTAACCAAAGAATTCAAACATCATTGGAGACGCAAAAAAGTGAAAGCAAACCATATGTGCTTCGCTAATGATCTATTTATTTTCTCGAAAGGGGAGGTGGCCTCAATTGCTCTGATTAAAAGATGCCTACAAGAATTCTTCTTGCTATCAGGCCTTAAAGGTGATTCCTCAAAGAGCCATATTTATCTCAGCGGTATAAATCAAGCTTTAAAGAGCCCAACAATCTCCATGATTGGTTCCAATTAAGGAAAGCTACCAGTGAAGTACCTAGAAGTCCCTCTTACCTTGACGTGTCTCTCCTAAACTTATTGTCGTATCTTTGTGGAAAGATTTGCTTCTAGAATTAATAGTTGGACTATTAAACATTTTTCTTATGCAAGTCGTGTCCAATTGATTAAGAGCATTCTCTTCTCCTTACAAGTTTACTAAGCTTCCACTTTTATTATTCTAAAGAGTGTTCTAAAGGAGCTTAACATTAAAATGAGGCATTTCCTTTGGAATGGATCAAATGAAGCCAAAGCGAGAGCTAAGATGGCGTAGAAAGACATGTTTTCCTAAACGTGAAGGCAATCTAGGGATCATGGACATCACCCTATGGAATAGAGTGCACAATTGAAGCATGTATAGCACTTAATGGTGGACTCCTCAAGCCTATGGCCTAGTTGAGTTAGGGGTGAACTTTCGAATGACAAGAACTTTTATGCAATCCCTAATCCAACACAAAGTTCTTGGTCGTGGTGCAAAATCCTACAAGCAAAGAATTGGGCTCATCCACTCTTCGCATGGCACATCAAGGACAATAGCAACGTATCACTATGGAATGATACATGGCACCCCCACGGACCACTAGCAGAATGGATTGGGGAGAGAATCATTAATAATATGAGTTGGCCTAAAGAGGTGAAATTGAGTAAAATCATTAATGGTAATAAATGGTCTTGGCCTTCTGGGGATGGATGGAGTACTGTTTCAACAGGGACTCCGAGCACTTTGACACCTAGGGTGGGAACTAAACACAAGTTTGTTTGGCAAATGGAACCCAACAAGGGATTTACTATCAAGTCGGCCTACAACTTGCTGAGAGCAAAAAGCAACCAGTGTCTTGGTATACGATTATTTGGAATAAAAGCAATGTTCCAAGGCACTTCTTTATATTGTTATTAGCTATTAGAGAAAAACTCCTCACTTAAGACAAACTACTTTTATAACGCATTATCGCGGAAAATCACTGCTTCCTTTGTGCTGATACAGAAGAGGATCATGACCATCTCTTCATCAAATGCCCATATACAAGTAGTATATGGGAGAGCATCCAACAAGGGCACATTCCTAACCTCATGGCTAGCCTTCCCTCAACCAAGATACTTGAGTTAGTGGCTACCTTTAAATCGCTTCAACAGCCAAGTGGAGGAAGTTACCCTCAGTTGGGTTTTATCATATTTAGAAAGAAAGGAATTCAAGATGTCTGGGGGCTCATCCAATTCTAGCTAGCATTTTGACTAAAACTATTTTATCTTTTGTTAATGTATAGATCTTGTGAGTTTAAGTGTTAACCAAGTTCGCTATCCACAAGTCCTTTGTTTTTGTTTTGTGGATTGCTAACTTGGTCTATCCTTTATACATCCTATCTTTTATATATTATACAAGTCTCAACTTACCCAAAAAACATAAAAAAAAGGGACATTGAAGATAGTCAATAGTATTATGTTATTAGTGTTTACTAATAACATAATATAATGTAATATAAATGTATTATGTTATTTACTAAAAACATGCAAGTAATATAAATGTAAGTATCCCAAGATGTTGACACTTGGTGGTAAAGGCTTAAGAACTCTCATGACATATGACACTTTGTGTTTAGAGATTACGAAACAACAAAAAAGCTATCATATCCCATCTCCACCAAAACAAGCATTCTTTACTAACATTTGATTGTAAATACCTAGACTTCATGTCATGGATGCAGTTAAAAAATAATAATAATCAGCACAAGCAATAAACAAAAAACTGCTGATTACTGTAGGGTGGCTTAGTATTCCCCAGTTTGGCACAAAGCTTTTGTACCAAGGCATGCTATCATTCTGTGGAGGGTGGTGCAAAAAAAGCTAATTACTCTTGACGAGTTAGTAGCATGGGGTGCTGTTGAAGTAAACTGTTGTTTCCTATGTCATAGTGAGGAGGAAACACATGATCATTTGTTTTTTGGATGTCATTACACATCACTTTTTTGGAAGCACATTGAAAACACAATAGGATGGACTCAAGCTAAGCCATCAGAAGCTAGATCTCTTGTGGAATTCTTAAGACCAGGAGCTTTAAAGCTGTTACTCCCTCGACAAAAGAGGGCTTTAGCTGCTGGATGTTACTGGCTTTGGAAAGAAAAGAACAAAAGAAGAATCGAAAATAGAGATACTCCTATAAAAATACTTTTAAGATCAGTATCATGTTACTTTTAATTTTCTGTGCTATCCTTAGCTTTTGTATTGGCCAAGAAGTCGAACTACGTATCCTTCTATTGTTTTGATACTTGGCTTGATTTCTTGGAATTTTCTAGAGAGCATTTTGTATACACTCCATGTACAAATTTAGAACGAAAGATATCTTACTTTACCCAAAAAAAAAAAAAAAAACCAAAAAACTCAACTGTTTTCATCTTAGCATAAAGTTGCAACATGTTTCTCCAATGTACATATATAAAGTGTCTTACAAGAAAAGTACAGGTATACTTCATGAATTCATACCACAATGCGCAGCGCATGGGGGTCATCATCACGGTCAATGAGTGCCAACAACAAAATATCTAATGGGAGCAACTCATGAGTCCAAACTAGGAAAACAAGATTCGCACAAGCTTTAAGAAGGAGGTCCTGCAAATTAGAAACTGAATGTGAGATGGTGAAAGAGAGGTTGAGTTGGGATAGCTAGAGAAACAGAAAAAAGGGATGGTTATGCTTAAAGAACATACCTGCAAGGTGTGTCCACGTTGGATTTCCACTTGGACATGATGAAGAAGAACATCCACCATTGTGTAAATATTAGCAGTGACTTCCTCCGGTGAAAATTCCCTCAATACACATACCTAACCCACATTTCAAAGAAATAGAGATGATTCATTTGTCAATCAAGCATATATTTATATCCTCTAGTCAGATGTCACAAACAAGAAAACTTTTAGATACCAGGTTTGCACTGTTGATATTCTCCGGGTGCCCATGCATCAATATCCAAGCTCCAGCACATAGATATTGACGATGCTGAGGAAAGCTACGGGTTATATAGGTTGTAACATAAGATGGATCAGCTGATGGTGAAAGAAGCTGCTTGCATTGGTTAATCACAGTTGTCTCTGCCTGAAAAGAGCAAATTAATTTAAGCCATTCCAAAGTTACAATATTTTTCTCCATTTTTTGGGTAAGTAAATATAAAGATGAATAATATTCAGGCTCTCTGCTGTATTAATATGCACCCATGCGGCTGTAGTGGTAGTTAAAAGGGTTCTGGCTGTTTGAAAACAGCCAAATACACCCATCCTGCTGTATTATTATTTTGATGAAGTTTACAATATTTTTCTCCATCTCACATTAATATGCACCGATGCTGCTGTATTAATATTTTTCTCCATTCCTTGTTTTTCTAATATGTGAGCACCCTAGCTTTGTATGGCAATCAAATTGACCGATGTACCCTTTTGTTTCATACATAGTTAGGTTCTATAGGTTTCATGAGTGCTCTTTTGTACACACCCTATGTACAAATGATTTTTTTAATACAATTATCTCACTTTATGCCCCCAGCCCCCCGCCCAAAACCATACACCTCACCCAAAAAAAAAAAAGCTAAATACAAGAAAGAAACTCTAACATTGTGGAAAGTGAAGAAAATGGTTATTTATTAGTTGCTACTACTGTTCGGATCAGTTTCTAATTAATGTGTTAAGTCAAATTTTTCTTTATTTATTTAGTGTTGGATTTGGTTATTAACATTAGGATGACAAGTCCTATTTATTTTTTGATATTTATCAAAAGTCTAGAAAGTTGAAGATTTATCCTTATCTAATTAGTTAATAGAAAATCGAGAAGTATATCTTATCCATCAAGTGTATCTCTTAATAGTGTACATATATATGCTTCCATCAGAATAATAAAGTGTGTGAGAGAATTTTATCTCAATTTTCTTCATGATATCAGAGCATCAATCGATCCTTAATCGACTAAAATAATTCATTCATGAGTCAAATAAGGGATGGAACCCCTAGTCCCAAGTTTCAGTTTGGGTCATTGGGAGACCAAACTACCTCCCTTCAAATACAATCTAATCTTTCCCCCCGATAACTCCTGAAACTTTATCCTTACAAATTATGCAACATAAGCTGAATGGCACTAATTTCCATGAATGATTTCAATCAGTGAAATTAGTAATTCGTGGCAATGGAAAACTTGGTTATCTAACTAATACAATGGTTGTACCTGACCGATCAGTAGAGGAATATGCGACATGGGAGGTAGAAAATTCCATGGTCATGGCATAGTTAATCAATTCAATGGAACCCAAGATTGGCTGAACATATTCATTCCGTGGAACAGCAAAAGAAATTTGGGACAATGTTCAGGAAATATACTCGGACCTAACTAATTCATTGCTGCGAATAAATCATATCTAACCGGTACAATTGCTGGGAGGATTGGTTGCAGGCCAGTAAGTACTCCTTTGCCTCAAAACTGGAAAACACTTGCTCTAGAGAATGATTCACTAGTCAAAAAAGGGATGTATCAATGTCTAGTTAGAAGGTTAATCTACTTGTCTCTCACTCGTCCAGACCACCATGCACTCACCAATGCAGCATCATATGAATGGAGTAAATCATATACTTAAATACCTAAAAGGTGCTCCAGGAAAAGGTTTACTGATCAAGAAAAATCTATCTCAAGATTTGGAGGTGTATGTAAATGCAAATTGGGTTGGAGATATAATAGATAGGAAGTCTACTTCTGGTTTTTGTACAAAATTATGGGAAAACTTAGTAACGTGGAGAAGTAAAAAACAGTCAGTGGTGGTAAGGAACAGTACAAAAGCTAAATACAGAGTTGTAACACAACTTATATGTGAAGTGATATGGGTACAACAAGTATTACAAGATCTAGATGTCAAATTTAAAAAGGTTTGAGTCCTCTGTTATAGCCAATCAGTGATTAATATTGTAAAGAACCAAGTGAAACATGATAGATTAAAGCACATAAGGCTTGATAGAAACTCTATAAAATCAGAAATTGAGAGCAGGGACATCCAGTTAGAGCACATGTCATCCAAGTGCCAAGAAGCAGATGTAATAACAAAATCTCTACCAATGCAGCTGTTCATTGCAAATATGGACAAGCTAGGAGTGACTGATATATATTCTTTAGCTTGAGGGGGAGTGAAGAAAATGGTTATTTATTAGTTATTACTACTATTCGGATCAGTTTCTAATTAATGCGTTAGTCAAATTTTTTTCATTTATTTAGTGTCAGTTTTGGTTATTAACATTAGGCTAATAAGTCCTATTTAGTTTATGATATTTATCAAGAGTCTAGAAGGTTAAAGATTTATCCTTATCCAGTTTGTTAATAGAAAATCAGGAAGTATATCTTATCCATCAGTACATCACTTGACAGTGTATATATATATATGCTTCCATCAGATTAATAAAGATATGAGAGAATTTTATCTCAATTTTCTTCAGAAAGGAACTCTAACATTGTGGGGTTTGGACAGAGTAGAATCAAAATGTTCCACTCCATTTCAAGGAGACATTTTCTCTTGCTGAATCTGCAACATGCAGGACAGGTCACAATGAAGAGAAACTACTACTGGAGGTCTGATGAATGTGGAAGTCCTATATCCTAACCAAGTTTGCAATATCAGACTTTAGGCTTGGTAGCTTTCTTAATCATGGATAATTTTTTAATATTTCAGGAAAGAAATATTATAATTAAGCCAGCCTTCTGCAGGAGCTGAAGCAGCAAGTCTGCAGGCTTCCTAAAGGCCAACAAATACTTTTCACAAAAGCCACAAACAAAAAGCAGTTACTAATAGCATCAAGAGGAGATCGTTGCCATCCTGATCCAAGAAGTACTTACCTATCATCAGTACTCCCTTAATTAAACCTATATTCTCCCCAAGTACACATAAATTCTCAAAAGTGCATCTCATTTAAGAGCATCAATTCTCATCACTATGGGAAACCATTCCAAAGAAACAAAATTACACAAAAGAACTAGAAGCTAAAGTTTGATAAGATACCTGTTGCCATGCCTGAATAACGAGGACCCTTTTATCTATCCTGCTCATCAAGGCAGTACGAAGAACAGGAGGGAAATGGCACAGTGTCTTTTCCGACCATGTGTGTTGGCTAGTTGCTAGTACCTGTTCCAGCATTGCTGGAAGATATAGAAGGTGCTCAGCATCAGCAATGCCTCGAGTTTTGATGAGGATCGCTAGAGTGATAATAGTTACTCTATTCAATGTTTCTGTAAATTCAGTAGGACCCTGCAAAACAGTAATACATGAACGAAAATGAGATGCATTTCCACTTCCACTTAAAGAAGCGGACAAAGATGATAAAAAAGGAGAAGTGAAGGAGCACTTTAAGTCATGAAAGACAATTCAAACCTTCCCTTCTCTCTTCGCTGAAAAAAAATCTCTCAATGACAATATGACATTCATGCACAAATTTTCAACTAATCTGAAAACTCGATGATCCCCACGCTTCCCCTTCAGAGCAGCAATTATTTTTGTAGCATCATACATCAAAGCTTTCGTTTTCCCTTGATATCTGCAGAAAATGTCTCCAAAATCATCTTGAGTTTTTTCTCCAAGTTCAAATCATCAAAAGGAGTTTCCTTGTAAAATAATAAAAAAAGATCTCTCTTTATGGCCACTAACCTGTACAGAGGAAGCAGCCTGTAATTTATGATCTCAAACACCAAGAGAGTAACCCCAGGCTTGCTCAATAAAGCTGGATTCCTCTGGGCTAATTGCTGCAGAATATAGTGAATTAATTCACAAAGATCTAGGAAAAACAAGGTTTACTGGCAAGAAACTCATTCAGGGCCAATGCATGTGGGTTTAATGAACTTAATGTTTTATTCTTTGATTCGGATTTTATGCATTGTGTTCTTGATGGTACTCATGGATTGATCATTCCTTTTGATAGATTGGTGAATAAAGGCCTATTGAAGGTAAGACTCTGGTTTAGCATCCAAGCACACGCCACGCATAGTGTCAGGGTCCCTTTTTGTAAGATACTTATACTTAGGCTATGCTTAAAATACAAAAATCCAAGTATGGAGTCACTAATATTATTATGAACTCAAAGCCTTGCAATTTTAATCCCCAATGTCAGATGGTTAATATCTAATAGGCTCCATAGATCATCAAAGCAAATAACGGATAAAATTGCAAATAGACTGAACTTCATTAGATGGCATAAACTTCACGTGACAGAGGCATTTTAGACCAATATATTATGACTGTAGCATATTTTGTTGGTTAGTTTAATATCAGTTTTTTAAATTAGATTTTCATCAAAGTTTTACTCTATATCTTATTTGGAAGATTGGGTTAGGAGCACAGTTTGGTAATTGCTAAAAATCATCTCATGTGGTTTCGACCATTTCAGGCAAGAAAACCTGATCTTTTAAAACCAGATGCAACAACCATTTGCACTTGATCACACACCTCAGCGAATCTAGGTTAAGTTGGGTGCATGTATGGGGCCTGGAACCAAACCTATAAAGACTAATTCTTGGTTTTTGACATGTAAAACCTACTGCAATATCAAAGAACCGGCTTATCTTTCTACAATAGTAGGATCACTATAACTAATTCCATTGAATTTGCCACCATAGTGTACAAATTGTATAAATTTTTAGGGATAATCTAAAATTGTATAATTGTGTATTAAGGAATATGATAAATTACAAAGAATGTTGAAAGAAGTATTTATAGGATTAAAAAAAGCCTTAAAGACACAAAAGGAAAAGGACAAAAATAACCCTATGCAAAGAAATAATACAGATAGATGAATATACAATAACACATCCCCTCAATCACAAATTGCACAAGTTAGTGTGAGATTTGAACAATGATCAAGGTTGATGTGGATAAGTTCCTAGTATGGGTACATAATGAACAAAAATATGATCAATAGCAACCATTTTACATACAAATTGATAGCCGATATCAACATATTTAATGCTATCTTGTTGAACATGATTGCTAACATATAGAAAGCATCAAAGTTGTCATAGCACAAAAAAAATAAAATAAAATAAAATAGAGCACTGAATGGGAACTATGAGCTCCCAAGCAGGTTGATATGACCAGGTGGATTTTCAACTACATAGACAAGAGCTCCATATTCAACCTCAGGTGCTTTTTAAAGTTGAAGCTGTGCCAAGGTAGATAGCATAACCTATGGGAAGACAACAAGAATATGAACAGCCAACCCAATCAGCATCCACGAAGGTAGTTAAAGATGTACAGATGTGTGAATGATGGGATGGCCCAATGTTAGCATATCCAGAAGATACCAAAAAACACATTTTGTTGCCTGCATATTAACCCAGAATATGAGTGGAAGTTCCGCATGCAAGTGGATATTATGGGCCGGCTTAGTCCTAGGTCGATGTTTGCATTTAACAACCCTATTTTGTTGAGAAGTATGAGAACAAGAGAGTTGATGGTGTATGCCATTACACACAAGAAAGTAGTTAAAGACTTGTCAATAAATTCACCACGACCATCACTATGAAAATTTTTTGTGATGGAAATATTAGTTTTCAAGTAAAGACTTTAAATGTTTAAAATAAGAAAAAACTTCACTTCTACTATACATTGGAGAGATCAAGAGTTTGGAGTACAATCGTCACCAAAGACCACATAATACCAAGATCCTAGATTGGACCTAGTTGGCAACTATTATACATCAAAATGAATCTAGCCTAAGCGCTTCTCTAGTATGTGAGATGATTGCAGGAATGGAAGGCAAGCATACTTTCCAATGTAGTAGGAGAAGCAATAAGTTCTGGTGGACATAAGAGAGGAATGGAAAAGAATAGACTGACGCTAAGCTAAAGTGTTGAGGATCTCATTGTGAGCAATGTTGTCAAAGGCAAGCATATTATCACCTAAAGCAAAGAGGCGAATCAAGGCACACTAGTCAATCAAGGAGATTTGAAAGAGGAGTATACCTTTTTGTCTAAGGCAAAAAAGTGACCACCTCAACAAAAAGTTCACAAGTTTTAGTAAGATTGACTAGTTTTCAAAATATGTTATGTGAAATAAAATAGCAAGTATTAAGATATAGATGGAGATCGCGGTCAATCTCTAGCAAAGTTACAAGTTAAAGCCTTATTTCTCATTAGTCATGTCATTAAACGTTGGTAGGTCAACAACTTAGTATCATGAAATTGAGGTGTTAAGTGAAAGAGACTGAATTTTTTTTCCAATGAAATATAATGCCGATGGATCTCTTGAGAGATATAAAGCACAATTGATAGCTAAAAGATACACTCATACTTATATTGTGGATTATCTAAAAACTTTTACTCTTGCTACAAAAATGAACATTTTGAGAATTTTATTATCATTGGCTATTCATTTAAATAAGAAATTCTTATGATATGATGTTAAAAATGCATTTCTTCATAGTGACTTAAATGAAGAAGAAATACACATGAATATCCCACCAGGATTTGAATGGGGCACAAGCATCCAGGTGTGTAAGTTCAAAAAGGCCCTTTCATGGGTTCCTGGAGCATGGTTTGGGAGATTTGCTAAATTCATAAAGGAGTCAAGGTATAAACAAAGCCAGGGTGATCACACCAGCTTTATCAAACATTCAGCTATGGGGGGAGTGACTGTTCCTCTAAATTATATGAATGACGTTATAGTAACTAGATATGACGAGAGAAAGAAGCATCAATTGAAGCAAAGACTAGTAAAAGTGTTTAAGATAAGAAGCTAAGAAAACTAAAGTACTTTTTGGGTATATAGGTGGCATATTCCAAATGAGGAATGTTTATATCAAGTTAAGAGAAGCCAAGGAAGCAGCAATTGTTGATAAAAGGATATATTCAGAAGTTGGTCAGCAGACTCATATACCTCTCTCATACTCAACCAGACATAGCATATCCAATGAGCGTCATTAGTCATTCAAGCATGATATAAGAGAACATCTTCAAGGTGCATCACTTAGAAGGCAGCCAAGGAAAAGTCATTTTGTAATGAAAAACAATGCTCTTATTCTAGAAGTCTATACTGATGCAGATTATGCAAGTAGACAGAAGATCAACTGCAAGGTATTGTTCTTTTCTTGAAGGTAATTTATTAGCATAGAAGAGCAAGAAGCAAAATGTAGTGCAAGGTCATTGGCAGAATCAAAATTTAGAGCTATTGCTCAGGGATTATGTAAGCTACTCTGGTTAAAGAATATTCTTGAAGATTTGAGAGTCAAATGGAAAGGCCCTATAAGGCTCTATAGGGACAAGAAGTTGGCTGTTAATATTGAACATAACCATATATAATATGATAGAACAAAACACGTTAAAATTGATAGGCATTTCAACAAGGAAAAATTAGAGGAAGGATTAATGTGTATGTTTTATGTTCCATCAAGGTATCAATTAGAACAGTTCGAATTGCCATGATCTTTTAACCAAGTTAGGAATGAAAGACATATTCTCCAGCACGAGAGGGAGTAATGATTTAGCTGTGAATTAATTGATTTTTGGTAGATTAAGCATTAATTACTGTAGCTTGGTAGAATTAACGTTGCAGGGTTAGATAAGATTGGTGTAGTAATTGCCACCAACCATGTTAAGACTATTTAAATAGCTCCTCTTATTTACAAATTAAAACACAATTCAAAATCATTCTACATTATTTCCCTACAGTTAGTAACACTAGATAGAATAGGAAATTTTTTATAGTTTAGCTATGAAGCAAGATTCAAAATTAAAATCACTAATTCTTTTATTTCTAAATAAGTCTAGATTAGATGACTAAAATACAAAAAATAAGATGCCTAAGATGTTTATGCCATAGCATTACGTCTAATACCCTAGAACTAATCAATGAAGACTTAGACTTGACTCTAGACTCAAAGTCGCTTTTGGAAATGTAATAGAGGTTGTTGTATCCCTTAACACTACCAATCATCTTCCCAAAGACTAGTCTTGCAAAACACAAAGTCACTTTACATTTCATATCCTTGGCAAGCTCACTCACAAACAATAGATTGTAATGCAATTTAGAAACAAAGAGAATATCAAACCAATATTAGATTAGCTAAGTTCACCATTCCCTTCCCTTTAGCCACTACTTACCATTAGACATTGAGATTTTGTTCAAACTATCACTAATTGAAAATGATTCAAAATATTTCAGAGAATTACACATGCTCAGAAGCACAATTGTCTGCCAACCAACAATCACGCCCCAGCTCTTTAGAGAGGATTAAACATGTACCTCATTGTGCAAACGTAGCTAAAGGAGATTTGCGAGCCTTACTGCTACATGGAGAGAGTAGGACCTAACCCAAAACTTGTTGGAGGTACATGATCTGATCTGTTGTGGAAGCCGCACCAGAGTTATGATCACCATACTGATTCAACTCCGCTACCTGAGCATTCTTATTCTGACTTCCCCTTTAAAGTTTTATCAAGCTTCCTATGTAACTTCTAACATGTTTCCATAGTATGATTCGATCAACCACAATGGTAACACAATTGTTTCTCCTTAGTTGGTGCCTTATAAGTGGATTCAGATGCAAGTACCAATGTTGAAGCATTGAAGTCTAGTGATGGGGCTAAAATCATTAAATGTCTACTTTCTTCCATCCTCACCTTGGCAAATGCTTCCTTAAGACTAGGTAGTGATTGTGTCCCTAAAAGTCGACCTTGAACTTCTTTTATGTCAGCATGCAACCCTTACAATAAGTCAAAGATTCAATCTATTTCAACATCTTTTTGTACATGATGCTATTTTCCATACACCATCTAACTAATTAATTATAATAATAATAATTAAAAAAGAAAAAAAAAATCTCTTGGCACAATTCCATCAGTGTGTTAAAATATTCCCCAACACTCATATTCCCTTGAGTAGTCACTCACAACTTTGAGCGAATTTCAAAACACTGATATGTGTTTTAAATTCATAAGAATAGATTTCTTGGATGTTTTCCTATCTCATTTGGCACTTCACAAAAGAGATACATCCTCCCGATTATAGGCTCCATAGAATTTAAAAGTCAAGCCATCACTAAGGAATTCTCGACTTCCCATGCACCATATTCTTTAGAGTTAATGTCAGGTGCTTTAGCTGTTGCACTCAAATATCCCATCCTACCATCCTATGGTTAAGAATCACTAGTTTCACCAACTGGAACCACTCGTGAACATTTGCAACATTCAACTTGTGTTGTGCAATTTGGAGTGTGCTGGTCGGCTATAAGGGAGACCAAATCTTGAGCTTTTTATTTTCATCGTTGGATGCAAAGGATCCAAATATGAGTTTGGATCCAAGCATCGCTTCTTAATATTTTGTAGTAGTAGAACTCATAGTGGATTAGTCTAGGGTGACATCAATCACCTACAATTCTAATACCATGGAGAAAATTATAAAAAGAAGATTCTCAAATCTTTATTCATGAAACTTTAAAAAAACATAATGTAAATCAAGAAAATTAAGAATATATTACCCAAAAGAAAAAAGAAAATAATTTTTTTCCGTAAGTATTAAAAAAAAAAAAAAAGAAAGAGAGAAAAAGAAAATTAAGAATAAATCCTACCAAATTTTGCTAACAAACTAAATGATTTAATCTTGAACGAAAAACTAATTATATCTAATCCTAACTATCTAACTGAATAAATTATGACAAAATCATATGCACATATTACCTATAGACGAAATAAAATAAAAATATAATAATAATAATTTTAAAAAAAAGGCAACAAAAAAATCACAACTAATTATCTAAATTTCTTCCTATTGTGTATTCATATATTTGCTAAACAAACCTATTATTTCCTTGAATCCACACCTCATTGAACTTTGTAAAAATACAAAATTTTCAAAGTGTCCATGAATGTGTGAAAAGAGTCCTTGTTACCTCTATTATGATTGACTTTGACTCATGAGTAATGAGTGGAATACAAGAACACAGGGCATAAGGCATGCGAATTTGCTTCTTGCCCTTTTGGGAAGCAAAGTGCAAGGTCAAAGATAGCTTCCATTTCCAGTGAGATAGCTTCATTTTAAAATATGAGCAACGATAAATATGCAAGTTTATCTAAAGAGATTTTAAAGGATTTCCATGGGAACTCCTCTAAATCAACTCTTAAGAACCAATGAGATGGGTGTCTATACACCTAAACTTGGAAACTGAACCACTAAGCCCCTATTCTAAAAGCATAAAACAGAGAACTGCATATAGTACTCATCTGAGCAGGGCTTAAACTTATCTTCTAAGGCTGGTCCAAGCTTATTACCTGGTTGAACTACCTTGTTGCTCACCCCTAGTTTTGCATGTTAACCACGCAACATAATCATTTGATGTTTTTCAGTATAGAAATGAGGATGACCAAGCACAATTTGACAGGGAAGACTATTAGCCTATCTATGTAACAAACATTGCCAGAATTCTCACACAATGAAGTGATCCATATCATATGATAAGGCCTATGTTCTTGGTAATATCTGTATAGAGACCATTCTACCAAGTCAAATTTGATTCTCTGATCTTAATGTATATAGTATAGAGCACATCTTATAACAAATGCATTTGCTGGTTTATGACTTTGTGTTTCATGTGACAAGCCACATCTGAGTTTCCTCATCTTCTTCTCTGCAATAGTTGCACCTGCTTGCTCATCGACATGTACATTTCTAGTATATGATTACTAATGAGATATTAAGGGGTGATACGAAATTCACCCAGACAAGGACTATGCGTCTTATTATTCCTGTGTCAATCTCCTGAGCTTGAACATGACCTTTATAGCAACACTATAATGCAAACAGATCGTCATTGAACATTTCAAGCTGATCCGAATCATGCATTCCTAATTTGAGCTCAGTTATAAGTGTCTACAGAATTCTCTAGATCTTATTTTAGTTGTGGAATTTAGTGCCTCCATCATATTACAGAAGGCACATCTACATAACTCACTCAGGCACACCACAGAGGCTGTCTCTCACTATTTAACATTATTAGACTTTCTGCTGGTTAGGATGCACAATTATAGCAAAATAAAAATAAGGAATTTACACATTTACAATTTACAATACATGTTCTTTTTGTGAGTACCACTGCACAGAAAAACACATTCATTTTGTATAACTGCACAAAATGGGGTAGTAAAGGAATGCATTTCCTAACAAAAACTAGCTATGCCCTACACAAAATAGGGGAAATAACAGATTGAAGTCAACAATGTCAAGTCTGTTTTTCCTGCATCTGCAAGTAGATGATGTTATTCATTCTCCAAGATCTCTTTTAGCAGAGCAATAGTTTTTTCCTATGTTAGAGTTCACAAAAATTTTTCACTCCTCAGAAGGAAGAATCAGGAGTGAAAAATTAGAAGTATATATAAGTAACTTCAGAAAAAGTATAAATATAGAAGATACATATCCCAACAATTTGAAAATTGATTTTCCCCAAAATACACCATTGATTTTGTGTTACACTTATTCTAAGAAAGGATATTCAGATGTCTAAACTAGAATTCTCGATCCAAACATACTTAAATGCATATTAAAATATATTCTTAAGTTCATCATGATTTTCATTGGCATAAAGTCGTTACATTTTCACATAACTGCCTCTTGAAAGTAGTTGTAAAACCAAAAAAATTATTCATAGTATGGTGATGCTTTGAGAGGTAAAACCAAATTAAGATGGAAACTTACACTGATGTGTGGACGAAACAGCGAGTGAGGCGCAAGCAGCAGCAACCTAGTATATGTTTCAACCATAGCAATGCTTGGCACAACCTGCATTTGCATAAGCAAGGAAAATAGTGAAGTAGCAAGGAATTTATAAAAGACACCATTAAAACAACCATCCCAGTTTTTAAGGCATTTGCCCTGCATATATCTGTCTTCTGTATCAACTCTAACTGCTGGCTGTACGGTGAGTTTTTCAACAAAAATGGATTACAGGACCACATCAGTGGCAATAGACATACAATGAAAAAAAGCACAATTATAACAGAAAATTACAACACAAATCTTAAAACTAAAATTCTTTCGCACCCTCATGCACCCCACCCACCCACCCACACCCCCAAACAAAAAAACCAAAAAAAATAAATAAATAGAACATGAAATTACAAATTCAATGAGTACCTGGCTAGAAAACATAGACTCTTCCATTTGATAAGCCAACTTCAAACACAAATGCATCGAGAATCCCATCATTAATGACATAGGTAATGGGCTAACTTCCCTCATTACTCTATCATTCGACTGCATATTCGAACCAGGTAATAATTCTGTTCCAGCAGAGGATAACCAATTCATCACTTTTTCAGAAGCTGGTTGTGCCATAGTATAAGACACAACCCAAAACATTCCAACAGACCGGTCATCCATATTCATGTAGTCCATAATGTGATCCCCTGAAGCAATAAGTAAAATGCTTAGAGAAACAGTAGTCTTTTCTGGAAACATCCAATTGAAGGGAAAACAAGTGTAAATCTTTACTAGATTTTCCTTTCAGCAGGTCAAGAAAGTTTCTTTTAAATAGTCCTCTCTGGAAAGTGTTCCCAATAGACCTCTCCAAGATGATTATGCTATGCAGTCCGAAATGGTGAATATCCAAATTATTTGTTTCATACATTGTTCGAGATAGTCAACAGTTGGGAATTATACCCCTAGAACTTCGGCAACCAACAAGTTGGTTTGGTGAAAAATAAAACTTCCTGGTTAACACTAAAGCAGGAATAAAGCTGATGAAGGAGGTGAAGTCCCTACAGGCTACAGAGAGTGATCTGTAAATAACCATATAGTTTTTCATGCAGGCTTAGGATTTCAAGCATCAAACTTCCAGAGGGATCCTCCTCAGAATGTATAAACAATGCGGGAGATGTTTTGTTTATCAATCCTTCAAGTGACTTTCTTTTATTCCCATGATCAGCACGAATATATCTCATTTCCTTACTTGTGGTTACCTTTTATTTACTCGGTTTCTCATGAAGACTCCTTTTCCAGAGAAAGAAGTACCAAGTCATAGAAACAACAAAATACCAGAATGTAACATTCAAAAAGAAGATTTAACAATAAAACAATAAAAAGAGAATATGTCTGAAGCATCTATCAGGAGGAATAGATAACTGGTGGGCACATTCAGAATAGATTTATGACCCATGCTACTCATACTCCTCACAAGAGAGAGGTTCTATAATAATTAGGACAAAAACAGAGTATATAGAATCCAAGTTTAGCGACAATAAAATGACGAGTGACTCTCTGAAAATGGGGGAATATATGTTTAAGTGAGAGTTTTAAGTTTTTAGGATCGATATTCAAAGAGTCTAGAGACATAGATAGATATTACACATAGAATTCAAGCAGGGTGAATGAAATGGAGAGGCATGTCAGGTACTCTATGCAATCATAAAGTAACCCTTTAACCTTAAAGTAAGTTCTAGCACATAGTTGTAAGACATGCAATGGATTGTGGATGTGAATGCTAGGCAGTAAATTACAGACATTAGCAAAAGTTGACAATGGCAAAGATAAGAATGCTAAGATGGACATGCAGTCACACGAGGGAAGTTGGACAGCATCCAAAGATGAGAATATAAGAAAAAACAATTTTAGGTGGTCTGGCTATGTACAAAGCCTTTATTTTGGAGAACTCATCAAATGTATAGACACTTTGATAGCAAATAACATAAAACAAGGGCAGAGGCCAAAAAAGATGAGGAGGAGTAATGAAAAATGCTATGATTTATTAGTTATTAATGCCCATGTTAAGTACCAAAAAAGACATAATGATATGATTATTTTAGTGCTATATATGTCCAATAAGGGATTGCCATATGGCCGGTAAACTACAAGAATATCTACAATAGGGCAACCCCCTATTGAACATATCTAATAGCAATGTAAACCCTACAGACATTACTACTAACTCAACAGAGTGCAATAGTGAAACAAGATTAATACAGTCAACCATACAATGGGAATGAGGCTTATATTGTTCTGGTTGCTACTAATAGTCTCACCTATTTCATGGTAACCATGAAATGAAAACATCATTAACTTCGACAAATTTTAAATTATTACGGTTGACAAAGGGGTATGAAGAAAGAAAAGATACAAAAGGTTAGAAATATAAATGACTAAAAAAGTTGCACTTTTCTCTAAGGGCTTAAGCTAGAAATAACCCTTGAGGATGCTAACATGACCAAAAAGAAATGAAACTGCTGTCTCATGAATTTCATCAACTGTGCTATTTAGATGAGATTTACAACCTTCCTTAAGCTTTAAAGTAAAGTGAACTTTACAATCAAAAGTGGTAGAGCACATCAAAATGTATTCTAATCTAATTTCAACTATGTATATAAGTTGCAAAGAATTTAATTGAAAGAGAAGAATATCCAATAGATTGGATACCCAGTAATATAGACTTCTAGTGTATTCAAACTCATGTTACCTTCCACTTGCCTCCACCATTCATCTATTTGCTTTCCTTTCTGAAGTTGCTCATTGTTTAAGTATTCCCTTATTAATTTGTTCATTGACCAAATACGCAAATTTTGGCAACTGCTGATAAAATCAAGCAGGATGCTTTGAGGATTATTTGGATCAGAGCACTTGTCCTCCCGATGAAACGATAACATCTTCCTAGTTGTTTCCACCTATCCACATGATCACAATAACAAAGTTAAAAAAGTCTAGCCAATATGGATTGCTTACTCAAGCAATGAAAATTCATATGTGTGTCAAGGTCTTGAAGAAGAAGAAGAAGAGAGGAAAAAAATTTTAGAAAAACAAAAAACATAAAACAAAAACACTACAAGTACACATCCATCAAATTCCTTCTACACTAATTGATGTTGAGAAGTATACTGGTGTGTGTTACATAGCATGTATACAGAAAAGTTGTGCAGTGGCACATCTATGAATGTGCAGTGTGTGTATTTGTGTATGTAGAGTGATGTGTATATGAAGTGATGTAGTAAGAGTTAGTGTAGACTTGGTGTCCTTGTGTTCCTTCTATCAGTGATGATCTATCGTCATATTTAGGGAATTTAGAAGTGAAAAAAATCGAGATAAAATTCTCTCATACACTTTTTTAATCTGATGGAAGCATATATTACACATTATCTAAAGATATACTTGATGGATAAGATATACTTCCTGATTTTCTACTAACAAACTAGATAAGGATAAATCTTCAACCTTCAAGACACTCGATAAATATCAGAAACTAAATAGGACTTATTATCCTAATGTTAATAACCAAAACTGACGCTAAATAAATAAATTAAAAAAAAAATCAACTAACACATTAATTAGAAACTGATCCGAACGGTAGCAGTAACTAATAAATAACCATTTTCTTCACTCCCCCTCAAGTTAAGGAATAAATATCAATCATTCCTAGCTTATTAATATTTGCACCAAATAGCTGCTTTGGTAGAGATTTTGTTATTACATCTACTTCTTGGCACTTAGATGACAAGTGCTCTAACCTGATGTCTCCGCTCTCAATTTCTGATTTTATAAAGTTTCTACCAAGCCTTACATGCTTCATTCTATCATGTTGCACAAGGTTCTTTACAATATTAATCACTGATTGGCTATCACAAAGGACTCGAACCTTTTCAACTTTGACATCCAGATCTTGTAACACTCATTGTACCCATATCACTTCACATATACCTTGTGCTACAGCTCCGTATTCAACTTCTACACTATTCCTTGCCACCACTGACTATTTTTTACTTCTCCATATTACTAAGTTTCCCCACAATTTTGTACAAAAACTTGAAGTAAGCTTCCCATCTACTACATCTCCACCCCAATCTACATCTACATACACCTCCAAATTTCGAGATAGATTTTTCTTGATCAGTAAACCTTTTCTTGGAGCACCTTTTAGGTATCTAAGTATATGATTTGCTCCATTCATATGATATTGCATTGGTAAGTGCATAGCCTGACTAACCAATCTTATGGCATAAGCAAGGTCTAAACAAGTGAGAGACAAGTAGATTAACCTTCCAACTAGACATTGATACATTCCTTTTTCAACTGGTGAATCATTCTCTAAGGCAAGTGTTTTCCAATTTTGGGGCAAAGGAGTACTTACTAGCCTATAACCAATCTTCCCAATCTCTTGCAAGAGATCCAGCACATATTTTCTTTGATTGATGAATCCTTTTGCTACTTCTATTCCCAAGAATAATTTTATTTCTCCGAGTTCTTTAATTTCAAATTTCTTCTTAATTTCTCTCTTTATCCTTAATATTTTAACTTCATCATCACCCGTAATAATCATGTCATCAACATACATAATTAGTACTAATTTCAAACCATTGCTTCCAATCTTAATGAATAGTGTATTCTCAACTTAACTTTGCATATAGCTCAAGTCAATCATGGCACGACTGAATTTCTTGAACCAAGCCCTAGGGGACTGTTTTAATCCATACAAAAATCTCCTTAATCTGCAAACTTTTTTATTATTTCTATTAGTTTCAAGCCTAGGTAGTATTTGCATATAAATCCCCTCTTCTAATTCACCATTTAAAAAGGCATTCTTTACATCCAATTGATATAATGACCAATCTAAATTTGTAGCAATAGATGAAATGATTCGGTTTAAATTAAGTTTAGTTACAAGTGCAAATGTCTCAACACAATCAATACAACGAGTTTGAGTGAATCCTTAAGCTGCTAACCGTGCTTTATACCGTGAAATACTGCCATCAGAGTTATGCTTGAGACTGAAAATCCACTTACATCCTAAACCTCTCTTCCCTATAGGAAGATCATTAACCCCCCATGTGTGGTTATGGTGTAAAGCTCTCAGCTCATCTATAATGGCTTCCTTCCAATTCTCATCACTCATTGCTTCATGAATATTCTTAGGAATGACAACTTCAAGTATTGTAGTAACAAAGGCTCAAAATTTTGGAAATAATCCGTCATACCTTATATAATTTGAGATGGGATACTTAGCACATGTACGCCTTCCTTTCCTCAATGCCATGGGCAAATCAATCCCTTCTTTCTCATCTGAGTCAACCCCTAATGACGTGTCTGTTCCTTATTGTTCAACCCTTGTATCTGACCCCAACTCAGTAACTTGCATAACCGAATCCTTTGGTTTAGACAATTGGTTCAACTGAGCAGCCCCTCTTTTTCTGGAATAAACCTAAAGAGGTTGTGCTTGAGGACCAGAAGGAAAATGACTCTTTGACTCAGTGTTTTGATTGGATTGACCAGACTTAGGAGACTCAAATAAAGGCAACTATGACTGTAGGTTAGGCTATGAGCTAGACATTGAAAGGAATACCTCTCTCCCTGGAAAACACACATTTTCTACTTCGTTTCCTGCTTCTGCTTGTTCTGATGAATAATAAGGTTCTTCTTCCATAAATAATACATCAACAGTGACAATAGTTCATCAAGGAGGAGGGTGAAAAACTTTTTATCCCTTTTGTACCACTGAGTAACCTATAAACATGCATTTGAGTGCCTTCTTCTCCAGTTTATTTTTGTGTGGCTGATTGTTAAGTAGGTAAGCAATACAACGAAACACTTTTGGTGATAAATTGTTAAACACTCGATTGGCAGGATAAGAACTTAGAAGAGTACTCAATGGAGTTTTAAATTTTAGAACCTTGGAAGGAAGACGGTTTATTATGTAAGCAACAGCAAGAATTCCTTCCCCCCAAAAATGATGCAGTACCATCTATGCTAACATCAACCTTGCAGTTTCAAGAAAGTGTTGGTTTTTTCATTCAGCCACCCCGTTTTGTTGTGAAGTGTACACACATGAACTTTGGTGAACAATGCCTTGTTCAATTAGATAATTTTCAAACTCTGTTGAGAGGTATTCCTTTCCATTTTCAATTCTTAGGATTTCGCTGTTTGTTGAGAAAACATTGTGAACATATTTATGGAACTGTTTAAAAACATGATTAGCTTCTGATTTTCCCTTTAAGAAGTACACCCAACACACTCTATTATGGTCATCAATAAAGCTTATAAACCATTTGTGGCCCGAAGGTGTTAGTATACGTGCTAAGCCCCAAATATCGCTGTGAACATGATGGAATGGTTTTGAAAGAGTATATGCGAGAGTTGAATAAGAATTTTTTGTAAATTTTGCATAAATACAGGACTCACACTTGAAATTGTTCTGCTCTTTATTCTTGAACAGATTGGGGTACAAATGCTTTAAATACATAAAATTTTGATCACTAAGACACTCATGCCAAATCATCACATTGGATTTATTCCTAATTGATACTAAAGACTGACTCAATGACTTGATACCCGATTGGGACTCCATTCCAGATAAGTAATAGAGGCCAGTTCGCTCCTCAGCATTGCTAATCATCCTCTCTGAAGTCCGGTTCTGCAAAACACACTCGTTTTGGGAGAAAGTCACTTGACAATTCAAGTCTTTTATAAGTTTACTTACAGAAATTAAATTGTATCTTAGTTCAAGTACTAGAAGTACTCCATTAAGGGTTAGAACAAAGATAATTATTGTTCCTCTTCCTTTAACTCCAAGACTCTTGCCATTTGTAACCAATACTCTATCTGATTCATTGCACTCATTTAAGGTTTTAAAGTGCAAAGATGAATTGCACATTTTCAGAAGCCTTAATGTCTATGATCCACGATTTTTCACATTTTTCTTGAGAATGAAGATGAGGTTTACCCTGATGTGCTACGGCTGCAGGAGAAAGCACATTAGCTTCTTTATTCTTACCAAAATTTAGTTTCATTTGTGTGAGTATTTACTACAACAGAGTAACCTGGTCTACTGAAAGATTGAACCCGGTGCTTAGGCTTTTAGCAGTATCGATGTCGGCTAATTGTGTAATGTTACTCTTAGGTATGGAGGATTTTCCCAGCTGAAAGCTTCTTCCTTGTCTAGCCTTGAATCCATCCAGTTTGCCATTTAACTTCCAACAATCCTTACGTAGGTGATTGGGTTTTCATGTGTCAAAATTAGGAGTTAAAATAGGGAAAAGGCAATTATGCACAACTGCTCCTTGCATCCATATTTTATGGCAGAAAATGAATGAAAAAGCAAGCCTATTTTTCTCCTAAAGTTTCAGAAGTTAAGTGTTCAAAAAGACCATTGGGTTCTCCCTTTACTTATGCCCAAAAAAAAACGAAGAAATCATCGTGTTTTCTCTATAACAAGCTCGAAAGTTACTAATTGTATTGATATTTAACATTTGGTATAAAAGCCACTTTTTATAGAGAAACTAAAGCAGTTTCAGTAACAATTCAAAGCCTTCTTGTTGATGTACACAGAAGACTAAACCCAATGAAGCATGCAAGCAACAATTACCAGTTTGGATTGCTTCATTGACCAGGGGTGTAGCAACTTCACATACAGTACCATGGGACATGAAGTGACCAGCAACAATAGAGATGGTTTGAGTCAGATGTTACCCCAACTTCATGTGTGAGGCCACATGCAATTCCAAAAGGGGGAGTAATGTTACATAGCGTGTGTACAGAAAGGTTGTGCAGTGGCATGTATGTGAATGTGCAGTGTGTGTATTTGTATATGTAGGACATGTATGCACATGTAGTAAGAGTTAGCGCAAATTTGGTGTCCTTTTGTTCCTTGTATCAGTAATGATCTGTCCTCATATTTATGGAAGTTAGAAGTAGTTATTCCATGAGTCAGACTAGGAGCTAAAATAGGGAAAAGGGCAATTATGCACAACTACTCCTTACATCTGTATTTTACGGCAAAAAATGAATGAAAAGGCGAGTCTATTTTTCTCGTAAAATTCCAGAACTATAACGTTCAAACAAATCGTTGCGTTCTCTCTTTAATTAAGCCTTAAAAAAACAAAGAGAGAAAGAAAGAAGAAACTGTTAAGTTCTCTCTATAACAAGCTCAAAAGTGATTACTTAAACAAATCCTATAACAGTGTGCCCAGTCCCATATTGAAAGTGTGCATCTTCTCTCCCTCCCTCCCTGTCTCTCTCTATATATATACATACATGGATATATGTATATATATGTTTGTATGTATATAAGCAGCACATGTTATCTAGAAACACAGTTCCTTTTTTGGCAAAGTTCATAATATGACAATAATACATGGCTTTGTAGCTCTTAAATTGGGGAACTCAAGCAGGGAAGCAATGGAGATAGCTTATGTCAAGTTTGCATGTGAACCACTACAATAACTTTCTTACAAAGAGATAAGCACATGTGAGTAAAATTTGCCTTTCCCATAGACCTGCTGTTGTTATGATTCAGAGTGAGAAAATCTGGGTTCAAGCAACCAATCACCCATGCATGTAAGGAAGCACAAGAGAGAAGTTCTGCCATCTCAGCATGGAGACAATTAGAGAATTGGCATTGCTAGGTAGGATACAGATAGGATTGACAGCTCTACTTAAAGTGGGGCATATATATATAAACAAAATGCCAGTTAAATGAGGGGTTAGCTCATTTCTTCATAAAAACTCCACATTGGAGCTGGAAGCTCTGTGACATATTCCTAGTGGAAGCAGATGCAACTTTCTTTCACATTCACATCAGTAAAATCCCTAACTTTCGCCCCTAGTTATAATATTTGGTCTGACCCCCAGGATTCTTGACAAAGACAGATGTGCATAGCAGGAATTCTTGAGCTGAAAACTTGAAGAAATTGAAGCATTAGGTAATGGAACACTTGAAGATGGTGAAAGCAGAAGAAGAAATGAGATGAGCAAGGATGGCAGAGATAAGTCAAAAGTTAATTGCTCTTGATATTTCGGAGGAAATAGGTAATGTTGAATTGTAAACCAATGGACAATGGAATGGATCCTAATGTCAAGCTTTTAGCAAACCGGGTGAGAGCCTCTTTCCAACCCTCAGAGATATGCTGGTAGTCCCATTTCTTATCCAAGTAAAGCACCCACTGCACTGATCATATATTCGCCAAAGCAACATGCAAAAAAGAGTTTTTTTTTTTTTTTTTTTTTTTTTTTGGGGGGGTAAGTGAGATATTTTCATTTCCCAAAATTATACATAAGATGTGTACAAGAGTTGATGGCTCTTATGTTGGCAATCCAACACAGTTTCCCTATCTCTTAGTGTCCAAATTTGTGATTATAACAGATCAATGCAGCTTAAATCATCTGCTAAAACAGTACTTGACAACACCTGACCAACAAAATTGGCTTTCAAACTTGATTGGTTATGATTTAATTGTTCAATAAAAGGATAGAACAGACAACAAAGCAGCATATACTTTGTCATGGAAGTATGAGGAATTGGAGTATAGGGCAATTTCTGGTCCCTCAGTTGAATATTAATACATCACAGCAGGCAGTGGAGGCTGATATGGTGTTACCGGAAATTATATAGAAGCTCAAAGTTGACTCTGGTCATGTTCCTAGTTTCAGACATAATGTGCAACAGTTATTCTACAGTAATGACTGGTTATTCAAGCTAAAGCTCAGATTGGACAAGCACATTTCTCCAAGAATTTCACTACTTACTATTCAGTGGACATTCAGGTGCATTTTGAACTTATCAGCACATAGGACATCTATTGGATTTTTTAGGAAAAGGATGTGTACAACTATGTGGCTGCTTGTGATGTTTGTCAGTGCATAAAATATCGAAGCACAGCCCAGTTCTTAAAGTCTCACATGAAAATTTCAACTGAGAATATCTAATAGCATCATAAACATAGTAAGTCTTACACAATTTATAGTATGCTTCAATCCAGTAGAGTAGGGAGCACAATTAATATCAAAGAAACCACATAGGCAACTTTGACAAAAGGTGTGTAAATGCGGAAGGACAGAAATATTCTTCATTTAGCTTTATTCAATTTTCACATTAGCATTTATAGTCCCTAATTTTTGCTGTAGTCATAATACCTACAGATAACTTTCACCTTATGTGAATTCCAGTTTTTAAGTCTCACACCAAAATTTCAATTGAGAATATCAAACAACATCCTAAACTGAAAAATCTTGCACAATTTATAGTATGCTTCAACCCAGCACAAGTGGGAAGCACGATTACCATCAAAGTGACCACATAGGCAACTTTGACAAAAGCTGTGTAAATGCCCAAGAAGAGAAACATTCTTCATTTACCTTTATTGTCATTAGGGATTCAGTCCAAACTCTATTTTTGCAAAATTTCTTCTCATCTACAGCTTTCTTACTTACAATGAATCATATATGGAGATAAACGTCAAACCACAAAAATCCAAGTAGGTTTAATCAAAAATAGAGAATGAATCCAATAAACCAATGGATCAGGAAGAATCGGAAAAAGGCAACAATCATAAAAGTAAATAACAGATCAAATTTACTCAAAAACTGACCTTTCGAGGATTTGTGTCCAAAACTTTCATTACATGGTCGACCCTTATTACTTCTACAAGTAGCCAAGTCACATGATTTGTCCGAAGAAAATTGTGCTCACCTTCTATTAGGCGTGCAACTAGTTTGTCCACAAAATCAATAAAATCTATGCACCCACTTTTCATTAGAAAAAAGAAGATGTCTGAAAAGACAAGCCACTCAGACCAGCAATTATTTTCTGCAGGAAAATATGTCCAAATAATTATCTCAGCATGGTGTGGTGGCCGAAAATATAAACAAAACAATGAGTATGGATTACAGAACCAATAGTACCAACATAGAGAAGGCAACAAATACTGACAAAAGTACAAAATGGGAAGGTGTCCAAACAACATATCAAAAATACAGCATATTACCTATCATCTGTTCTAGGTATTATCTATTTTACTACTAATACATATTATCCGAAATTTGCCCACAAAATATCATGATATGTGTCAAAAATATTTAAATAACTCCACTCATTCAGTCAAAATGTCAATAGATAGAGACTTATAATTAACAATATTACTCTAACCTAACATCACCCTTTTCCTTGACACCTCTATCCTCAGTTTTTTTCTTTTTTTGCCCTTTTGCTTTTTCCCCCTAGAAGAACTTTGTTATGTATTAGTTTTTTTTCTTTTGGGATAAATTTGTCATGTTGTGGTTGTTAAATTGGCATTGCAATTTTTAGGTGATATTGGATATGTAGTTGAAATATTATGATCTTTGGCATGACCATTTATAAAATTAGTATTGTACTTTTCCCCTTCAAATGTATACTTGCAAGCAATATAGTTGAATTCCTAGAAATGCTTTAAGAATGGATTCTATGCCTTGTCAAGTCCTCTGATTGTTGTTATTGTTGTTGGTAGAACTAGAGTAGCCAACTTTACAGTTCTCCTTGTACATTTATTGTACCCTTCCTTAGGAGTCCTATGATGTCATTCATGGTAGGACTTTAAATAAAGCCATATTTTATACCAAGCAATGAACTTTTGAGTAAAGCCCATGGCCTAACTATTTAGTTTAATAGATCTTTTTAAACAGTTGTTCAAAACCTTTAAGGCTTAGTCTTTTAAATGATTATTTATAAAGTATACATAGTTTTATTTTCCAAATTATTTGCCGTTGTCATACCATAAAGAGAGAGAGTTGCCATTCACTATTTTCCGCTGTAGCAAGTTTGAAGCCATTTCCCTTGTATGTGAAATCTTCCTCCAAGCTTGAAGCATCACTAAGAGCTCCTATAAGCCAAAAATTATGTCACTTTAATCACTCCTTAACCAACTCGCCCGTAGAGAATCACTTCCCATACATAATTCCACATGTGCTTCAATTGTGCAGCTGCATTCCATTCCATAACATCAATAATCCGTAATAAACCCCTTCACATTTAAGCTTGCAAACAACTACCTAAGCAACTAGCATTTGTTTTTGATTCACTATTCCCATTCCAAAGGAATCCAATCATTTTGGAAGAAATTTCCTTCAAGATACACTTAGGAAGTACAAAAATAGATGACCAAAAAACTTAAAGTGCAAAGAGTATGCTCTTGACCAGCAAAACTCTACCACAAAAGACAAAAACTTGCTAGTCCAGACTCCAGAGATTGATACACAAGCTAACTCTTTGCACAAGATCAAGGCAAGAAGTTTTAGAAGGTTTAGAAGAGACCAAAGGAATTCTCAGGTATTTGATGAATAGGGAAACCAAAGAGAACCCTAGACAAAAGGCACTTTGTACTTGAACAAGCAAAGAAACTCCATAAGGAAAACTTGCCTTTTGTTTGGATTAGCCTTTAGACACAACAAGGACTCAAAGGAAAGAAGTGCTTCTTTAACCAAATTAATTGATCGAAGATCTCCACCCACAAAATTGAGGAGGTCATTGGCAAAGCAATGAATGCTTAATGCTTTCTCTTTCTAAAGACATGAGAAAATCTCCATAACTAAGACGAAAAGATGACAAGAGACACATTCTCCTTACTAAAGTTCCCCAAAACTCAAGATGAAGCCAACTAACTCCCCATCAAGATTTATGGAAAATCTTAAAGTGAATGACACATTAGGAGACCTAATTTATAAAAGGAAGCTGGAAATTTAACAAAAGTAAGAAAAGGAAATTCCATTTAACTATATCATTAGTCTTCATGATATTAACTTTCATTGCACACCTAGGACTTGAGAATTATGATACCTTTTAAGAAGTTCTTGGGATACAAGAATGTTGTCCACTATTCTTCTTCCTTCAATTAAAGTAGTTCGTTCCTTGCCTATCAAAGAAGGAAATAGTAGTTTCAAACACTCACAAGAATCTTTCAAGTAAATTTGTAAATTAGTAACAACAAGAGATACGTAGAAATTAGTTAGACATGAAGGATTTTGACACTTACCTGAAAGAATGAATTTTACACCATACACTATTCACATTTACATTTTTCATTTTGGTTTCTAGCAAACCCAAAAATGATACCTTGTTCTCTCTACATAAATCTCTTATCTGTTTCCCTTTAACGCAGTCATTCGAACCCCTATATTCCAAAAAGCTAACAAGATATTTACAAAAAGTAAAGCAACTCAAACATCAGGAGCTAACCTACCCATGAGTTGCTCCCTTTTTATTCACCTTCTTCCTTACTTTGTTCTTTTTGATCACTCCATGGTGATTCTTACTCCTCTTTCATATCTCCAATAAGAGGTAATTCTTAAGTTTCAATGACATGCCCAACAGTGGATGCAAGGATTGAGATTCTTCTAATGGTTGTCCTATCAAAGTCTACAACAATTGGCCCCAATTTCTTTAATAGCACCTTCTTAACTCCTTTCTCAACCTTCCGCTTATCAACAAGTTTGAAGGTAGATAATCAACCTCATCAATACTATCCTTCCAACAATTCTAGGCTTAGGGATGTCCTTTACATCTTGTTTTGCATGTGAGGACACAAAGTGATATGAACCCTATTCCACTCCCTATCAAATATAAGTACCTAAAGACATGTCATCTTAATTCCTCCAATAAGTACTAGGTGAAATCTAGTAGTGCATGGTTTATATTCTTTTACATGTATTCTATTTCAGATATTTTGAAAATATCTTAAAAGTTGTAGTAAATTCTTAGCGAGCGCTTAGTTGGCAAGTTACTTTTACATAACTTCTAAAATAACCTAGAATCTTCTGTGATTGGGAGAAGGCCTAAGAAGTGTAATATAAATAATCACATGAGAAAGAAGAGGAACTCACAAGAATATTCGGATTTGCAAAGTAGAAAGTGAAGAAAGTTAAGCAACTTGCTCAAGTGAGTCAACATACTTGATTGTGTTCATAGTTTCATCACAATTCATGTAGATTTTCTTTTAAATTCTATATTCCCACTACTGTGTTCTAGTATAAAAAATCTGCGCTCGAAAATTTTGCAAGTGCAACAATCAAGGGGAATCTATATGTCCATCTCTATTAGACGTGAACATATTAATTACACTCATTTGATGTTATGATGATATCCACCTACAATGGTCTTCCTAATGCACTTGTTACATAACTAAGGCCATCCTCTTGAAGAAACTCAATGGGAAGACCACAAATCTTAACCTAAATGGGCATTCTAGAAGATTGAATCCAAGTAAGTTGCATGCCTATTCTCCATCCTTCCAAGAACAAATATCGATACGAGAAAAGCTAAGGCTAGCATAAGACTCTAAGGAGAAAATCTTCGTTCAAGAACTTAAATAAACAGAAGCCAATCTCATAACTTAAGACTTTTATAAGTCCATTACGAGTCCATAAGCTACAAGCGATCTTGTTGATAGTTAAAAATGGCAGCTTCTTTTGATAAAGCAACTAACCAGAGTATTCCTGCAACTCTTTTCCCCCACCAAAGAAACTACTTAAGGGTACCACTTTAATTTTATCGCCTACCCTAGTAAGAGGGTAGTACGTTAAATAAATATCCACCTTAGACTAAGGGCTTGAGTCTCTAGAAAAAGCATGGGCAAAGGTAAGGGAGGATAAACTTTGGTTTTGAAAAAGGTTAGGAAAAGTAGGTGGTATCCAATTTTGGTGTTGGTTGGAGGAATGAAGGTGAATTGTGTATCTCTCAAAACCAAAGGAGGAGGCACAAGCTTCCATGAGGAAACTAAATTTATCATGGCTCGACCAAAGGTTACCCTTTTTTATTTATGGGTAGATTGCCATGCACAGAAAAAGAAACAACTTTAGGTGCCAAAACCTTAAGCCTAACACTTAGCCGCCCAAAGGAGAGGTCACATCAACTTTTTTCTTCTAGGAATCTCAAAGGTCTAAGACCAATGGATCAAAGGGTAAGCCTCCTTAACAAGGGGCTGAGAAGAGGAACTTGAAGCTTTGAGGCTTTTCCATGGCCAAAGCTAAAGAAACTTTATAATAAGAAAGATCACATCGTTTAGAAAGCTTAGAGGATTGAGGAACCTTCTTAGGCTTTCTAAAGAATGGTTTAAATGGAGAAAGAAGCTAGGGGAAATAGACTCAAAACACTCAAGCACAAAAAAATATACCCACAAAGGAGGTGATAAAACATGAGGACCCTCAGAAACCAAAAGTAAAGAAAATAGAGAGGGAAAGTAATGAAGAACTAAAGACAACTAAAGTAAAGAAAGAGAATGTGTGCAAAAGGTTTTTAAAGGAAAAAGGTGCTTAGACAAAGTGGTAATCTCGGAAGGTTTTCTAAAAAAGGAGAGCATTTTCTCAATCTAGATATATTTACTCTCTGTTAGGGTGATGGTCTATGAGTTTTCTTTCCATGCGTACTCCACCACCTTCAAACATGCTGCAACCTGCTAATTTGTTTTGATCCTTAACAGGCAACTTTTGTATGCATTAGCCAATGCATTACCAATATCAAAATTTAAAGATTTAAATTCCAGCTTGAAAGGATATTTGGAATACATAAATAAGAATGTACTATAGATTTGTTTATTTCAGATTTACACATATTTTACCTTATGTATCCAAGTCTATAGGGTAAGCCATCGTTTAGTTAGTCAAGGACTTAGTCTAGATTTGTTCCATTCCATTCCTTTATTTGTATCCTAGATAGGAAATAACGCATATATCAAAGTGTACAACCTACTTTCAAAGATTGAAGTAAATAAGTTCTCTTTGCAAATCAGATAGATTGATTAAATGAATATTAATTACCTTTTCTATTAAAATTTCTAATAGTAGTCTGAAACAATTATTAAAAGAATCTATTATTTGCAGTTTGTACAAATATTCCCCATTCAATTGCAAATCAGATAGATTGATTAAATGAATATTAATTACCTTTTCTATTAAAATTTCTAATAGTAGTCTGAAACAATTATTAAAAGAATCTATTATTTGCAGTTTGTACAAATATTCCCCATTCAATTGAAATTATTACTTATCAAAAAAAAAACTATAATTAAAAGAATCTATTATTTCTAAATACACAACTTGATTGGTATAAACTTTAAATGAAATAATAAGTTAACTAATAATATTTTATCAATATTTATTGAAAAAAATAAAATTTTATTTATATCATTAAAAAATTATGTGTGCATTGAAATTTTCAATTAACAATGGATAGATTTTCCTCTCTTTCTGTCTTTTCATAGTTCATTCAAAGAGTGCTAATTGTCAATGATATAGTCATCTAAAACTCAATTTCACACGTTACATTTAGCATACATGAATCATGAATCATTTGGAAAAACATTTGAAAAATACATGACAAAGACCCTACAAAATTAATTTAGGTTACCCAAGTAAAAATTGTCAACAACTATTATTAAGAGAGATTTTAGGAAAGCCCTTGAAGCTGTCAAATTTACTACATTTTACCAACTTCCCTAATGAAGCTCACAGTCTCTGGACAAATTTTGGCTCACAACTTTTTCAAGCGTCAAACACTTAATAAACATGCTTAAAGGTCCTGTGAACTAGTGCATATAATTTTAAACTGCAGATAACTAACACTTCACAAAGGCAATTTTTTTAAGTAGAACGAAGGTATCAAATGTTAGACCACATCAGGAGTGGCGAAAGGCAAATATATCTCTCTAAAAAGCTACAGGACATGGCAATATGTTCTAATGCCTTCATGCAAGGCAACAGAGAGAGAAACCAAATAATTTATGACAAAGATTCTTGCCTGAAGTGGTTAACTTCAATAGTTCAACAACCCTATCAATAGTCGCTTCACAAATCATTTCCGAAGTAAAAACAGCACCAGGAGTAGGTTGTTGAGCAGCAGGCCTATAGCAAGGAGCAAGCAGAAGCACACGCTTCCACCAGTCAGGTGATGGTGTGGTACGGATAGCATGTCTTATACAACGCAAAGCTCTCTCCCAATCTAAACTTCCTCTTTGGATAGAATTCGCAAGATCCTGAAGTAAATTGAAAATTAACCGTCTGATCCATAATAAAGATTGTATCCTATAAAAGCAATTCATAAAGTATCTAAATATACTCTCAAAGAAATTCTCTACAATGCAGTTTGAGAACGAGAGAGAATGAGTTAAACAATATTATCAAATCTGTTCCCACAATACTAGTTATGATATTGAATGATCTGTAACTCTATAACCACCCCTTGAAGATCAAAGAACCAGTCAGGTACATACTTTGAAGTGACAGGAAAGAGCAGATGCACCTGCAGATCAGAAGTGGTTCTGCATCATATTTCTACTTTTCAATGAAACAAATCTTTACAATATCTCCCATTTCATCCATTCTTATATCGCTACCTTGGAGAAACAGCTCCAAGGTCTACCATTTCGGTCACCAGTTTTGCAAATTGAAGAATATAAAAGCACTTTGTTAGATATCTCTCTTATATTTTGATGATAACAAAAGGGCATAAATACTAATAAATTATTAAGAATGCAGGTATACAGAAGAATTTTCAAAAAGTTTAATTTCGTAAAACTAAGTTGTATTCAAAAACTTATTCAGAAGGTTTGAATTAATTAAAATTAGACTAATCTGAAATTCTTTAAAAAGAATTTTAAAAGCTTTATAGGTTCATCTATAAAACATATAACATTATTTTTTAATTCGAATTTAACAAGAACTAGTTCTATTAGATTAGGTGTATTAAGAAAATACACTTAATCCCATTTCACTCAAGATATAATTAAGATCCATGATTTTTTTTGGCAAATTAATTTTTGAAAAATCAAGATAAGCACAAATATAAATAAGGATAAAGTTGAATCGAATTTTATGGAAATTCAAATTTTGAATATGAGTTTTATCCAAAAGTTTCTAATGAGGTATATCTCCTCGACAAATTCAAATCAAAAGATTATCTAGTGATTACAAATTAAAGTTTATCTAATCTAAACAAAATAAAAAGAATAGTTTTTTAAATTCAAGTAATTGAGATCCTCTTAAAATATTTAAGGATTATCTTTAGCAAACTAACGGTTGGACAAAAACAAAAAAATTAATCTTCAATATATTAGCTATTGGAAGATTTCTATATAAAAAAGAGAAAGGATTTAAAAACGTCAAAAGCTCTCACAAAACAAAAAATCGATATCAAATTATACCTTCTAAAAAGTTACAGAAAGTCCTTCAGATATTTCTTCAGAAAGTTGCACCAAAGCAAATTATTCAACATTCGTTATTTCTCTTTAGAGCGAAATTGCTTGAGTTTCATAATTGTATTCTTACTTGTAATTAGTAAATCTTATTTATTATTTGAAATCAGTATATACTCCATAAATCTGCATTAGCCTAAATTGTAGAGAAACTAGATAAATAAAGTAAAGTATTATGAAGTCTATGTGTAACGAATACTTGTAATCTTTTTGTAATTTGATTTAGTGAACAATACCAGTAAAGTAAACCAAATCCACAGTAGTAGAGCTAAAAAAGAGTAATAAATATAAGGTCGAAACTCTAAAAATCTCTACTTGATATTCTCCTTCCTTATTCTTTTAATTTGCTTTACTAATTATTGCGTGTTAAATTATTAAATTATCACTATTCACTATTATAAGTTGTTAAGAAGGATAATTTTATTTTTCTTATATCAAAAATGTTTTCAAAAGTTTAAAGATATCAATTTACCTCTCCTTCTTAATATCTTATACGGGACCAACACACTTCCTTCTCAAATAGGATCTTCCCAAGAACTAGTTCTATTACATTTTGTTGCATGCTTACCAAGTGGAATTGTCGAGTGACATTGTCCTTTTCCTAACTAAGACACTAAGAAACAAGCAATTAGTGTGCAGTAGGCATGCTCATAACATCGTTCTTTTACCTTAATACTTGAAAATACAATGGTAGGTTGCTGACGTAAAGAAATCTGACCACTGCATCTTCTTTCACAAAATTGTTCTTTCAGTTAACTAATTAGTTAAAAATGTGCCTCAAGAAAGACTCGTATAAATCTTTTGCTAGACATGAGGTTAGCCAACTCTTATATTATAGTGACAACAAAATTATCTCCATAAGACACTTGCAGACATTTGAAATGTTTACGTAACAGAAGCAATGGTATATGAGCAATTCAGAGTTTATATTTCCAGCCTAGCTAATAAAACAACCACCAGTAGTCCTGGCCCCAATCATCATAGTTCCTTCTTTTATTATGACACAACAATATTAACCTACCGGCATTAGATTGCATGAGACTACCGAAAAAATAGCATTGGTAAGCATGAATTAAGGAATTAATTACCTCTCCATGAAGTGGTTCTCCAAGTACACTAGGATATGTTATCGGTGATAACCGTAAGTTTCCTACAGCTTCACCTGACACAGCAGGCATGGTCTGACAAAGTACCCTCGGAGTTCCAAATGTAGGGCAGTGGAGGTGCTGATCTAACATTTGCATATGCATAGCCATCATATCCCTTCTCCGATGAATCTCTAGGATTAGGGTAAATAAGGCTTCATCATCTGGAATGTTCTCAATGAACTGCAAGCCACTCCGAATCAATTCATAGAAAGGCACCCGACATTTACTCTCCTCAACCAAAAGCCAAATCACATCTAAACAACTGTGTAGCCATTCAATCAGAGCCTTGTCAGGTCTCCATGATTTCATGCCATCAGTTTCGTCAACACCCTGCTGTCTTTGATCCCAATTGACAAGCCAATTAAGCATATGCAAGAAAATTTCAGCATGAGTGACTGGTTTGATGTTGAAGTCAAGACCAATCAGGATAATTTTACAACAGAGCTGACGGAGACAGCTAATTGCAGAGTCTCTTATAGATGAATTGACCCTTGTTGTGGTTTGTTGTCCAGAGGCTGCAAAATCAGATGATTTAACGGGAGACATTGTTGCATTGGCTGGTGGTTCGAGTGTTGTTTGGGCAGGGGAACCAATCCCATGAACGGACTGCAAGGGAGATGCAGGATTTGAAGGCTGAAAGCTAGAAGGGTTGGGGACTGTGCTAGATGATGAGACTACCCCCAAGTGTGACATGCTTGTAGATGAGACAGAAGACATGGGCAGACTTGCTTGTCCCACAGACTGTTCAGCTGATGTCACTGAGGAAAGAAGGGATGGCAGAAAAGTATCCCAGTTAATGTAACCATTATTGCACAAACTCTTTAGGGCAAAAAGAAGAAACTCTGCCCTTGGTGCATGACTGCTACATTGCAGAACCAGAGATATAAAAACCTGTTCTGTCACAGCACGCAGTTGGTCTTGATCCTGATAGACATATGGGATCATCAGCTCATACCTCAATACAACTAACCAAAGACTATTCAACTTGACTCCACATTTGACAGTAAATAAAACCTACCGTAAACTGGGAAAGGAGTTGCTCAAAGTCTAAAATAAATTGCTCATTTCGTGGAGGAAGCTCTCTATTCAAAGCTACAACGCGTTTTTGTGTCCTGTTCCTGCAGGTAATTACATTGAGATGAACAATTCAGAAGCAAAATAAACAAATAGAAAAAAATAAATGATAAAAAATGACAACTAACTTATTCAGATTTGGATAAAAGAATCAACTATTCATACAATGCTTGGGACTGCTCTTAATTGTATTACGAGCAATAAACGGAGAGCCTAATATGGCTGGACCAACAAAAACAAAAGAACAAACAAACTTGTACTATCGTTAGCAGAGATGAAATTCCCAGTAACCGTATCCAAGTCCTCACCAGTCAAAACGATTAAAGTGGGGTCAATTCTAAAGTCATCTATATGGTTGTCGATTCAGAGAAATTAGGACATAACAAAAATGAAGAACCTTTCCGAATCAGTCAAGCTTATAGCCTAGATTACAAAGAAAAACGATTCAATTCAAACTCATATAAATGAAAATAAAAAGTAAAGTATTGGATTAGGAGGATTAACGCAGTGAAATTGGGATTGAAGTACGAAGCACGTACGGAGGCTCGCGTACAGAGTCATCAGATTTTTGGCGACCACTTCTCTGCAAAAAGCATCAATTAAAAGTTGGATGAACTAAAGCCAATTCATTGATGTAAAAAAAAAAAGAGAACAGAAAAAGGAAAATTCATGGTATAAAGAGTAAGTGAAGTTGATATTTTAGGACGTACCCCTAAGTAGAGGTTGAAGAGATCAATAACGGCGGCACAAGCAGGATGGAACTGGTATGCCCGTGAAGGAATGTTGGATCGTTGAGTTTGTGTCTGATCCATTTTCTAGTTCCACTTCCCGCTCACTTCAATTGCGCTCCATTAAACCCTGGAGATAGAGGGACAGAGAGAGATAGAGAGAGAGAGATGGAGTGGAGGGTCTTAGTGAGGCTGCTCCGTTAAGCCCTCTAAGGGGACTTGCGGCACATGTATAAATGTAGGCTGACCTCGCGTCTATCAACATAGTAGAAAAAAGGTACAGGATTAGGAATTGTATGAAAAAAATAAAACTCAGTATACTATGATAATACTACATTTAGAAAACGTGACATCTTATAACAAAAATTTCACATCTAACAATATGCAATATGGTGAAAGTAATAACAAGGCTATATCGTATTTAATAAATAACATATAGGTTTTATTTTTTTTGTCAATCAAGCCTATATACTAAGTTTTATATTGCATTTTACAAGTATAATATAAGCTATACATAAAGTGAGATATAGGTTTGATGCAACTTTTTGAAAACAAAAGCAACGAGATGCGACATACTTATAATTACTTATATCTCATTTAGTGTTTTAGTTTTTTTTTTTTTTTTTTTTTGCAATTTGTATTTTGGTAATTTTTTTAAATTTTGATTATAAACAAGTAACTTTCTCTATATATACATAAATACATACATATATATATATATATAAAGGAAACGGGAACAAAAGATTGAGTGAGTTTATAAAAAGCCACTTAAAAGAGACCCATATATCAACTTTCCAAATAATCAATCTTTATAAATAACTCTCAATTTTATAAAAATGTACTCAATGAAATTTTTTTTTTTTTTCAAGTAAATGAATTCATTAACAAAGAGGATATACAACTGCTACAAGCGAGAGGGGGTTTTACCTCGAGGGCTTACAAAAAGCAAGACTAGATCAAATCATTCACAAAAGACTAACACTAACTTAAAATTTCTACGTAATACAAAATTTTTCCAAATACAAAATCATGTTTTGGAAGATTTTTCCCTAATCCATAATTGTTTCTAACCCTCTAAATATAATACACGGAAGGTCTAAGTGAAGACCAAACTTAGGCTAGGATTTCAAGAACAAAACGTTGTGATGCCATGCTAAGAAAAAAGAGAAGAAGAACCATACGAGGCATTAACTACATTTCTCCACATCTGCTACGAAAACTAACAATCAAGGAAGAGATGGTCATGACTCTCCAAGTAAAGATTGCATAAGAAACAAAGAAAATGGGAGGTGATTCTCCATTGGTAAAGCTTGTCAAGAGTGTATAGCTTTCTATTGTAAGTGAGCTAAAGGATGAAAGAAAGTTTTTATATATATCTCTTGCTATAGACAAATTTAGCCTAATTAATTATGTTCACAATGGCTCTAAGGCTGTTGTAGGAGCTCTTAATAGAAAAATCTTTCATATTTAATGGGACCCAACATGAGACATCCATGACAGCGAAGTTAGGTGTCAAATTGGTGAGGAAGTTAATAGATTCCCATAGTCTACCTAAGGGAAGGACCCAAGAATTCCCTTCGATAATAGAATGCAACTTAGCAAGAAGGGGGAAACTTGAATCACTAATGGCCCTTGCAATGAGAGAAGAATCCAAAAGAGCAGATGGTAACCAGAAATCCAACTACAGTGAAATGGAAACTCCATTACCAATACACCAAAATAACTAAGGTCTAGCTATGGATCGCAGCTTGAGAAGTTTTCTCCAAGTCTAAGAACAAGCTACCAAGCATTTAACATTCCAAAAACTCATGCCTTTTAAGAAATTCAAATGGATCCAATCTACCCAAAGGCTTTTTGTATCTACCAAAAATAAGTTCCATATGTGCTTGAGTTAGGCAGCTTTACTCCAAGTTTGTAGACATGGAATGCCTAGCCTACCTTCTTCCTTTAGATGACATACCATTTCCTACTTGATCTTAGCTTTTGTAAAGATATTAAGGCTTCCACTCCAAAGAAAGTTTCTCATAAGTTGCTTAATCCTTTTGACCACCTTCTTTGGAAGAATAAAAATGGATGCCAAATAAACTTGCATTGAGAAAACGATCGATTTGATGAGTTGTAATTGCCCAGCATAAGATAGATATTTGCTAGTCCAAGGGTCAATGCATGAGGAGATTTTAGAGATTAAGATGTCATGGTGTTACTTTTTCAATTTAGAAGATAGGAGGGGAACTCCAAGGTACTTTATTGGAAGGGAGCCTTGCTAGAAATGAAGTCTATCTAGAATTTCTTGCTATACCTAAGGGTTTACATTGTAGAAAAATACTAAACTTTTTTAGGAATTTGCTATTAGACCAGAAAAGTTGTCAAAATCTTCAAGTACCTTTTTTTTAAGATTAATCGAAGCTAAGTCCCTCTTACAAAAAATCATAAGGTCATCAACAAAGCTTAGGTGGGAAATCCTATCTTCTTTATACCTCTAATGGAATGAAAACTGAGGCATGGTGGCCATATTTCTTAACACACTGAATAATACTTCAATAGCAAGAGCAAACAAGTAAGGAGATATAGGGTCTCCTTGCCTCAAACTCTTTAAACTTAGAATAAAACTCAACTAGTTCATCATTGATATTGAGAGAAAACCTTGGGATAGAGTAACATTGTCTAAGGAGGCAACAAAAGTACGAAGGGAAGCCCATGATCACTAAAACTTGCTCCAAGAAAGACCAATCAAGAGTATCGTAAGCCTTTATTATATCTACCTTTATAGCACATCTTGAGGGTCCCTTGTTTAAGTGGTATTTGTATACTAACTCTTGAGTAATGAAAATATTATCAATGAAGTGATGGCCTTGAATAAATGCTAATTATTCTAAGCTTACTAAGGAGTATAACACTTCCTTGAATCTTGAAGCCAAAAGCTTGGAAGTAACTTTGTAAATTACATTGCAATAAGAAATAAGTCTATACTTAGTCATTTTTTAAGGATTCAAGACTATAGGGACTAGAGTGATGACAGTGTTGTTGAGCTCCTTCAAAAGAAAGCCAAAGGACAAACATTCCTTAACTGTGAGAATCATGTCAATAATATGCTACGTCTTCTTGAAGAAATTGGTCGAAAATCCATCTAGGCTAGGTGCTTTTCCATTTGATTGAGATAGGAAAGCTAGCTTAATTTCCTTATCATGAAAAGGAGCTTCCAATTGGCTTATTTGCTCAAAATTGAGCCTTCTTGCAATGAAATTTTAGAAGTCTATCTCCTTACATGTACTTGCAAAAGAACTACAACACAATAAGTTTTTGAAAAGATTTGTAGCCTCAGTCTTAACTTCATCATCTACACATGCAAGGGACTCATCATCTCTTTCCAAAATGCAAAAGGCATTCCTATTTTAACATTTTAGGATAGACTTATGGATAAAGGAATTATTTTTGTCTTTCAATTTCAACCATTTTACCCTCGACTTTTGCTTGAAAAAGCTCTCCTCTGCTCCTTTGAGGAGATAGTAGTCTCTAGAAGCCTTTTTCTCCTCACCAATATTATTGATGTCCCGTCTAGCAATAACGTCTTAGCAGATTGAAAGAAAGTCTTTAGCAGCAACTACTGAAGAGGAAATGTAGGAGAAATGTTTAACATTTAGTTCCTTCAACTTCTGCTTGAGAATTTTAAGCTTACGAACCACTTGAAAACATTTTGATCTAGCGATGTGTTGGTTCCATATAGGAAAAACATTAAGCCTTGCAGTAAAGTGTTTAGGAATCGGTATACAAAATTTAGAGCAAATAAGTAAATTATCTTATTAAGCCTAAATTTTGTATACCGATTCCTAAACACTTTACTGCAAGGCTTAATGTTTTTCCTATATGGAACCAACACATCGCTAGATCAAAATGTTTTCAAGTGGTTCGTAAGCTTAAAATTCTCAAGCAGAAGTTGAAGGAACTAAATGTTAAACATTTCTCCTACATTTCCTCTTCAGTAGTTGCTGCTAAAGACTTTCTTTCAATCTGCTAAGACGTTATTGCTAGACGGGACATCAATAATATTGGTGAGGAGAAAAAGGCTTCTAGAGACTACTATCTCCTCAAAGGAGCAGAGGAGAGCTTTTTCAAGCAAAAGTCGAGGGTAAAATGGTTGAAATTGAAAGACAAAAATAATTCCTTTATCCATAAGTCTATCCTAAAATGTTAAAATAGGAATGCCTTTTGCATTTTGGAAAGAGATGATGAGTCCCTTGCATGTGTAGATGATGAAGTTAAGACTGAGGCTACAAATCTTTTCAAAAACTTATTGTGTTGTAGTTCTTTTGCAAGTACATGTAAGGAGATAGACTTCTAAAATTTCATTGCAAGAAGGCTCAATTTTGAGCAAATAAGCCAATTGGAAGCTCCTTTTCATGATAAGGAAATTAAGCTAGCTTTCCTATCTCAATCAAATGGAAAAGCACCTAGCCTAGATGGATTTTCGACCAATTTCTTCAAGAAGACGTAGCATATTATTGACATGATTCTCACAGTTAAGGAATGTTTGTCCTTTGGCTTTCTTTTGAAGGAGCTCAACAACACTGTCATCACTCTAGTCCCTATAGTCTTGAATCCTTAAAAAATGACTAAGTATAGACTTATTTCTTATTGCAATGTAATTTACAAAGTTACTTCCAAGCTTTTGGCTTCAAGATTCAAGGAAGTGTTATACTCCTTAGTAAGCTTAGAATAATTAGCATTTATTCAAGGCCATCACTTCATTGATAATATTTTCATTACTCAAGAGTTAGTATACAAATACCACTTAAACAAGGGACCCTCAAGATGTGCTATAAAGGTAGATATAATAAAGGCTTACGATACTCTTGATTGGTCTTTCTTGGAGCAAGTTTTAGTGATCATGGGCTTCCCTTCGTACTTTTGTTGCCTCCTTAGACAATGTTACTCTATCCCAAGGTTTTCTCTCAATATCAATGATGAACTAGTTGAGTTTTATTCTAAGTTTAAAGAGTTTGAGGCAAGGAGACCCTATATCTCCTTACTTGTTTGCTCTTGCTATTGAAGTATTATTCAGTGTGTTAAGAAATATGGCCACCATGCCTCAGTTTTCATTCCATTAGAGGTATAAAGAAGATAGGATTTCCCACCTAAGCTTTGTTGATGACCTTATGATTTTTTGTAAGAGGGACTTAGCTTCGATTAATCTTAAAAAAAAGGTACTTGAAGATTTTGACAACTTTTCTGGTCTAATAGCAAATTCCTAAAAAAGTTTAGTATTTTTCTACAATGTAAACCCTTAGGTATAGCAAGAAATTCTAGATAGACTTCATTTCTAGCAAGGCTCCCTTCCAATAAAGTACCTTGGAGTTCCCCTCCTATCTTCTAAATTGAAAAAGTAACACCATGACATCTTAATCTCTAAAATCTCCTCATGCATTGACCCTTGGACTAGCAAATATCTATCTTATGCTGGGCAATTACAACTCATCAAATCGATCGTTTTCTCAATGCAAGTTTATTTGGCATCCATTTTTATTCTTCCAAAGAAGGTGGTCAAAAGGATTAAGCAACTTATGAGAAACTTTCTTTGGAGTGGAAGCCTTAATATCTTTACAAAAGCTAAGATCAAGTAGGAAATGGTATGTCATCTAAAGGAAGAAGGTAGGCTAGGCATTCCATGTCTACAAACTTGGAGTAAAGCTGCCTAACTCAAGCACATATGGAACTTATTTTTGGTAGATACAAAAAGCCTTTGGGTAGATTGGATCCATTTGAATTTCTTAAAAGGCATGAGTTTTTGGAATGTTAAATGCTTGGTAGCTTGTTCTTAGACTTGGAGAAAACTTCTCAAGCTGCGATCCATAGCTAGACCTTAGTTATTTTGGTGTATTGGTAATGGAGTTTCCATTTCACTGTAGTTGGATTTCTGGTTACCATCTGCTCTTTTGGATTCTTCTCTCATTGCAAGGGCCATTAGTGATTCAAGTTTCCCCCTTCTTGCTAAGTTGCATTCTATTATCGAAGGGAATTCTTGGGTCCTTCCCTTAGGTAGACTATGGGAATCTATTAACTTCCTCACCAATTTGACACCTAACTTCGCTGTCATGGATGTCTCATGTTGGGTCCCATTAAATATGAAAGATTTTTCTATTAAGAGCTCCTACAACAGCCTTAGAGCCATTGTGAACATAATTAATTAGGCTAAATTTGTCTATAGCAAGAGATATATATAAAAACTTTCTTTCATCCTTTAGCTCACTTACAATAGAAAGCTATACACTCTTGACAAGCTTTACCAATGGAGAATCACCTCCCATTTTCTTTGTTTCTTATGCAATCTTTACTTGGAGAGTCATGACCATCTCTTCCTTGATTGTTAGTTTTCGTAGCAGATGTGGAGAAATGTAGTTAATGCCTCGTATGGTTCTTCTTCTCTTTTTTCTTAGCATGGCATCACAACGTTTTGTTCTTGAAATCCTAGCCTAAGTTTGGTCTTCACTTAGACCTTCCGTGTATTATATTTAGAGGGTTAGAAACAATTATGGATTAGGGAAAAATCTTCCAAAACATGATTTTGTATTTGGAAAAATTTTGTATTACGTAGAAATTTTAAGTTAGTGTTAGTCTTTTGTGAATGATTTGATCTAGTCTTGCTTTTTGTAAGCCCTCGAGGTAAAACCCCCTCTCGCTTGTAGCAGTTGTATATCCTCTTTGTTAATGAATTCATTTACTTGAAAAAAAAAAAAAATTTCATTGAGTACATTTTTATAAAATTGAGAGTTATTTATAAAGATTGATTATTTGGAAAGTTGATATATGGGTCTCTTTTAAGTGGCTTTTTATAAACTCACTCAATCTTTTGTTCCCGTTTCCTTTATATATATATATATATGTATGTATTTATGTATATATAGAGAAAGTTACTTGTTTATAATCAAAATTTAAAAAAATTACCAAAATACAAATTGCAAAAAAAAAAAAAAAAAAAAACTAAAACACTAAATGAGATATAAGTAATTATAAGTATGTCGCATCTCGTTGCTTTTGTTTTCAAAAAGTTGCATCAAACCTATATCTCACTTTATGTATAGCTTATATTATACTTGTAAAATGCAATATAAAACTTAGTATATAGGCTTGATTGACAAAAAAAATAAAACCTATATGTTATTTATTAAATACGATATAGCCTTGTTATTACTTTCACCATATTGCATATTGTTAGATGTGAAATTTTTGTTATAAGATGTCACGTTTTCTAAATGTAGTATTATCATAGTATACTGAGTTTTATTTTTTTCATACAATTCCTAATCCTGTACCTTTTTTCTACTATGTTGATAGACGCGAGGTCAGCCTACATTTATACATGTGCCGCAAGTCCCCTTAGAGGGCTTAACGGAGCAGCCTCACTAAGACCCTCCACTCCATCTCTCTCTCTCTATCTCTCTCTGTCCCTCTATCTCCAGGGTTTAATGGAGCGCAATTGAAGTGAGCGGGAAGTGGAACTAGAAAATGGATCAGACACAAACTCAACGATCCAACATTCCTTCACGGGCATACCAGTTCCATCCTGCTTGTGCCGCCGTTATTGATCTCTTCAACCTCTACTTAGGGGTACGTCCTAAAATATCAACTTCACTTACTCTTTATACCATGAATTTTCCTTTTTCTGTTCTCTTTTTTTTTTTACATCAATGAATTGGCTTTAGTTCATCCAACTTTTAATTGATGCTTTTTGCAGAGAAGTGGTCGCCAAAAATCTGATGACTCTGTACGCGAGCCTCCGTACGTGCTTCGTACTTCAATCCCAATTTCACTGCGTTAATCCTCCTAATCCAATACTTTACTTTTTATTTTCATTTATATGAGTTTGAATTGAATCGTTTTTCTTTGTAATCTAGGCTATAAGCTTGACTGATTCGGAAAGGTTCTTCATTTTTGTTATGTCCTAATTTCTCTGAATCGACAACCATATAGATGACTTTAGAATTGACCCCACTTTAATCGTTTTGACTGGTGAGGACTTGGATACGGTTACTGGGAATTTCATCTCTGCTAACGATAGTACAAGTTTGTTTGTTCTTTTGTTTTTGTTGGTCCAGCCATATTAGGCTCTCCGTTTATTGCTCGTAATACAATTAAGAGCAGTCCCAAGCATTGTATGAATAGTTGATTCTTTTATCCAAATCTGAATAAGTTAGTTGTCATTTTTTATCATTTATTTTTTTCTATTTGTTTATTTTGCTTCTGAATTGTTCATCTCAATGTAATTACCTGCAGGAACAGGACACAAAAACGCGTTGTAGCTTTGAATAGAGAGCTTCCTCCACGAAATGAGCAATTTATTTTAGACTTTGAGCAACTCCTTTCCCAGTTTACGGTAGGTTTTATTTACTGTCAAATGTGGAGTCAAGTTGAATAGTCTTTGGTTAGTTGTATTGAGGTATGAGCTGATGATCCCATATGTCTATCAGGATCAAGACCAACTGCGTGCTGTGACAGAACAGGTTTTTATATCTCTGGTTCTGCAATGTAGCAGTCATGCACCAAGGGCAGAGTTTCTTCTTTTTGCCCTAAAGAGTTTGTGCAATAATGGTTACATTAACTGGGATACTTTTCTGCCATCCCTTCTTTCCTCAGTGACATCAGCTGAACAGTCTGTGGGACAAGCAAGTCTGCCCATGTCTTCTGTCTCATCTACAAGCATGTCACACTTGGGGGTAGTCTCATCATCTAGCACAGTCCCCAACCCTTCTAGCTTTCAGCCTTCAAATCCTGCATCTCCCTTGCAGTCCGTTCATGGGATTGGTTCCCCTGCCCAAACAACACTCGAACCACCAGCCAATGCAACAATGTCTCCCGTTAAATCATCTGATTTTGCAGCCTCTGGACAACAAACCACAACAAGGGTCAATTCATCTATAAGAGACTCTGCAATTAGCTGTCTCCGTCAGCTCTGTTGTAAAATTATCCTGATTGGTCTTGACTTCAACATCAAACCAGTCACTCATGCTGAAATTTTCTTGCATATGCTTAATTGGCTTGTCAATTGGGATCAAAGACAGCAGGGTGTTGACGAAACTGATGGCATGAAATCATGGAGACCTGACAAGGCTCTGATTGAATGGCTACACAGTTGTTTAGATGTGATTTGGCTTTTGGTTGAGGAGAGTAAATGTCGGGTGCCTTTCTATGAATTGATTCGGAGTGGCTTGCAGTTCATTGAGAACATTCCAGATGATGAAGCCTTATTTACCCTAATCCTAGAGATTCATCGGAGAAGGGATATGATGGCTATGCATATGCAAATGTTAGATCAGCACCTCCACTGCCCTACATTTGGAACTCCGAGGGTACTTTGTCAGACCATGCCTGCTGTGTCAGGTGAAGCTGTAGGAAACTTACGGTTATCACCGATAACATATCCTAGTGTACTTGGAGAACCACTTCATGGAGAGGTAATTAATTCCTTAATTCATGCTTACCAATGCTATTTTTTCGGTAGTCTCATGCAATCTAATGCCGGTAGGTTAATATTGTTGTGTCATAATAAAAGAAGGAACTATGATGATTGGGGCCAGGACTACTGGTGGTTGTTTTATTAGCTAGGCTGGAAATATAAACTCTGAATTGCTCATATACCATTGCTTCTGTTACGTAAACATTTCAAATGTCTGCAAGTGTCTTATGGAGATAATTTTGTTGTCACTATAATATAAGAGTTGGCTAACCTCATGTCTAGCAAAAGATTTATACGAGTCTTTCTTGAGGCACATTTTTAACTAATTAGTTAACTGAAAGAACAATTTTGTGAAAGAAGATGCAGTGGTCAGATTTCTTTACGTCAGCAACCTACCATTGTATTTTCAAGTATTAAGGTAAAAGAACGATGTTATGAGCATGCCTACTGCACACTAATTGCTTGTTTCTTAGTGTCTTAGTTAGGAAAAGGACAATGTCACTCGACAATTCCACTTGGTAAGCATGCAACAAAATGTAATAGAACTAGTTCTTGGGAAGATCCTATTTGAGAAGGAAGTGTGTTGGTCCCGTATAAGATATTAAGAAGGAGAGGTAAATTG